>CM035412.1:66921788-67464288 GCA_020310875.1 Ceratopteris richardii
CCTCGATCTTCTTTGCAGCTTCTGCCAGCATGAGGAGGAAATCAGGAATTTCAGGAGAGATCTCATGTTCGTCGTCCCCAAAATCAAGGGAAACCGTTTCTGATGTTAAATCAGGCTCATCTTCTGACGTTAAGCTAGGCCCTGGAATGATATCCATACTTTCCACTTTGCTGCCTCCAATCTGTCTCCTAGACCGCTTCCCAGCACACTGCCAATGAGCAAGCACACTTAAATTTCCAGTGAGATTCTCATCCTGCACCAGTACTTCTGCCTTGCTTCCATATGATAAAAGCTTAACGTTCACTGCTCCTTCCCTGCTAAACATTGAACCTTCAGTCTGTACTTCCTTTCTAGAGCTCAGATGACTTTCTAGACTTTCTGCTTTGAACTTTGGAGCTGATGGCGCATTCTTTGCAGAATTGCCATCTAACGAATCCGCGGGCAGCTCACTGCTGTACTCGTGAGAAATGATCATCCTCTTATCACGATCAGAATGACATCGCATATGGCCAAATAGTGCTCTGTCAGACCAGAACGACTTTCCACAGTCCGAACAGACACACCTCGCAGCATCACTTACAAGAATCTTTCCTTCTCCATCTAGAGGGCGTCCGAATGCAAAATCTTTTTGAGCGAACCAACGGCTTTTCTTGGGATTATCGCGCAGCTGATATGAGGCAGGGATCTTCTTAGAGCGTGTATAGTTCTCTTCTGGATTTGGCTCTCCGCGCGAACGGTAAGGAGTATGATTACAGTTAATTGAAATACATCTTCCATCGAGGCAACTGAGATGTCCGTCTTCCTCTCCGTCATCTGCATGACCAGCATCTGCGCGACAGAAAATGTCCCTACGGTAAAGCTTCAATTTCTCAGCAACCTTTCCCCAACTACTCGAGTGCAGAGAGCTTGCGCGATCTTGCAGAAGATCTTCATCTGATTCAACATCATAATCGTCAACAACCGAAGGTGAACCTTCGTGCTCATCATCACTGGACCGGGCAAAGGCATCGAGTTCTCTTCTTTCTTCCTTAGTGCTGGTAAGGCTAAGAGGAGGAAAAACAGATTTCCTGGTGGCCGCAGGCCCGAGCGTCAGGCGGGGTCCGTGCGCCTTCATGCGTTCTCCTAGACCAGAAGAGAACTTTCTGTTGTGAATACGGCAAGTTCGATCAGAATTGATAGAAGCTTTGAGACTCGAATGGAACGTAACGATTTGTTTGTACTGCTTTCTTTTATTGAGAACCGTCCCCGAAAATCTCGGAGTTTCTAAATCGGTCCGATAATGATCTTTAACCACATCTAGCCGCTTCAGCAAACATTCGAGCGAGCTCGATTCCATCTTTTCCCAAAGAGAGGAGGAAACAGGCGGCTCTATATCGCTGCTGGCGATCAGTAGTGAGTAGAACGGATCCACGACGCTTGGACAGAATGATAGGATTTAATCCGTGCAGGTAGGGTTCACTTCACTGAACCGGCATGCATCCACAGAAAGCGCTCCACGCATCTGCAACTGGTGGCAGGAGTTGTCTGACGCATGCAAGGGTGACACAGAAAGAAAGATCAAGTGTCGACTCTTGAAAAGATGATGAGGCACAGAACTAAGCGCAACAAAGCAAGTGAACTGAACTTCGTAAGGACAAGCGCCGCCTCTGTGCGCGCGCTTGAGGAGGAAAGGCAGCTGAGGGGGGAGTGAACGACGAGAACGTGCACTAGACGTATGTATACGTGCGTGCGGCTCTCTGTCTGATAGTGAGGGAAGAGAGAGGGACGGAAGAGCGAGTAGTCAAAGGCGTGAGGGAGAAAAGGCAAGGAGTAGAACCGTAGAAGGAAGTTGAGGAGGAGATGACATGCAAGTGCATGCCAAAAAGTGGAGGTCAGTTAGTAGGTGGTTGTGTGTGGGAGTGTGTGTGTGTGAGAGAGTGACTGTGAGTATATCAGTATCTCTCACTTAACCAGAAGCAAGCAAAAATCATGAGTCATGACGTCCCCTCCCCCCTTAACGACCTCAAGAGCACGCACACATGTCCTTTTTGCCACTCTTGTGGCACCTTCACTTGCCTATGTGAAGTACACACAAAGGAATGCTTACCAGAACCCATAGCCAACACTACACTCCAAGAATGGGTTTGTATGCATCAAGATGGGATACTAGCACAACCTTTTTGGTAACCTCTATGCACCTTTACCACCCCCTAAATTTGTCTACTCCTTTAACCACCTACAAGAATAGCGGCATTCCATCTAGTTTAGCGACATTTCTTCCATAATATCTTGATTGTAAAATTTATTGCGATTTCCACTAGAGCAAGCCACGTCATGCCAAGTGACTTCTCTTTGATCATGTTAAAGAAGGTCAAGAAACATGTCCGACACTACACTCCAAGAGGGGCTTCCTACTCAAGTTTGAATACTACCTTATAAGCCATGTACTATTATGTCATACCTTTAATCACCTATATACACCATACCTAATTTAGCTACACTTCTTCCAAACTCATCTCTTTGGGATTCCCACTAAAATAAGCCATATTGTCTGGAAGAGTATAGCTTCAATACCAGACACACAAGAAGACCTTGTAGAGTGATCTATACAAGAGCTTAGATATGACGATGGATCCTTTCAGAACTAAGCTCAAACCATAAACCAATTGGGCCAAGTCAAGAAGCTTATCCAAGTTTGGAGTTTAGTAGCTGCCTCAAAGAAACTATTTGTATGTCACTCGGTTGTTACACAACTTGATAGATAGTGAATACACAAGAAAGCAAAGCTACAACCACCTTCACTCCTACACGTGAGCATCTCTCTCTCTCTCTCTCTCCACCTTTCTATTTCCTTTTGGATCCTTCTTTCCTTGGACAAAGTACGAAATTTATTTATGTCTTTTAGGTCACCACCAAGATTCGGTACTCATCTACCCACCTTGTTGCCTCTACCCAACACGGAGGCTTTTTCCACCTGCAATTTGGCAAAATATTGTATGAGACTACATACAAATGAGCCCATTGGTACACACAATATAGAACATACATGCAAATAATATATGGTGAAGGCATTGTCTCCCGTGAGCTTTCTTTCAAATGATGGTGTTTTTTCGTTACTTTTGCTTATTAGTGTGCTTCATGCTTGTATGTGTGTACATGGGTTTGAAGGGGAGGGGGGGGGAGAGGTTGCCTCTTTTTGTCTTCTAGTGTTCATCCACAAAATTTGTCTCCTTTATAATTGTATTCTTCCTTCAATAAACCACCTTACATAACTTTTAAAATAATATAAATAAATTGTTCCATGCATAGTTTACTAGTTGAACTAATTGTCTTTTAGGTCATCCCTAAAGCTTGTGTCCCTTTCCTTTATAGAATAATATAGTAGTACGTCTATTTTATTGTACGATAGTCCATTTCAAAGTTGTAGTCACTCAAAGTACAAAAATACATAGTGTACAGTTTAGGCCCTTGGTCTTTTACACTATCCACCACAGTTTACATGTGTTTTTTTGTGGGATTTGAGGTCCACAAAAATTATGACACTTCATTCTTCAATTGATAATCTAAAAAGGAAAATTGAAAGGGGACAAAAAATGTACTTCAATAAATTGTGGTTGCACCTTGTTATTATAAGAACAAATTGCATCTCATGTTTGATTTTTTTTTTCACACTTATGAGACCTCCATTATGAGGAGCAACTCACTTAGGAATCTTCTCACTACAAGGAATACGGAAGCATAGCAATGGTTAACGCGACACATTTTCATCGCTACGTGATCATGCATTTTGTCTAGTCAGGTGTCAAGTACACACCATTGTCTAAAGGATGTTAATCTCGATGTTATTTCCGACATTGTTTTCGACACTCGTAGCGATGTTCATGAAAGCGTCGCTAACTGATCATGGCTTATACAACTTATAAAAGAACATCGCATATGCGATATTCACTTGTCTTGCTTATGTGATGCAGTAGAGCGTTGCTTATGTGACGCTTTGCATGACTGCATACATGACACTTTTACATCACTTATGAGATGGTGATGTTTGATAAAAATAAATGCCGAATCGGTATTCAATCGTCATTTTATGTGCATCTAATCGAAGAGCTCTCCAATGTTCACATCTATGCTATGCTTACAAGCTTGAGCAATCTCTTTCTGAATCTCTCTCTTTTCTAATCTCTCTCTTATTGTCTCTGTCCTTCTTTCTACCTCTTTCTCTTTCAATTTCTCTCTCTTTATCTCTCTTTCTCTTTTTTCTTCTCTTTTTGATCTCTCTCTATCTCTTTCTCTCTCTCTCTATATTGAAGAAGTACTTCTATAGTTTTCATTATGTATATCATTTAAATTGTTTTATTTTCATTAATTAACATATTCAACTTATTCATTCGTATGTACATATACACATATACATGAACATGCACACTCACACATATCACACACATACACATGCACATACACACACACATATACACAACATACACATTCACATGCACATACACACACATACATTTACACATACACATACACATGCACATACACATATCCATATGCACAAACATATCGACAAACACATAAAAAGACATGCATGCATTATTGCATATACACATACACATACACACATTAACACATACTTATACACATGCATATGCACATTCGCATGCATGCACATACATGTGGATGCAAATGGTGATGCATGCACATGCACGCTCATACATATACACATGTACACATACACACACACACACATGCACACACACATGCACACACACACACACACACACACACACACACACACATATATATATATATATATATATATATATATATATATATATATATATATATATATATATATATATATATATATATATATATATATATATATATATATATATATATATATATATATACATACACACACACATACACACACACGCACACACACATACATACATACATACATACATACATACATACATACATACATACATACATATATATATATACACACACACACACATATATATATATATATACATATATATATATATATATATATATATATGTATACATACATACATACATACATATGTGCATACATACATACACACACACACACACACACACATATATATATATATATATATATATATATATATATATATATATATATATATATATATATATATATATATATATATATGCACACATACACATACACACACCTACACATACACATACATATGCACATACATACATACACACACACACATACACATGCACACACACACAACATATGCACATATACTTACACACACATGCACATACATATACACACACATACAAATGCACATACACACACATACACACATACACTTACACATACACATGCACATACATACATATACACACACATACACATACACACACTTACACATACACACATACATAAATTTATACACATACACATACACATGCACATACACACATATACACACACATACACATACATATGCACATACACACATACGCACATACACTTACACATACACACATGCATATGCATAAAACATATCTACATGCACATATATACACACATATACATGAATATAAACACACTTACACAAATATAGATATATACCTACATGTGTATACATCCATTTTATACACACATGACTACATGCACATACATACATATATACAAAGGGTTTTGGGCTTTGTAATCCTGGCTGTGCAAGGAGTCTCACCCTTGCTTTGTGGGATACAGGGGGTTAAGATATGTTAAAGTTCTCAACATAGAACTCTACAATCCGTCAAGGAAATATGCATTTAATTTTCCCTCTCATGGAAGATCCCATGTTGCACATCCTGCTACATATTTCTTGTAGCGATAACTAATATCAAGTCCTCATTCGCTTCTTGTTTGAAACTTGGTATCATTGTTGAGGTATTTGATTCTTCTCTTAGCAAAATGCCTTCAAGATTTGATCTATATTTTCCATATTTTTTATGCATAGTGGTTGGATCATGCTAGGGCATTTCCTTTCAAGGTAAGTCCAAAGGCTTTATATTGTGTGAAAAAGTCATAAAGTTGCTAAGCCCTCAACACTTGTCTCAACTTAGACTCGTGTGCACGAGGATCATCACATCCCACATAATACTCTCACATACATTTTGCCACTTGGAAAGGCTTGAGCCTTCTCCCAAAGTCTATTCTTATTTGTGGTTGTTGTGTCAAGCCTTGAGAAATGATTGGGACTTGTGACAAATTTGGAAGGTGTAGTCCTAGTGGATTGACTCGATATGGTATTTGTGGTGGCCATTGGCCATTATGGGAATGTTGGGGAAATAGTAGGCTAAGGTGGTGGCATATTTGGCATGGGCATAGTGATTGGCCTTGTACCACATGTGTCACTCTAGACAAGGATGACTACCACATCAAGAACATTCATCTCCTTAGTCATCAATCCATGGAGACATGAGGATGATATGACTATTGTGAATGAATGATGTGCATGAAGGTGAAGGTGAGAAGCACACGAAATGTGTAAGACAATAGTTACGCAATATAGCACAGGAGCAGTAGCAGAGAAGATAACAGATATAGGAGAATCTCAACAATTTTTCTACTAGCAGCAAGTACAAAGATGATGGCGTTGTCCACCCGTGCGCTCTCAAGGTAGAGCTTAAATGGTGATCTAGATAACTCTAGATAGGGAGATACAAGGTAGAGATATGCTGGCTCAACTCAATGTCTCAGGTAGTGTAGAAGTCATTTATATATAGGATCATGGGTGGCCTTCTGTGGATGGCTATACATGGACGGTAGAGCGTGGGCGGCCACTGCCCACGTAATTGCCATACACGGCTTAGACCAGTTGAACTGACCTAACAATTATAAATGGATTCTCACTCCGAGAGGGAATATTCCATGGAATATTCCCTTTACTATCGCACCGGGGGCGCTACCCCTGAACCCCCACCAGGGGGCCTGCTGGCCCCCTTGGACCCCCCCAACCGAGGCTGCTCACCTTTGCCCCGGACCCCACAATTGGGGACCCTGGTAACTCCCTTTCCTTATAATACCTTACATGGTCCAATATGACCTTCATCCAACATGCAAGTTGGGATTCCCATCAATTGGGTAATGCACGCTTGGCTTCTCCTCATAATGGGGGCCTTACAAAATGTGCATACAATCACGAGAGGTAGACATTGATCATATACTAACACCCCCCCTCAATGTTTATCGATGATAAATCAAGTAGGTCTTGGTCCTATGGCCATTTGTTGAAGATGCGTGTTGAGTTGCTGTCTTCCAAGTGCTTTAGTGAATATGTCAGCACAATTTGCCTCTCTTGGGCAATATTCTAGCTCCACAATTTCATCTTCAATTAGCTCATGAATGTAATGGTAGTGTACTTCCATGTGCTTGGTGCGAGCATGAAATACTGGGTTCTTTGCAATAGCCATACAACTTTGATTATCACACTTGAGTACAGTCGCCATATTTGATGGAAAGCCTACATCTACAAGAATTCTCCTTAACCAGACTGCCTCACAAGAAGCAAAACAAGGTGCTTTGTACTCTACTTCAGTGGAGGAGAGTGCGAGAGTTGGTTGCTTCCTACTTACCCAAGAAAATATTCCTGAACCAAGTGAGAAACAATATCCAGAAACTAATTTTCTAGAATCACAATCTCCAGCCCAATTTGAATCACAATATCCTTGAAGTGTATCACCTGTGGTATACAAAATACCAAAATCCAAGGTTCCTGCAATGTACCTTAGAATTCGCATTCCAGCATTCCAGTGACTCTCCTTAGGTTTGTTGGAAAACCTGCTTAACACTCCAACAGCATAGCAAATGTCTGATCTAGTGTTGCACAAAAAAATAAGACTTCCAACGAGCTTCCTATACTTCTTAGCATCTACATCAAGCATGTTATCATCCATTAATAGCTTATGATTTACCTCCATAGGTGTGCTAGTTGGTTTGCAGTCCATCATTCCAAATGCCTTGAGAATTTCTTTGGCATATTTTTGTTGTGAGATGAAGATGCCATCCCTTTGCCATACTTCAATTCCCAGACAAAAATGGAGTAGGCATAAGTCTATCATTTCAAACTCAGTTCCCAAGCTGATCCGAGTTTGATTGATGAGTTCTTGATGATCTCCTGTAATGATCAAATCATCCACATATACAATGATAACAACTAGCTTGCTATCCCTTTTCGATACATACAAGTTAGCATCTGAAGTACTTCTCTCAAAACCCATATTTTTGAAAAAATTATCTATCCGTTGGTGCCAAGCCCGTGGAGCTTGCTTAAGTCCATGCAAAGCTTTCTTCAACCTGCAAACTTTATTTTCTGAATTGGGCAGCACCTCAAAACCTGGTGATTGAGATACATATACCTCCTCCTTGAGGTGACCATTCAAAAATGCAGATTTGACATCCATCTGGAAAATAGGCCAAGACTTTTGTGGAGCTACTGCAAGTACCGTCCGCATAGTTGTCATGCGTGTTGTTGGTGCAAAAGTTTCTTGAACATCAAATCCTTCGATCTATGGAAAAACCTGTGCAACTAATCTTGCCTTATACTTTTCTAATGTTCCATCTGCTTTATACTTAGCTTTCCAAATCCATTTAGTACCTATTACCTTCTTCTTTGGAAGCAAGTCGACTAGATCCCATGTATCATTTTTTAGTATACTATCATACTTAGACTGCATTGCTGCTCTCCAACCTGGATCATCAAGGGCTTCTTCAATGGTGGTAGGTTCCTTTATTGAGCCCATGATATCTGCCATTAGAGCCATGTTAACAATGTGTTCTGAGGCTCTTCTTTGCTCCTCTATTCTCTTTGATCTTCGTAATCCATCTGAGGATGATTCTGGTACATCTACATGTGGATTGTGATCATCAAAGAGCTGTTGTGCCCACTTTGGTAGTGGCTTACGTTGTGCAGCTACAACTAGTTGGCTTTTTATCGAGGAAATTTCTCCATCAGATGTTTCCTCTTCCTCAACTTTAACTTGTCTTTTGATAGGCACAAGGTGAGATATTTCTCCGTTTGATGAGATAGTAGATTTACCTTTATCTTCTACTAAGTGTGGTCGTTCATAAAACACCACATCTCGGCTAACAAAAATCTTCCTTGCCTCAGGATCCCACAACCTGTATGCTTTAGACTCTTCACTATATCCTAGAAAGACACACTTTTTGCTTTTTGAATCCAACTTTGATCTTGTTGAATCACGAATATGTGCATAACAGAAACAAACAAAAATTCTGAAATGCAAAACTGAAGGCTTTTTACCAGAATATGCTTCTTGAGGACTCATCCCCTTCAATGCTTTTGTGTAGCTTCGATTGAGGATGTAGACTGCTGTATTGACTGCTTCTGCCCAAAATGAATCAGACATGTCTTGAGCCTTTAACATACAACGAGCCATTTCAACTAGTGTCCTATTCCTGTGCTCAACAACGCCATTTTGTTGAGGTGTATGAGCTATGGTAAGTTGCCTTTTCACACCATGCTCCTTACAGTAATTGTTGAATTCCATTGACAAGAATTCACCTCCTCTATCTGTTCTAAATTTCTTTAGTTTCCTTCTTGATTCATTTTCTACATACTTATGCCACGTTTTAAATTATTCAAAAGCATCAGCCTTCTCTTGAATGAAATAAACCCACATCTTTCTACTATAATCCTCGACTAACAGCAAAAAGTAGAAAGATCCTCCTAAAGCAGGTGTAGGCATTTTACCGTAGAGATCGGCATGTACCAACTCTAGAGGAGCTTGAGATCGATTGCTGGTCTCTCTTGGAAATGCCTTTCGTTGTTGCTTGCCCATCATACAAGCTTCACAAGGTTCCTGCAACTCTGAAAATGCAGGCAAATGAGCAACCATCTCTGTTCTTTGCATCTCCTTCAAAACTGCAAATCCGAGATGCCCAAATCGTTGGTGCCATAACCTGCTTACATCTTTATCTTCTGTAGCAGTTAAAGCACTTAACTCATACAAGTTATCCCGTTGTATGCCTTTACCTACAACATTACCTGATGAATCCATGATTTCTGCACCACTCTTATTGAAGTGAACTTCGAGTCCACGATCTGTTATTGCAAAAACTGACAACAAATTTCTTGTGAGTGTAGGTACATAGAGAACATCGGATAACTTTTTCTCAACACCTAGAGAAGTGATAAAAGAGATGGTTCCAGTTCCTTCGGCTGGACAGTTGGAGTCATTTCCCACCACTACATTGATGGATTCCCGTAGAGGCACTAGGGAACTATACCAATCCTTTTTACTGGTTGTATGACAAGAAGCTCCACTATCTAAAATCCATGGTTCATCAACATGAGCTTGAGCAGATGAACATACCTCTTCAATAGCTACCCAAAGTTCCAGCTCTTTATTGTTTGCAGACTCTTTGTTCTTCCAGAATGATTTTACAGTCCCATTCCGTTCATCAGCTTGCTTCTTTCTACAATCCTTGATGGCATGGCCTTTCTTTTCACAATAGAAGCAACTTCCTGTGAACTTTTTCTTATTTGGCTTCTTCTTTGATACATCAGAAGAGCCTTTACCTTTTGCATTTGCTAAAAATGCAGCATCACTTGTGCTTTGCTAATTCCTCAACCGCATCTCTTCTTCTAAAAGCATAGCACAAAACTCTTCAAATGTGAGGGGAGTTGGTCTTACCTGAGTGTTAAGGGCTCTTACTAATCCATCATACTTTGCTGGAAGAACACGTACACATCTTCGAGCCAGCTCTTCTGGTGTTATAACAACACCAACTGCAGCCAATTGGTCTTGAAGATGTTTTATCAGTTTGATAAAATCTTCAGCCTTTTCAGAATCACAATGCTTTTCATTTGCCAACTGATTTTCTAAATTATGTATCCTAGTGTGGTTCTTGGTCTCATATTGTCGAGCCAATATGCCCCAATCCTCATGTGCCTTAGTAGTATGTTGAACTAAAGTAAGCACAGAATCACTTACACTAGTGACAATTGCACATAATGCATCAGCATTCCGCCTCTTCCAAGCTCGTAGAAGATCTGGAT
Organism: Ceratopteris richardii; assembly: GCA_020310875.1. Classification (NCBI taxonomy): domain Eukaryota; kingdom Viridiplantae; phylum Streptophyta; class Polypodiopsida; order Polypodiales; family Pteridaceae; genus Ceratopteris; species Ceratopteris richardii. Next base: position 66,932,852 of record CM035412.1, read on the forward strand.
CTGGCTGAATCATCAATCTTGAATTAGCTGGATCTTCAACTGGTATAGGCTCTGGATCCAATCCCATCGGTCCCATGACAGTGTCAAGTAATTCATAGGAGTCCAAAATTGCAGGAATTTTGAACTTCTAGAGTGTATAGTTGGATCCATTCAGCTTCCCTTTAGTGAATGCAGGTGGACGAATTCAAATAAGTGCAGCATTAACATTAGCTGAAGCACCAAGACCAGTGTTCGACGATGAAGCCATCATGTAATCACTCGAATAATCTACTCATATTCTAGTCTGCTAGTAGGCTAAAATAGTGATACTTCTCAAGCTATTCGAACCTTACGGTTCTGATACCATGTAAGACAATAGTTACGCAATATAGCACAGGAGCAATAGCAGAGACGATAATAGATATATGAGAATCTCAACAATTTTTCTACTAGCAGCAAGTACAAAGATGATGGCGTTGTCCACCCGTGCGCTCTCAAGGTAGAGCTTAAATGGTGATCTAGACAACTCTAGATAGGGAGATACAAGGTAGAGATATGCTCGCTCGACTCAATGTCTCAGGTAGTGCAGAAGTCATGTATATATAGGATCATGGGTGGCCTTTTGTGGACGGCTATACATGGGCGGCCACCACCCGCGTAATTGCCATACACGGCTTAGACCAGTTGAACTGACCTAACAATTATAAATGAATTTTGACTCCGAGAGGGAATATTCCATGGAATATCCCCTTTACCGTCGTGCCGGGGGCGCTGCCCCTGAACCCCCACCAGGGGGCCCGTTGGCACCCTGGGACCCCCCCCAGCGAGGGGGCCCGCTGGCCCCCTTGGACACCCCAGCCGGGGCTGCTCACTGTTGCCCCGAACCCCACAATTGGGGACCCTGGTAACTCCCTTTCCTTACAATACCTTACATGGTCCAATATGACCTTCATCCAACATGCAAGTTGGGAGTCCCATCAATTGGGTAATGCATGCTTGGCTTCTCCTCATAATGGGGGCCTTACAAAATGTGTCATGAGAGGTAGACACTGATCATATACTAACAAAATGCACATACATATATACTCACACAAACAAGGTAGAGACAAGAAGATGAACAATGGAAGGAAGTGGGTTCTCAATTACAATTGTTCTCAATGATCTCACAAGCTTCTTCTTCCCAAATGACTAGCCCCAAAAATGAGCTCTCTAGCTCTATTTATAGTTTTCTACTAGCTTTGCCCAATTTCAGGCATAGTGTCCTGCATAATAAAAAATTAGGTTCTACATCTAATTTGATGTATCTAATAAGCTCCAAAAATTATGAAAACTTGTATGCGGGTTCTATCTAAGCTTCTCAACCTTGATGGACTCCTCACCTTCAACAAAAAGGAGCATTTCAATAAGAAATTGGATGTTTATATTACAAAAGTACTGATAAAAATCATTCTTTGCTTAAAAAATAATGTTTCTTTTTTTAATGTGACTTGGGATTCTTGCTTTATGTGCTGCCCCTCCCTCTTGAGAGAACGTGGAGAAGCTTGTAGGAGGTAGAAAAGTGAGTTTTCGGGTGATGAAGTTTGGTCCAGTCAAGCAACACAAGACTAGCCCTTGAACTTTTGGAGAGTCACATAGACCTTATAGGCATGTGACTAGTGTGATAAAATCCACAATCTACTTTGGAGCATCAAGGAGAAATATTTGATACAAAACAAATAGGTTTGCACATTGACTAGCTCAAAAAACTTGCTATCTTTGAATGAAACAATCAACTTTAAATGCTCATAGTAGACAAAATGATTACAATTGACAAAATTCATTTTGGAGAAATGTTATAAATAGGATTGAGTGTCTAAAATGCATAAGACTACAAGTAATAAGCAAGATATGCTTCTCTAATGAACTTAACACTCAACAAAGTACCCTTGATTTTTCAAGGTTGTGCAAAGATAGACCCTGAGAGAGTAAAATTAAGATTTCTCAAAAACAACTGAATAAAATTATCTCTAAAGTTTCTACACAAAATAGAGACTAGTAAATTTCTAATGAATGATGACTTATTGAATATCTCTGTAGAGAGAGTAGCAACCTCTACAAGCTCACTATTGTTGAAGAAGATGGTGCAGAGAAATGAAGGAGCAACACTGATGGCCTAAAGTGTATGTATATTGCTTCAATGTAATGTACAAGTGATTTGAAGTCTTTATATAGACATTTGAAGTGTTCCATGACTTCTACAAGTGGACTTTGAATTGGCATCCAGGCCAGATAGTTTGTCAAAGAGAATCAGTTCACTTTCCTACAAGCTAGGAAAAGTGAGGATTTAATCTAATCTACTTTTTGGTGAGTGATTGATTGATTGATTATAAGAAAGCAAGATTAGGGCAAGTGATCCTCTAGAGTTGGTTCATGGTAACTTGTGTGAAAAAATGCCTACACAAGCCTTGGGCAAATTCCTACTTCATGTTACTTATCGATGGCTATAGCAGAAAGATGTGGGTGTACTTCCTTCACGATAAGGCTCAAGCTTTTGGTAAGTTTAAAGAATGGCTTCAGCAAAAAAGCATCAAATGTATCTTGTTATGATACAGTGAAGATAAGAAGGCTTATAAGCTTTATGAACCTGAGGCTAAGAAGATCATCACGAGTCACAATGTGATGTTCAAGGAGGAGCAGCCACATGCAATGGAGGAGGAAAATAGAGCTTACACTTTATCATCAAGCGAAGCGGCAATCCACTATGAACCTGTCCCAAGAGCTATCTCTTCTCCACAAGAGAAGGAAGCATCATCTTTAGATAATGAGTTCGAAATTCATCAACCTGTCGTCATCCAAGCAAAAAAACCATTGCCACATTGGGTAAGGGATCTCTATGATTCTACAAACCCCATCCCATGGTCATTAGAACATGTTGTAGATGGACCGAGGCAATAAAAGAGAATAGAGGAACAAAGAAGGGCAAGCAACCATATTTGTAAACACAGCCTTGATGGCTGATCTCATTGAAGTAGAAGCAAAGGAACCAACCAATGTGGAAGAGGCACTCCATGATCCAAATTGGAGGGCTGCCATGCAAACAGAATACAACAACATCATGAAGAATGGACCTTGGGAGCTAGTGGATTTACCCCCTAAGCATAAAGTCATTGGCACCAAGTGGTTCTAGAAGCTAAAGTACAAGCTTGATGGTACTCTAGAAAATAACAAAGCAAGAAGTTTTGCACAGAGCTACTCATAAGTTGAAGGCATTGTGTTGGAAGCAGTCAGAGGCACAGACGCCACGGAAGCATGTGAAGACGAAGCAGGGAGCCAGTCGGACCATTTTTTCAAAACAATTATATTTTTATTACTTCTTCAAACATCCAACAGTGATTTTCATCACTCTTGTAACATATGTAATATAGACAAAACCCCATTTTTGTAATCCATAGCTCCATTTTGTGCAAGCCGAGGAGTCCTCGAGCTTGAGGAGCTTAGGTAGAATACTCGTACCAAATTTCGTTATTTTTAGACATCGTTTACCCTCCCAAATAGCCTCTAGGACCTAATTTTTAACTAGGCCGGTCACTAGATGTGAAACCGGTCAAAACTAGTCTAGAAACTATAAAAAGAGCTAGAGAGCTCATTTTTGAGGTTGGTTCATTATAGCTTGTTTGAGAGTAGAGTTATTCTTGAGCTTGTAAAAGTATTCGTGAGTAATAGAGCTAATTTCCCACCTTCCATTGTGTCTTGCTTGTCTCTTCATTGTGTGTGTGTATGTGTGTGTGCATCTTTGTGCTTCTCACCTTCACTCTCACATCTTCTCACATTCACGATCTTCATATCACTCCTACCTCTCCCTCGGATGGACATTAAGGAGGTGAAGCTTCTTAACGTGGTTCTCACCATTGTGCTAGAGCAACACCAAATTTGGCGCCGTTGCCGGGGATCGAGTCTAGGACGAATGTGTGATGGTAAGAGTATAGCAAGAAGAGGCGTTGGAAGGTAAAAATTTCAGTTTTTGTTGTTGTTTTTACTTAGTTTTTAGTGTTTTTCACTTCCCCCACACTCCATCTTCATCATCGCATCATCATCTCCGTTCCCAAAAAAATCAGAAAATTCACCATATCCACCCATTCACCTCATTTCCCCTCATTTGTGCATGCGAGAGAGCGAGAGAGAGTTTTTGCGCTTGTATGCACTTGTGTTTTCTTGAGTTTTCTTGCAGGTACAGAGCTTCAGAGCATCAGGAAAGCTTCCAAAAGGTAAAAATTTCAGTTTCTGTCAGAAATTTCCGACTGTGTCAGACCATCGCGATGGTCCGCCAAGTTCGGAATTTGGAGAAGGCGACCACACCAGCGTGAAGAGCACACCTGCGCCACTAGGAATCCATACTCGCATCCCAAAAATTCGTCATTTGGTGGACCATCGCGATTGGCTCGGACCATCGCGATTGTGTCGCACCATCGCGATAGGCTCACGCCATCGCGACGGCTCGGCTGGACCATCGCGACGGTTCGCTTTTTCGGACCATCGCGACGGTTCACTTGAGCCATCGCGACGGTTCATTTGACCCCGGACCATCGCGATTGGCTTATGCCATCGCCACGACAGTGCCACGTGTCACGATAGACCATCGCGACGGTTCAACTTTTGGACCATCGCGACAGCCCAAAATCGGACCATCGCGATTGGCTCAAGCCATCGCATCGCGGACCATCGCGACGGTTCACTTCGGACCATCGCGATTGTCCACCGTTGACCGTTGACCGCGCCATCGCGATTGTCCGCCTGATCACGCCATCGCGACGGTTCATTTTTCGGACCATCGCGACGGTCCATTTCCACGCCATCGCGACGGTTCATTTTTTGGACCATCGCGACGGTTCGACCTCACGCCATCGCGATCGTTCACTTCGAGCCATCGCGACGGTTCGCCTTTTCGGGCCATCACGATTGTCCAAATTTCACGCCATCGCGACGGTTCGCTCGGACCATCGCGACGGTCCCAGACCATCGCGATTGCCCACCCCCATCGCAAATTTTGGACTTCAATTTTTGACCAAATTTGAGGGTATATTTGGAAAATTTTTGGACCATTAGACTCATAGGAGACCCCTTAGCTCATATTTGAGGGAAAATTGGATTGTCAGTTTTTACCCCCCAGGGCCTGAACGCTCATAACTTTTTCATCCGGAGTCCGTTTTTTGAGCTTAATAGCTCGTTGGAAAGCTCGTGACGAGTACTACGTGACCTCAGCTGTTTTTTTCATAAAGTATACGTCTATTTTTGGATAGGCTAATTTGAGGTTCACCTAGTTTGGGACTAGGAAGTCAGGGGGCAAGTATTAAAAAGTTGAGCAAAAAGGGAAGCGATTAAAAGGTGTATATACTCAAGTGTTTGATCATCTTGTGAATTGGTCTAATATTGGAATTTTTCCAGGTCTAGCAAGGGCAATCCAAGGCAAGCAAGCAAGGCAGTGAAGACAGCAGAGCTTGGGAAGCACGACTTCTTGGGCAACAGGGCATCAGAGCAACCAGAAAGGTCGACTTGAGGTTGGAAGATTACTCAACCCCCTCAGTCAATTCTTAGCTTAGGCTAGAACGTTAGCATTGTGGATTTAAGTCGATAGGAACGCCTCAAGTTCAAGATACCTAATTCTATCAAGTTTAAGACTTGAAGTAAAGGTGTGTGTGACGAAAACCTAAAGAAAAGAACATAAGTCTGACGGAACGAAAAACTTAAAATCATCACGAAAGTCGAATTCCTGACGCATGTATTAAGACAAGAATCCAAAGAAAAATTAAAGAGAACCAAGAATTAATCACAAAGAACCATTGACGATCTAAGTGTGTAATCGAGCGTGCAAGGAAGAAAATTAATGAACCTTAGATCGGGCAAACATATAGGTAAGTCGGACAGAAGAAGCCTTAGATCATCGGAGGCTAGTGTAAGAACCACCGCACGATCTTGGGCTCAGCAGTTGAATAGTAATTATCCCTACGAGAGCTCAGAGACTAGCGAATCAGAAATGGCATTTAGTGCAGACAGACCAGCAGGAGGATCTCATGTAGCATACCTAGAAAAACCTGAAGGACCCTATAGAACGCAGTTAGAGTTTCTCCGAACCAACCGACTAGGTGCTCGCATCTATGAGGATGGTTTGCAAAGGCAAGTGGTGCAACTGCACAACCCTGATCAACCCATTGGATTGGAAAGACCAGTGGTGAAATTTGAGAGAGACGCTTACATAGACAAAGAAGGAACCATGTACGTCCTGAGTACGCAGCCAAACGATACTAATGAGTTTGGCACAATCCAATTAGAGACAGAAGGGAAATTTCAAGGAAAAGAACCGTTAGAAGAACCTAGAACACCGAGAGGGAAATCCGTATTAACAAGAGTAATCATCCCAGAGTGGATCCCTCAAGATAACAGGAGCACAGAGTTGTTCGTAAATAAAGAGACAGACGAAGCCTTTTGGAGGTACAGAAAGGAAAACCCTGGTGAGATAGGCATCATTACAATCTATGAATTCAAGGACCCAGATACACCTGGAAAGGTGGTATACCTGGATGAGACTTCAGAAAGAGTCTTTGTGGTGCCTGAGCGCGCTAAAAACACCTACACATGGAGAGGTGAATTGATATTCCCTCCATCTAGAACAAACATGAATACAAATCAACAAGGGGCAGGAACATCCTCAGCCCATGGAAATCAAAGAGAAGGAAATCTCGAGAGACCGGAAGTAAGCTTCAATCACCCCATAGGGAGAGATAGAACAACCACGAACACTAATAGGACGGATAGACAAAGAGAACATGGAATACCAGGTGGTAGAGATGATTTTCCTCTACCTAGACCACGTGAACACGCAAGAGTATTGAGACCCACGCAGTTAGTAAAATCAATGAAGAATTACTTTGATGGGACAGGAGATCCCTATGACCATGTCGCAGAATTCAAGCAAGTACTAAGAGCAGAACAAGTGGAAGACATGTTCACGCAGTACAATGCATTTGGTCTAACGTTAAAGAATACAGCTTTAACTTGGTTCCAACCACTGCAACAAAGGCAATTTAGAGACATCCATCACTTTTTAGAGTCATTCATCACAGAATTCTCTAAAAGTGGGGTTAGACATGACACGTCTTCGTTGATTCATAGTTTTAAGCAAACCCCTCAGGAAACAGTAAGACTGGCAGGTCGTAGATTCAGACGATACGTTGAGCGATGTCCAATGCAAGAGCTACCCTCACAAGCCAAACAAGTATCACTGTTCCTAGATGGCTTGTTGAGCGCTAAACTACGCTCTTATGTGTACCTAAAAGAACCCAGAACGCTAGAGGAATGTGTAAGAATATGCATAGACATTGAGGACAACCTAGGAGAGGAATTAGAGCTCTCAAAGGTCTATAAGGACTCAGATTGTTCTTCTCTAGCATCCACAAAATTGTCTACTTCGGTAGAAGACCTAGCAGAGAAAGTGGCCCAAAAACTAGGAGTTTCTAGTAAACAGGTGCCCAAGCTACCTACAAATGTACGTTGTTACACTTGTGGTGGAAATCATTTGGCAAACATGTGCCCCAATGCACCTCAACCTCACGCCAACCCTAGCGGCCAATATTGCACAATTGAGAGAAGGTACACGAATCATACGGCTCAGGACTGCCCATACAATAAACAAACTGTGAGACAGAACTACCCGCAAGCATACCAGCAGCCAGGTAGGTATCAAGGCCAATACAATGCTCAGCCTTATTACTATAGGCCTCCTCAGAACTACGCATACCAGGCTCAACAGAGACCTCAACCCGTCTTAGCTCAGCAGCCACCCCCACCAGCGAATGTCATCTCAGTCAAATATGCGGCTGCAGAAGAGAACCTAAGTAGGGCCTTAGTGCCTTCTTCACCCCTGATCACCGAAAGTGACCCGAACTCAAACAGTTTTGACTCTACTCATGTGACTAGTCCACCCGCCTATTACACGGAGTCACCAGAACATGTGGAGACATATCATTATGATAGTCCACCAATGGAACCTAGTTGGGAGCCAGACTATACTAATGTGATGTACGCAAACCCAAACCCACGGCCCCAATTGAGACAACAGAGACCACAGGGCCCTAGAGGACCATGCTTTAGGTGCCAAGGAGATCACTTCATTAAGGATTGTCCACATCCCCCAATAGCAAGGCAATCACAGTACTATAGCATCCAAGGCTTTTGTGCCGATTGTGGCAAAGAGCACGTAATCAAAGATTGTCCTAAGAACCCAGTTAACACTTCGAATGTGACACCAATCAACGTGATAGGTATTGTGAATAATGCAGATGGATCCAACCCTACATACGTGCCTATCCAAGCTATAACTAGAGCCCAGGCACTTTTACAAAACCAGCAGCATAATCATGAGAAAATAGCCGAAATTAGTGAAGTTGCAGAATCGAGTAGTAAAAAGACAAAATCTTGGAAAGATTCCAGAGAAAGGATAAAGAGAAAATGGAGTAAAAAGATAAGTGAGTTGGAAGGAAGTCTAAGAGAATCTAGAGCCAAAATACAAGAATTGGCTTCACAAGAATCAAACCAAGAAATCCCAGCTCAGAAATCAGGATCAGTCTTAGCGGAACCCATACCGGAAGATCTAGACATGATGTTTCGTGCATATCAGGCTAGAATAAAAGAGGGACCTCAAGTCACGGAAATGAGTAAAAACTACCCTCGAGCGGATCTAGAAATTGAGAGAACTAAACTTTGCATGAAGATGGTAGAGTTAGCACAAGCTTTGTTCGAAGCCTCTAGATATCTTAATTGGAATAACATGGCAAAACCGGAACTACACTTTCAAGGACTAATGGAGAGGCTAGAACACGTGATAGAAAGCAAAGAGAAAAAGGATCAGTCTAGGAACCCTACTGTTCCAGAGACACAGGAAAGGAATGCACCATCCCTGTCTCAAGTACCTAATACAGAAAGTCAAGATAACCTATCTTCCATACAGAGGTACTCACATGAATTTTTGAGAGAAATCCAAGAAGAGAAATGGAGAAAAGAACAAGGAACTCATCCTCCTATTCAAGAAATAGACGACTTGCAGGAACAATTTCCCCAAGACATCCCCTCTATATATGATGATGTAGAGGTGGAACAACTGAGTGAACCCACAGGATTTGAGTCTAATTCTCTACAAGAATTACCTCAGTTCACAGGGCCTTGGGAAGCTAAGTCTATTAGTATGAGAGCACCCACGATAATAGTGAGGAATGAAGAATCAGTGATCCCTAGAAATACGGAAGTGATCAAGAATACCAAAGTACAATGTAATCTCACTCTGGAGAAACTGTTAAAGGCAAAACCAGAATTGTGGAAGCATGTAGCAAATCAATTCCCTGAGCTAGCTACCACACCCTCTCAGATAGGATCACATAAGAAGGTACCAGAGATACCCGTGGAAAAGATTGGAGACGTAAGCGAAGGAGAGGAAGGTAACACATATCTTCCAATAACCCATCAAGGCTACACCACGAAAGCCATCTTAGATTCAGGAGCTGGAGTAGCCATCGCTACCACCGCTTTATGGAAACGTTGGGGTAAGCCAGCACTCAGACCCACCAGGATGAAGCTGCAAATGGCTGATGGACACATAGAAAAACCATTAGGCTTACTAGAAGGCATATCCCTCACCACTTGTGGTGTAGAATTTGAGCATACTTTTGCCATTTGTGACTTTGCAAAAAATCGTGCTTATGAGATGATATTGGGACGACCATTCATGCGTCAGTTGCAAATTGTACAAGATTGGGGAACTAATTCTTTGTACTTGCAACATTTAGGAGTGACTACCAAAGTCAATCTTAAAGACTATTCACACAGAGATGTACCCCCAATACAATGGAATACCATCCATAAAACACCAGTAGAGACGGAATCCGTGCACTCATTAGAATCAGATCCTTCTTGGTTGCATGAGGATACCCATTTATGGATGTGTAAAGTAGCCAAACAAGAGGAAGAACGATTAGAAGCCAGGACCTTAGGTGCGGAACAACATCCACGAACCCTTCAGGATCCAGCCTATGCACCTGTAGTGTTCCCCGACGAAGAATTTGAACCCCATGGTTGGGCAGAGATTCTAGCAACCATGGATGTAGCCATCAATGAAGAACAATGGACACCCCACTGTGACGAGGATGGCTATGACATTTCAGTTTTCACGATAGCGCCAATCATGTGCAATGCAATTTTAGAAGAGTGCGAACCAAACACTGATGCATTTGAGGACGCAAGCGATTTTGATTTAGAATCAATCATCATGGACTCACCCTTTGCATCAGAGGAAGAATATTTCTACGAAGTAGGGACTCACACTCAGAGTCACGAGGAAATTACGAACGAGGTAAGGTTGGCCACTCAAGTGACTACTAAGAGTGAAGGCAAGAAGAGAAAGAAGAAAGAAACCATGTCGGAAAAGGAAGAATCTTTATTTGAAGTACCCGAGAATTTCAAGAAATACGAAATCGACGATAGAAGAATCATGGTACGAATGCCTAATAGAAAAGAGAATGACGGACAAGTATATGATAACCGAGAGAAAACCAAGAAAGTCATAGTGGCCATAGAAGGAGAAGAAGAAAAATGTACATACATAGGGCATGATCTGACGACTGAAGAAGAAGAAGAGTTAGTTGCCCTATTGCGCGAATATAGAGATGTTTTTGCTTGGAGTTACAAAGATTTGAAAGGAGTAGATCCAGATATATGTTCTCATAGAATCCCTATGACTCCAGATGCAAAACCAACAAAACAGAAACCGTACACGTACAATGATAACTACGCTGCGAAGATTAAAGAGGAGATAGATCGCTTGATAGAAGCAGGATTCATTTACGAAATTGAGCATACCGAATGGGTATCCCCCATTGTGGTTGTGCCCAAGAAGAATGGAAAATTGCGTGTGTGTATTAACCTTAAAAAAGTTAATGCCGCAACGATTAGAGACAGTTATCCTCTTCCTATCACGGAACACCTATTGGAAAGAGTTGCGGGCAAGGAAGTTTACAGTTTTCTTGATGGATTCTCAGGCTATAACCAAGTAGCCATTGCTCCAGAAGACCAACACAAGACGGCTTTTGCCACAGAATGGGGCATATTTGCATTTCGTGTAATGCCATTTGGCTTGACAAATGCACCCGCGACTTTCCAGCGACTTATGTGTCATGTCTTTAAGGAATTCTTACGCAAGAGCTTGGAAGTTTATGTCGATGACTTATGTGCTCATTCAAATGTAAGACAGACACATATCCCAGAGTTAAGACAAATATTTGACAAATGTCGAGAATATCAGGTTTGTTTGAACCCAGAAAAATGCGTTTTCATGGTCAGACAAGGCAAAATTCTAGGACACATTGTGTCAAAAAATGGAATCTCTACGGACGAGGAAAAGGTGAAGGTGATTGCAGAATTACCAAGACCTACTAATGTGAAAGAGGTACAGGCATTTATGGGCCATTGTGGATATTATCGACGATTCATACACATGTATGCAATCATAGCTAAGCCTTTGTACTCTCTTTTGACCAACTTCGAATGGACAGATGAATGTGAAAATTCATTCAATGAACTTAAACGACGTTTGTGCTCAGCACCTATATTGACCACCCCAGATTGGAGTAAGCCATTCCATGTACATGTGGATGCATCCAATTACGCCGTAGGATGTGTGTTAGCACAACCCACGAAGGAAGGTAACATAGATCTCCCCATAGCCTACGCTAGCAGACAACTGAACGCAGCAGAAAGAAATTACACCACGACGGAACGAGAGGGATTAGGGATGATCTACGCTGTAAAGAAGTTTAGGCACTACTTGTTGGCCAACAAATTCAAGTTCTTTACAGATCATCAAGCCCTATTATACTTAGTCAACAAACCATGTAACACAGGACGATTGATACGATGGTTTCTATTACTCATGGAGTATGATTTTGAAGTGGTAGTTAGGAAAGGAAAGACGCATCTTAGAGCTGACCACCTCTCAAGATTAACCTCGGGAGAACCCCCTCCAGGAGTAGCTGATGATCTACCATATGCATACTTGTTTAACCTGGAGATAGCACCAGAATGGGCTAAGCCGTTAGTCCCTATTCTGACATACGGACCCAAGAATCCTAGGATAAAGATCAAAGAAGGAGAGATTACCAAATCTCAGAGGTACCAAATAATAGCAGGAAGCATATATAAACAAGATAATCAAAAGATTCTTGCTTGTTGTGTAGATGAATCAGAACATGCGAATTGGTTGCAATTAGCACACTTAGGTGCACTAAAGCAACATCATTCAAAACATAGAACACTACAGACTCTGCATAGATTAGGAGTATATTGGCCTTCTATGGAAGCAGATGTCCACAAGTTGTGTAAAGAATGTCCGGTGTGTTGTGAAAGACCACCAGTAGAGCATGCGACATTATATCATGTGTCTCTCACACCAGACTGGAGTGAACCTTTAGTGACTTACTTGAGGACGAACACATTCCCTCAAGGAATGACCTTAGCTCGACAACGTAGTCTAGAGCAGGAAGCTCACGACTATTCACTTATTGGCGATAATCTATACAAAAGAGGACGAGATGGATATCTAAGACAATGTGTTCATGAGAGCGATTATCTGAGAATACTAGAGACTGCACACCAAGGTGTAGCAGGAGGTCATTTTGGACCAGATAGGATAATCAAAGCCATCCTCTTTGCAGGATTATGGTGGCCCACTCTTCACATGGATGCACATACCTATGTAAAGAGATGTGACGTGTGCCAAAGAACTCAGTTTCCTACTCGCAGAGATGAAATGCCATTGAAACCCATGATGGGCGGACGTGCATTTTCTAAGTGGGGTATAGACTTTGTAGGACCCATTAACCCCCCTGCAACAGGTACACATGCGGAATACATTATTGTTGCCACAGATTATTTAACCAAATGGGTAGAGGCAAAGGCTACAAAAAAGAATGATGCTCACACGACTGCAAAATTCTTATTTGAAAATGTCTTTACAAGATATGGATTGCCTATAGAGATAGTGAGCGATCGAGGCACTCACTTTCTAAACCAAGTCATTGAATATTTGTTACAGGATTTTATGGTGATTCACAAGAAATCCGCACCATATCATCCTCAGGCCAATGGTCAAGCTGAAAGCACTAACAAGATACTTTGTAACGTACTGACGAAACTCGTGAACAATAAACGTTCAGATTGGGACAAACAGCTACACCACGCTGTTTGGGCATATCGAGTGGCCTACAAGACCGTACTCAATGCAACTCCCTTTCAGATGGTTTTTGGTCAGAATGCAGTGCTTCCTTTGGACTTCTTGATACCGACCCTTAAGGTTGCACAAGAGCATCAGTGGACCGGCCATGAATTATCAGCGAGAATAATGGACTTGGAACGATTAGGAGAAACAAGGCTGAGGGCAGCAGCAGGAATATACGCAGCGAAGAAGCGACAGAAAGCATATTTTGATGCACATGTGAAAGATAAAGGCCTAAAAGAAGGAGATTTAGTTCTAGTATATACGCTGAAACAACACGCACGCAAGTTAGAAAAGCGAGGTTATGGACCTATGATCATTAACAGACTCTCGACTAGTGGAGCAGTACAGTTAGCCACTTTAGAAGGAGATATAATGCCTAATTACATTAGTGGCTGTAGAGTCAAGCTATACCAAGAACCTCTTACTGAGGATATGCTTAGACGACTCACGTTGGCAAAGAAGCGTAAGGAGGAAGAAAATAGAATACGAGCAGAAGCTCAGGCAGAAGCCATAGAACGTATTAAGCGCATGAAGCTAAGAAGACAAGGACTAGGGAGAGAACATTATAACCATCTGGAAACATCACTCAGATATCCCATGGCCATGTGTCAAGTAAAGTCAACCACTCATCCTAGCATAGTGGACAGGAGACCATTCATTACAGTAAGGCTAGAGCACGGCAACCATAGCCAAGAACTCAGGGCTTTGATTGACTCGGGTGCTGCGACTAGTGCGATTAGATGGTCCCACTATAAGGATTCAGGAATAGAAATGCGGCCAATTGAGGCATACCTCATAGGCCTAGGAGGCATGGAAACCCCTTGCATGGGTGAGGTGGACCTTCCTATCCTCGTTAAGGAGGTGACCATGACAGCGAAGCTATTAGTGTGCCATGATGACGACCTGATAGAACCCCTAATCCTTGGCCAAGATTGGCTATACGATCACTCAGTGGACCTAAATCTTAGACAAGGCTCCTTACAGATTGGAACCTTAGAGCAGAAGCGAGTGATACCGCTTGACTTCCCTAACGGCATTCCGCTTGACGGTTGTGACCCTAGACCCTATGAAACACATGCGACGGAAAACCGGAAGATCTTTAATCCGACCAGTCACGTCACGTCTACACCAACCCACTCGGGCTTGGCTATAGACAGTTGTCAGTCAGAAGGACGACAGGAGATCTTCCCTGGGACTTCCTGCAAACTAGAAGAGACAGTCACCCAACAGCAAGGGCAGAAGGGCACAATCAGAGGTCAGGTGGGTTGCATCAGCGGCCAAATGAGCACGACACCCTGCGGTGCTCATCCTTCCAAACTTGTTGCGGACTGGCCTAGATTAAAGTTACAAAAGGCATCACTTCCTGATGGGCAGGTCACGCAAGTGTTGGAACTCCCTTCTTTTCCAAAGCAGAGTGTCCATCCGACCTCTCAAACCCAGCAACAACAGAGTCGACCACGACAAAGGAACCCAGACCGATTGCAGTATCAGAGGAAACAACAAGGAAAGCAGTTTAGGCCTCCCAAAGGAAGCGGCACCAGACAAATATGGGTGCCAAAAGGACAAAAAGCACCAAAGAACTCCAACCAAGCAGAGATCAACAAACAAAAGGCAGAACAGAAACAGAATCGATATCCACCATCCCCTCGACCTTCTTCTACAGGTCCGAGCATCCGACAAATGTGGATAGCCAAGAAGTACCTTACCCATAGACCCACGCCCACGCAGATTTGGGTACCCAAACCATGTATCATAGCTCAACCCATATGCCATGTAATATATAAACCCCATAACTCATCTCATCCCTCGATACCACCACACCCGTTACCACCTTTTACCCCTCAGCAGAAACCCGCCACCCACTCCAAGATCTTTAGGAAATGGATACCGAAACGTGTCCAACCGTCTTCCCCTAACCCATTGTCTAACTACCCCCCGACTAACATACAACCTTGTACTCAATTACTAACCTTTAAACCTTGTATAAATTCACACACCGTCATCCCACATCACTCGTAATCTCATCTCATCAAGAAATGTACGCATGATCTGAAACGTATAGGTGTCTAGAGACCTGCACTAGTGCTGCAAGAAACATTGCATCCATCACATCACAACACTTGGCTACACGGGTTACGCATCAGTTATGGAAAGGGATTGCGGTCTCACTTTAATGGGATCATGATTAATTTCCATGCTAATGTGTTAATCTTTTGTAGCAGATCTTTCTCTCTAGCGCACCAACCACCATGCAAACTGACGAAGGAACATCAGGAGTAGGCCCCAGTGTAGCAGCAGTACCACTCAACGTGCTACGAGCAGAGTCCCACCCTACTGCTCCACCGCCGGAATTTCAGGGATTTCCAGGACCCATGCCTATCGATAACCCCCCTATGGGCTACACCGAAAAGATACACAGGAACTCTCATTGGTTTCAGGGCCTGGCAGGACCCCTCGCGGACGCCGACTTTATATTTGAATCCTCTCTGACTTTTGATGACCGCACGTGGGGAAAGTACCAGTTTTTTTCCAGAGAATTCGAAGCCCTACAAAACACCCAAGATTTAACTCATGTTTGGGCTAGAGCCGGTTTCACAGAATATTTCAGTGATCCTCTACCCAAACCAGATTTTTATAGGTGCTATTACTTGATCACTACCTTACTGGCATCAGAGAATAAGGACATCCCAGGAACCTTCATCTTGCCTACCCTAGTGGATGATCCACCTTACAAGAGATTTTATCTCTCTAAGGACCTAATCAGAGCAGCCATCAAGATTCATGGAACCCACACTCCCACAGACCGAGAGAGATTGATTCCAGAACCGATGAAACGTGGGGATGTCACGAAGTGGGAAGAGATTTCGGCCATCACACCTGAGTTGTCAAAGCCACTAAGAATATGCATGCAACATTTTGCCTTTCCAGCTCAGGACAGATTTACCATGCCACACAAAAGAATATGGTTTGGATTATATTTGGCATGTACGGGACCTCAAACAGTTGATCTGGCAAGCTGGATCATAGATCAGATGTACCTGGCACAGCACAGATGGGAGCGTAAAAAAGTGCTTAACGGATGTTGTGCCCTCACAAGAATGTGTATATGTGTTTGGCTTATGACTTGCCCATCGAGCGTGCATTAACAGGAGAGGAATTGAAGGCATTCAAGAGCACAGCGAAGAAAGCTAGGAAGCCCAGTAGGACACGGGCTGGTAAGCGCATGCGAGGCACCATCCCTTGCCTCCAAGTGCCAGAGTCGCCGTCACCACAACCCTCTCCCGAGCGACCACAGACAGAAGCTGCACCCACTGTACAACCTATTCGCATACGGTTGTCCAGACCAGTGATTACAGAGGCCACCACTAGTACCGCTGCACCTCAGGCAGCTACCACCTCAGAACCCGCCACCACAACCGCAGAAGCTCCCACCACCATTGGTGCGGAAGCGTTTTCTTTCCCGATACCACATATGGAGACCGACCCCATAAACACGACATTTGATTTTGAGATGCCTGATGCATTCTCAAACGAGTTTCAGTATTCAGAAGCACCACTGTTCTCCCAGGAATATGAGCGCCCCAGCTACCCCACTACGCCGCGAGACTTGCCACAGGGACAAGCTGTGTCGGGCTCTGAAGAAGAAAGAACTGAAACAGACGACGATCAAGGCGACGATGAGGCCAGCCAGGGCTCACAAGAGGAACAGACAGAGGGCCAAGGCCAACAGACTGACACCCACGGCGACACCAGCACATATGAAGATGAAACTTTCGAAGCCGCAGCGTACACATTGGCCATCAAGAAATTATATCGTACCATGGAGAAAGTCTGGGCACGAAAGAAGTTAACTGAAGAGGAGAGCCAGGCATTAATTGAACAGGAACTCATCTCAGGAGGATTCGAAGACGCCTATATCAGAGGGTTCCGAGAGTTAGTCCAATCAGTAGGCTCCCATGAAGCACTCAGATTTTTACAAAGAAAGCAACTACCACAGTTCGATCCCCGCCGAGTGCGACTACTCTCAAAACCCGGGGAGTATATTCGTGTACCAACAGGAGCCCAATCTTCAGCACAAGCCAGGGAGGCACGCCTCGCCCCCGAACGTTCAGTAACCGCAGAAACCATTCTTGTAGATTCGCCACCCCGTACCACCATTGTTCGTACCACTACAATCCTCGAAATAACCTCCACCCCTTCGACCCCTCTTTCACCTCATCCTTCACCAACCCATCCTGTATCACCCGTACACCCACCTGCTTTCCCCACATCCACACCTGTACAAAGCAATATAGCCCCAACCTCTTCCTTACCCATTCATACCACCAGGCCCACACCCAGCCCTCTACATCCCTATGTTAACCCCTTCGCCCCTTCACCCTTCCCAGCGTTTCCCCCACCTCTAAGACCCCCATTTCCCTTCCTAACCCCTCTAACCTTCTCACCAGTCTCACCTCCCCAACCTACCCTAAACCCTATTTCCCCGTTTCACCAAACTATTCCCACAATCCCCCCTGTAAATTACTCGACGTTTGTAAATCCCGTATTCACACCTACGCAACCACCCACAATCACACCACTTTTCACCGTCACAACATTAAACACGTCCAATGGCATGGACATATCACCACCCACCTCACCGCCACCCACTCCACTCACAGTACCCTCATATTTAGGCACTTCACAATTTTCCACAATCACCACTGCATCCACAGTCCCAACCCCGCTCCCCATTCCCACTGCATCTACTATCACTGCATCCTCATTTAGCACTCCACTACTACTATCGCCCACCATCGACACAGCATTTCAACACATGTTCGCATGCATGACGCAAGTCCGAGATGAGTTTGCATCACTCGGCACTAACTATCAACAGCTGCAGAAAACGACGAACGACTTACAAACGCAGCTTAATTTGTTGTCAATTGAGAACGCCTCACTGAACAGCCGGTACCAAGAGTTACGAGAGGCTTATCACAAGTTAGAAATAGAAAGTGAGGAAAAAAGCAAAGAGGCCACCGCGGATTTAGATAACCTACTTAGAGCCCAGACTGTCCGCAATGCAACGCTTACTAGAAATATGGGCTTATTGAGAAGACACTTAGCCGCAGCAAAAGAAGAGAACCAGAGACTCCAAGAGCAGAACAGAGAAAACTTGGAGGCGGCTTTAGATCATCCAGAACAGCCACTAAGTCCGAGCAGATTCAAGGCAATCCCATCTGAGTCGATGCGGATGTTGCTAGACGACCATGTTAGATTGCTCGAGGACTATGACCGCATGAACGAAGAGTATCAAAAGTTAAAGGAAGATCACAAACTGCTACAACTCAGAGAACCTGCAACACAACAGGTACCAGTAGCAGCGGAATTACCAGCACCTGTGGACCCTGCACCCGAAATTTTAGAGGAACTCAACGCACTCCGGGCCCAGGTAGTGAATCTTGAATCTCGAATCGCCATCTATGAAGCACCACCAAGGCCAGACTCCCCACCTGAGCCACCAGCTGAGGAAGAAACTGTCACTATCCCGGTGGAGGAGACCTTCGAAGAGGCGTATGAACCGATACCCATCCCAGGCGGACGCGTCACGGCCGAAGGCCAGATGACCTACGAATTACCTACCCCCGCGTGGATGAAAACAGTAGAAGAACTAGGAACGACACACTCGGCCAGAGTAGAGGCACAGCTACATGCCATGGCCATAATTGAAGAAAAAATTTTACAATCACCATTCTTTGCTCAAATGGCCCCGCGAAGATACATATCCGGGCATGAGCTTCAGTATAAACCATACTTCATATTAATGGCAGAATATCAGTTAACCATCGAGAAAGAAACCGGCATGAAACCAACGCATGCCACTCAATTCGAGCCAGAGGACTTGCCACCAAGGGCGCAGAGAGGTGAAATCCTCCAACCAGACTGGCGCACAGACTTACTGCAAAATTATCCAGAGATGATGAGCACGTGGGTAAAAGCGCCTCTTCACTTAAAATTTAATCCGTGCTGGGGACCAGTACCACGACGCCGCTCTTGGACTGCCTTCGCTATAAAGCTACAAAACAATAAGCAGTGCCAAGACTGGCTGAACTACCCCTACTTCAAGCCACCAGTCGCGTTACCCACAGTTGGCTATATGATGGCGACGATCCGCCACTGGCTCCCTCGATTAAAACCTATGGATGATATAGCCGCGCAAATGACTGTCAAAATCTTTGACATGATGCAGATGGTCTTTAAAGTCTTCCGGCGCATCAAGGCTCCCCATGTCAACACCCCGGGCTTTGAGCATGGCAACTTGGATTTAGTCTATGATATGAGCACAACGCCATCGCTACGGGTGTGTTACGCCTGGCACTGCAGGCTCAAATATCTACCGGCATGTTACAAGCAAACATTCGAAGAAATGTTCACCACCGGTTTTTGGGAGTACCATTCCGAAGTATTCATAAGCAGGCCGACACACTTATTGCAATTATTCGCCTGTGAACGAATGGTGTACTCCACACACTATCAGCTCCCACCACCAGACGAGCCGCAACCTATCGACTGGGAGAAACTCGAGGCTGATCTAGCCCGAGGTATTCGTGTATCAGAGCACACCCTCGCTCAAGACCTCCTACAGAATTACATCCGGCAGACCTCACAACAAGGTTCTGTCAGGGACGACAGAAGCGAGAGGGAGGGGGGTGTTGGAAGCAGTCAGAGGCACAGACGCCACGGAAGCATGTGAAGACGAAGCAGGGAGCCAGTCGGACCATTTTTTCAAAACAATTATATTTTTATTACTTCTTCAAACATCCAACAGTGATTTTCATCACTCTTGTAACATATGTAATATAGACAAAACCCCATTTTTGTAATCCATAGCTCCATTTTGTGCAAGCCGAGGAGTCCTCAAGCTTGAGGAGCTTAGGTAGAATACTCGTACCAAATTTCGTTATTTTTAGACATCGTTTACCCTCCCAAATAGCCTCTAGGACCTAATTTTTAACTAGGCCGGTCACTAGATGTGAAACCGGTCAAAACTAGTCTAGAAACTATAAAAAGAGCTAGAGAGCTCATTTTTGAGGTTGGTTCATTATAGCTTGTTTGAGAGTAGAGTTATTCTTGAGCTTGTAAAAGTATTCGTGAGTAATAGAGCTAATTTCCCACCTTCCATTGTGTCTTGCTTGTCTCTTCATTGTGTGTGTGTATGTGTGTGTGCATCTTTGTGCTTCTCACCTTCACTCTCACATCTTCTCACATTCACGATCTTCATATCACTCCTACCTCTCCCTCGGATGGACATTAAGGAGGTGAAGCTTCTTAACGTGGTTCTCACCATTGTGCTAGAGCAACACATTGACTTTTGTGAATCATTTGCCCTGATTGCAAGGGTGACTACTATCCAAGTAGTACTAGTTGTGGCTGCACATAAGCGTTGGCTAGTCTATCACATGGATGTCAAATCTGTGTTCTTGAATGGAGACCTCAAGGAGGAGGTGTGTCTTAGCCACTAGGTTTTGAGGCTCCCCATTCACAAAACAAGGTATGTAAGCTGAGGAAGGCATTATATGGGTTGAAACAAGCCCCTAGAGCATGGTACCAATGGATAGATAAGTATCTCTTGGATCTAGGTTTCAAAAGATATGCTTCTGCTGCTAACTTGTATGTTCTAAAGAGAGGAGGGAAGGCAATTGTACTTGTACTCTATGTAGATGACCTTGTGATTATCGAAAATGATGGTGTTCGTCTTCAACAAACAAAAGATGCAAGAACTAGGGAAGATTTTCATCTTTGAACAAAAGTATGCAAGAGAGATATTGAAGGCATTGAAAATGGAGGATTGCAAGGAAATTTCTACCTCTTGGGAGGTCAACATAGAATTATCTATTAAAGATACTTCACCTCTAGTGGGTATTGGAAGATACAAGAAATTAGTTGGAAGTCTCATCTACTTGTGCAATAGGAGACCAGATATCTCTTATGTTGCTGGGGTACTAAGCAGGTTCTCTAATAAGCCTTGCCAAACTCATTGGAAGGCAAGCATGCGGATACTCAGGTATGTGAAAGGAACCATTGATTATGGTATTCTTTATGAAGAAGGATTGTCTCTGGTCAGATATTGTGATTCAGATTGGGCAAGAGATATTGGTACCAAAACATCAATTTCTTGATATTTTTTTCTTTAGGATCATGAATCTTCTCTTGGATTAGTAAGAAGCAACCAACTGTAGCATTATCTTCTACTAAAGCTGCGTACAAGGCAGCACGTGTTGCAACATGTGAAGGAGTATGGTTGAGAAGGATCCTATGGCACATAGGAATACAAGGGTAGGAGGCTACAAAGTTGAAGTGCGACAACCAAAGTTGCATGGCCATCACAAGAATCCTATTTTCCATGCACTTACCAAGCACATAGAAATTCAGTATCATTATGTGTGTGAGTTGATTGAGGATGGGGTTGTGGAGATGAGCTATTGTCCAACTGAAGAAAATGGAGCAGACATCTTCACCAAGGCTCTTGGGAGAGAGCAACTTCATCGACTCTTTCCAAAGTTTTGCATTGGACCGAGGAGGTAATTCATGCCAAGGTGGACGTTGAGGGGGGGGGTTGTTAGATATACTCAATACTCCACCCTCAAGTGACCACAAATGATCCATAGTTCTCGAAGTTGTAAGGCCCCTGTTATGAGGAGAAGCCATTGTGAGAGCTCAGACATTTGTGGAACCCTAACTTCCAAGTTAGATGAGGTCTATGGGTAACCATTGATGGGTATAGAGGATCTTTGTGATCCTAGCCATTGGGTTAGGTAGGGCATAAACTTCCAGACCATTGGGTTGCCATTCAAGGTGAAAATAAAGTCCATGTGGTGTCGCATAGTTTCCCCATAGTGCACAGGGGGGAAACCACACGACATTGTCATAGAGATATTGTCAAATTTTATATTTTATCGACTATTTTGTATCTCGAAACTATGTTTATCTATACCAAATTGCCTTGTACAAGTAGCATATCTCAAGCTACCTACCAAGCTTTGATACTCTTTGTTATCTTCAATATTCTCACCTTCATGAACACCAAGTTTATGATTTATCTCCAAAGGTCTACCTCTCGGTTAGTGTTCTACATTTTGAACTTTAGAAGTAGGTCATGAATGTATCTCCTCTGATTCAAATACATTCCTTCATCTATGTATATGACCTACATACCCAGGAAGAATCTAAGCTCACCTAAATCACTGATTTTGAGCTCCTCTTGCATATGCCTTTTGATCTTTTGTATGCCATTCAAGTCATGTCTTGTCACAAGTATGTCATATACATATACACACAAATAGATAACTTCATTGTGATTCTTCTTGATAAAAAAAGAAGGTTCTACATGTCTTGACATGAAATCTTGATCTTGAAGATATGTTACCAATATGAAATTCCAAGCTCCAAGAGCTTGTTTCAATCCATACAATGCATTTTTTAGTCTACATACATAAGATATATAATTAGGGTTTTCAAATCCTAGAGGTTGTGACATGTATACCTCTTTACTCATCTAGCCATTGAGAAATGCATTATTTACATCTAATTTCTTTTAGCACCTATACTTAGCAATGTCTTGATTATACCCATCTTTGCAACTCGTGAGAAGGTCTCCTCATAGTCTATACCATGAGTTTGAGCACATCCTTTGGCAACTAATCTAACTTTGTTCCTTTCTGGTTGTCTCTTCTTCCTTGTTGACCTTCGAGGAGTGTGTATGGAGCATTCTCTACATTCTTGCATCTTAGCCTTTCCTTTTGAATTCCATAGCTTGTAATCCTTTTCCATTTTATCTTGGTCTTCATCTACATCACTTCTTGGATCTTGCACTTGTTTATCATGCTTGCTTCCTAGTTGATGAAAATCAAAATCAAGATCATATGGTAGGGTTACCGTTTGTTTGTCTTCATCATACCAAGATGTGTGTTGTTCAAACACAACATCCCTACTTGGAGTGATTTGCTTGGTTGAAGGATTATAGAACTTGTAACCCATCTAAGTTGAATCATATTTAATAAATAATGTCGTTGTTGCCCTTTAATCTAGCTTACCTATTATTTGTGATGGCACATGAACATAAGCTAAACAACCAAAAATGTTGCAATGCTCACAACAACAACAACATCAACAACAACAGCAACAACAACAACAACATCAGCAGCAACAGCAACAGATTATTCCACCACGTCTGGTGCTGGCCGGAGTAACGTACACCAAATTTGGAGGTTTTCTGAGCGATGATCCCGATGCGCATGTGCGGACGTTTGAAATTAATTATGCAGTTTGAACTACCCAGCAGACCTTACTTATAAAGCTATCGTGTTCCAGTCAACCTTGGTCAATGAAGCTGCTCGTTGGTTAACCAAATATGACTTGAATCATTTTCGGTAGTATGATGACGTGAAGGATGCATTTCTGCAATGATTCCAGTTAAAGAAAAACCCAGCTGAAATTTTTGATTACCTGCAGAATAACAGGCAGAAGCCACACTAGAATGTATAAGACTATGCCACTTTATTCCGGACTCATTTACGACAGTTGCCCCCAACGCATGCCAATTTACCAGACGAAGTCATTACTTTGTGGTTCATAAACATATTAAATCCCCAATTGAAACAGATTATGATCATATGATGTGTGGGTGGGATGACCTTGGATGCCGTAATCGCTATGGCGTTACAGTTAGAAAATAAAGTGGGAGGATTCACTGAAGATCTAGAGTGGTTAAAGGCATCCAAACATTCAAATCAGGACCCTCTGAAACAAATTTACTATACTACATGTAAAAACACAGGACATACTAGCTCAGCATTCGCCCTGACTCAGATGATCTACGCAATTTGCCATACAGTGGATCATACCACAGAGACCTGTTTTTATAATGCAAAGGTACATAATAGAGCAACTCTCAATGCTGTTATTCAGGAACAAGGGCAAGCAGCCAGTCATTATGTCCCTCCATAAATGATGAATACGTTGTACCAAGGATATAAGAATTATAGAGGAGCACGGTCAACTAACTTCGGACCATCTAGATGGGATGTTTTATCCAAGGCAGCTATTACAGTGCCATTGGGACAACTATTGGCTTTGGTCCCCGGTGTGCACCAACAGTTCTAGCAACAGGTCAGTCCAGGACCTTCATACGCTCCTTCAACAACCACAATTCAGCCTGAATTCGATCCGACGGTGGATCATACGGTACCCTTGATTACGGTCTGGTATAAGAATCATAAAATCACTCAAGTGTTAATTGATGGCGGTTTCAGTGTAAACATTGCGACGACAGCACTTTGTCAATGGCTGGGATGGACACAAATTGAGCCTGTCCAATTTTTTGTTTGAATGGCTGATCAGTCTCGAGTGCATCTGATTGGATTGGTGCGAGATATTCCTATTACTCTTAAGGGAGCTATTTTTAAAATGATCTTTGTTGTTCTGGAATTACCAGAATCCAATCTCGACTATAACCTACTTTTTGGACGACCATGGTTAAAGCAAGCTAAGGTAGTACAGGATTGGTCAGCACATGAATTGATTTTTAAAAATAACCACCGTAAATATGTTGTTCCCCTAGACGACATGAAGCCTTGTGACTTGCATGCACGACCATATGTAGCCGAACCTGTACACATGCTGGATGGCCTTTCAGATGATGAAAAGGAAGCTTTTCTTAAAGCCAACAAGGATCTGATGGCACTCAGCACTGTGGATTTACAAACGGTGGCTGATAACTGGAGTCCGGTAGCCTGTACGGTGGTAGCAATGACTGGTGAGCATGAATCAAGTACAACACAGACCTTGGATGATACAATGCTCCAACAATTAATCCAGTCAGGAGACGATTTGGATATGCCCCGGCAGTTCTACGTACCGGAAGATCAGTTGGTTACCTACCACTTAGGTGATGAAACCAACCCACGACCAGTAGAAATTAAGGTGGGGCTATCAGAGACCTTCCATGATAACTTGTTGCAATTGCTACGAGAATTCTCTGATGTGTTTGCATGGGATTACCGAGATATGAAGGGGTTGGACCCACGGATTTATCAACATAGGGTGGTGCTGAAACCAGATGCCCGACCTATTAAACAACCAAGCTATAGGATGAATCCTAACTATGCAGCCCAGGTATATAGTCAAAGCAGAATTGGATCGATTGGTGAAGGTTGGGTTTATTGTCCCTATCGAGCAATGCGGAGTGGATTTGCCCTATTGTCATAGTTCCTAAGAAGAATAAGCAATTAAGGATATGTATGGACTATCGGAAATTAAATGTAGCTACCGTACCTGATCCATTCCCTCAACCATTTTTGGACACAATGCTAGATGATGTGGTAGGTCGCGAGATGTACTCCTTTTTGGATGGATATAGCGGTTATAATCAAGTACGAATGGCGGAGCAGGACATTCCAAAAACAGCATTTATAACTAATTGGGGCGTTGTCTGCGAAATGCTCCAAGTATGTTTCAGCGTTGTATGCAGGAAATTTTCTCTCCTTATCTAACCACATTCATGAGAGTTTATTTGGATGATTTCTCTTTATGCAGTGATACTTCGGTGCATCTGTACCATTTACGGTGCTGTTTTTCAAAGTGTCGAGAATCACGTTTGTGCTTGAACCCGAATAAATCTGTATTGTGTATCCTGTGGCAAGCTGCTAGGACACATTATTTCAAAACAGGGAATTCAAGTTGATCCAAATAAGATGAAGGCCATACTGGAGGCTCCTGCTCCTAAGACACCCAAAGAAGTGATGTGGTTTTTGGGCCAAATCCGGTGGCATGGGCGACATCTGCGTTGGCTTGCTCATCTGGCCACACCACTTAATCGATTGATAACCAGTAGCCCTCGTCAGTTTGAATGGACCGAAGCGTGCCGACTTTCTTTCGACCGGCTAAAATCATTGTTAACGCAAGCTCCCATTTTACAAGCGCCAAATTGGGAGTTGCCATTTCACGTCTTTGTGGATGCATCCGACATTGCAATTGGCAGCGTGCTGATGCAGCAAATGGATAAATGGTTCCGTCTAGTATATTATGCGAGCCGCAGATTGGCCCCGATAGAGCGCAATTATTCAATCATTGAACGTGAATGTCTCGGATTAGTGTATTCGGTGAAGAAATTTTGGCATTATTTATTAGGACGACGCTTCACTTTCCATGTCGATCACGCAGCCTTGGTGTACCTTGTTCGCCAACAGCATTTGGGTGGCAGACTAGCAAGATGGTTCTTGTTGCTCCAAGAGTTTGATTATTCAGTCGTACATCGACCAGGGTCCGCACTTGCTGATTTTCTATCTCGATTGGATTCCGGTGAACTTCCGGAAGGAGTTATAATACCACACCTGCTATCTATGCCACTGAGTCAGTATCGGATGATCAACCAGAATTACCAGTCAAATCCTCCTATTATGACACCCTGATGCTTTTCTTGACCAGTGGATGTCCTCCCGGCACGACCTCTGCGGCTGCTCGCCATAAATTGGCGATGTATAGTCGACAATTCTGGTTAATTGTAGGGTAGTTATATTACATGGATCACTCAGGAGTGTTGCTCAGATGTGTTCCACCACACGAAATTGCCTCAGTAATCCCAATGGCTCATTCGGCACCCGTTGGCGATCATTTTGCGGTTGATCTGACCCACCTGAAGATTCTGCAGAGTGGCTTATGGTGGCCTATTATGTACTGTGATGTGACCAAGTATGTGCAACAGTTCGATGCGTGTCAATGTTCCGGTCAACCTTTACAGAGACATCACTTCCCGCTTCAACCCATTTTGCCTCTCGAACCTTTCCAAAAATGGGGTTTGGATTTTATAGGGCCAATTACACCTCTGGCGATATTCACCAATAACATATATATTCTTACATGCACAGATTATGCAACTAGATGGGCTGAAGCTTGGGCTTTACGGTCAGCCACAGCTGCTGCGGTCACTAAATGTTTGATGAAGGATATTTTTCCACGCTATGAGTTACCCTTGGAGATAGTAACTGATCAAGGTACGCATTTTGCAAATACATTAATGCAAGTGCTTACTAAAACCTTCCACATTGTGCATAAGTTTAGTTCTCCCTACTATCCATGACCAAATGGACTCACTGAGAGCACCAACAAATCTCTGTTGAACATCTTAAAGAAACTGGTATTAGATTGTCCAGAGAGATGGGACCAATTCTTACCTTCCATATTATGGGCTTACCATACAACATATAAAGTGGCGATCGGAATAACTCCTTTCAAGTTGGCTTATGGTTTAGAAGCTATTGCCCCTATGGAACTGGTGGTTCCTAGTCTGCGAGTGGCCTTGGAGCAGAAATTACTACTGGAAGAATCATTCCCTTTTCGATTAGATACTTTACAATCCCTGGATGAACAGTGCCTTGAGAGTTTTTTGGTGTTGCAGGAAGTTCAACTTAGACAAGCAAGAACTCATGATCGTTTCCTTAAAACCCCCGTGTTTACCATCGATCAATTAGTGCTCTTCTATAATGCTAAATCTAACCGATCCGCCGAAAAGTTTAAATTGCGATGGTTCGGTCCATACCACATTGCCGAACAAGTGGGACCCGCAAGTTTTCTGTTATCCACCCTCAATGGTACCCTCCTTCCTAAAGCGATCAAAGCTTCGTCCCTATTGTCCGCCTTCATCCTCCTAATGCATCATCAATATTTTTTACTCCTTTCTTCCCAATGTTCTCCCTCAACGTTCCGGTTCTCTCTGCGTATTTTTGGTTGACCAACTGACCGTAATCCTTCCATTTTCTTAACTAACTATGATTAATAGCCACCTCTGTGTCTCGGATTCTGTTAATGTGTGCATGTCGCCATTATACCTGTATATTTCCATCGCTGTGTGATGATTCGATTTCTTTTCGTATGATTCTTCCCATGTTCTTACTTAATCCTGTTCTTTACGCTAATTTTTGCTATTGCGCCCTTGTGTGATTGTGATCTTTGTGCAACCTATGTTCGTGCATGTGTTTGCTCTTGCATGTTCTCCTTGTGTTATGGAAGCTCTAGCAAATATCGTTACCTTCCACGCTGGTCTCGCTCCGGACATGAGCGAGTATCTACGTATCCGTGGTCTCTTGGCCTTCGCTGAATTGCCGTGGCATTCAGTGGAGTGTCACCCATTTTTTGCCCAGATAATCTCGGACATAGCGGCTACGCCAGCTACAGAACAATGTTGGCCGTTGGCATGCTTAAATCCCCGTGTCGTAG
Source organism: Ceratopteris richardii (assembly GCA_020310875.1). Classification (NCBI taxonomy): domain Eukaryota; kingdom Viridiplantae; phylum Streptophyta; class Polypodiopsida; order Polypodiales; family Pteridaceae; genus Ceratopteris; species Ceratopteris richardii. The sequence goes on from CM035412.1 coordinate 66,961,380, forward strand.
TTACTTTTCGTATCGTTGTCGAGGGGTTCTGTCTCCCTCGGGAGGGGTTGGTCGATGGATCGCTCCTTCCACTAGCGACCATGAAGGAAATCTTTCCCCGGCACTCGTCTAATGAGTTTGCCATTCTATGTCGACCTGATCTGAAACGCATTGCACTACAGTTTGGTCTAATCAACTAGCAAAAGACCAGTCCTTGAGATTTTGGAGACTCAAATATACCTTATAGGCATGTGATTAGTGCAATAAAATTGACTATGTACTTTGGAGCATCAAGGAGAAAGAGTTGATACAAAAAAGATAGGTTTGCACATTGAGTACCTCAAAAAACTTGCTATCTTTAGATGAAACAATCAATTTCAAATGATCATAGCAGCCAATATGATTACAATTGGAAAAACCCCTTTTGAAGTTCTTAAAAAACTTGAAGGTGGTTAGCATCTGATCAAAGATCTGCATACACATCTTGTTCGCAACATCTTGCATTTTGGAAAGCCTAGGGAGCCAGTGGAAAATTGTTGCGATCATATAAGCTAGGATTGTCGATCCTTGTGGAGGAGAGAAATAAGGATAGTTAATCCATTTAGTGTTGTTATAGTTTTTCTTTTAGTTTGAAAGTGAAAGCCTTCTAGTTGTGCCTTCTTGGGATGGGTCCATAACATGGGTTGTAGACATGTGGAGGGGGGGCTTACTCCAAGTTTTGTAGCATTTCAGGGTACTCCCTTAATGACTACACATGCAAGTTGGGTTCAAAGATAGTCCCTCATTTTGTGATGGCAAGAAGGTCCTCTGGCTTGAACTAGGTGGCAAAGATCAATCTTTTCCCTATGATGTGTTCCACATGTGAGTTATACTCTTCCAATAGTATGCAAGATGAAATTACTTGAGGTCGTATGTAATAATATGGCTAGAGGGTGCTAGTTGTTGAGAATATTCAAATCACAGAATTTGATCTTCGATCAAGGCTAATGTCGCTTGTTATATGTCCACTTGAGCTAAGTGGGTTTTCTATATTTCTTCAATTTGCTTCACCCAAGAAGCACACTGTGTCTCAAAAAATTACTACCCTTCTTCAGTGACACACCTGTCAATTGTAGGTTGTGGTTCATAATCTTCTTTCTAAATCAGATCCATTAGGATTTGGACCAATTCAAAGTGAGGGTGGGCAATTCTCACCTTCCATTTTCAGAGTGACTCTGTATTGATAGAGCTTCATGGATATTTTGATCACTTGTCTTCATAGCTCATCTAGTTGTCATGTCATCTCTTTCGATATTTGGAATGTGATTTTCTCAATTGTTTTAGCAGGAGCTACCAATGCACATTGTGCATCCTTCAATAGGGTTGATTCTTTAGTCAACTTGCCATGCTCAATTAGGAAATTGGCATAGTCTTCATGTATAGTTTTTATAGCATCTCAAGTATAGCCTGAAATCTTAAGGGGCTCATTGGGTTGATGCGTGTCATTACATAGCCACTTTGAGGTCTTCTTGATTTTTTTTTAGATCCTAACATTTTCTTGAGAAGCACAAGGATGGGAAGTGGGGTTAGGAATGTGTGTATGTCTATGTGTAGTGGTGGAGGGGGAATGGAGAAATCTTATGGAGGTTAAGTAGGAGGTGTTGGAGGAGATGGTGGATAGATTCCAAAGACAAGGAAGAAAAGGAAGCTTGGAGCACAACACACAATACTGAATGTATAACCACTAGAGTATACAAAGATAAGTAGCATGTTAGGGCAATAGACATATCTACAAACTGGGGGAAAAAACCTCCTAAAGAGGGAAAAAAGTGCCCTATCGGTCCTAGAGTGTTCACACACATCACTACCTAAATATATCAACAAATCCCCCCTTGGAGTGATGTGGTGAACAAGGAGCTGGTACTCATGTATAAGGAAGTTCCAAGCTATGTGGAATCAATCCCCAAAAGGAAGTTAGTCCAAAGCTTTGTGAAAGCTTCAAACTTCTCCCTAGGCAGAGCCTTTGTGAAAAGGTCTGCAATGTTCTCCTACATGGGCACATATGCCAATCTGATCTCTCTAGCAGAGAACCTCTCCCTGACATAATGATAATGCACCTCAATGTGCTTAGTGTGAGCATGGAACATAGGGTTCCTCGCAACTACCAATGCACTCTGGCTGTGAGTGAAGATGGTGGTGGCAGAAGACTAACCAACACCCAAATCAGCCATAAGACGTCTGAGCCACACACACTCAACAGTCCCTGTGAAAGTTGCCCTATACTCAACCTCACAACTCAAAGTGGCCACAGTAGGTTGCTTCTTGCTCAGCCAAGATATGCATGATCTACCAAGCATGAAGCAAAAACCACTAGTGGACACACGAGTGTCATAGCAACTAGCCCAATCACTATAAAAAAAAGCATGCAAATATGGCGATAGTGATCCCCACTTGGGATAAAACAATCCAAGTAGTCGGGTACCACTCAAGCAGCAAAACTATGCTTAACCACTCACCAATGCTTGACTCCTAGGCAATGCATAAACCTGCTCATCTGTGAGACAAAAAATTGAATATCTTGCAGAGTAATGCATAAGTAAATTAAGCATCCAACAGCTAGATGATAGAGAACATCATCAAATGCATCTCCATCATCATGAAGACTCAATTGTAAACCTGTCTCCATAGGAGTGGCAATAAGTTTATAGTCTTCAAGGCCAAAACGTTGCAATGATGTATCAATATATTTCGTTTGACACAATGCCATTCCACCATCAACATGCATAAATTGAATGCTCAAATAATGATGCAAATGCCCCAAATCAGACATCTCAATAAATGCATGCAAATCAATCTTAAAATCAGCAATATGCTTCTCATGAGGACTAGTGAGCAGCATGTCATCAACATACACCACAATGATAGAAGTACATCATTAGCACGCTTGACATATAAGGTGCTTTCAGTTGGATTGTTCTCAAAACCATGTGCAATCAAATAGGCATGTATCTTTTCATACCAAGCACGTGGTGCTTGCTTTAAACCATATATGCCTTCTTTAGCTTGCAAACCTTGTTTTCATGCCCTTTCTTCACAAAGCCATGGGGCTGAAGAACATACACTTCAATCACCATTCAGAAATGCTGATTTAATGTCCAATTGATGTACATTCCAACCATGATTAGCTCCAAGTTGAGAGATGCTATGAACAGTAGTCATATGACATGTAGGTGCAAAGGTCTTATCAAAATCAATGCCTCTTTCCTACACATAACCCTTTGCAACAAGCTTGGCCTTATACCTGTCAGCTATTCCATCAGGCTTACGCTTTAGCTTGTATACCCACTTAGTGCCAATGGCCTTTCTTGCCAGGAGGCAAGTCACATAAATGTGAAGAGATGGATAGGTATGTGCTTGAAGATGAAGAGGTGTTGCAACATCCTTGATCTACACCAGCCAAATGAGCTCCAGGAGTATATGGTGGGCCCTTTTAGCTTCCCAATGGATGTATTAGACACCCTATGTACCTTGGAAGATCACTCTCAAAAAGATAGATCAAAACAGATAAGTTGGAGTTAGCTTAGAGGTGAAAACTTGCTATTCTTGGTTCATACACCTGTCCAGTGTTTTACATCATTCTCTGAGCACAGCAGCAATTAGCTTAATTCCTCTTGGGGAAGTCTAGGTAACTTAAAGAGCTAACTTTCAAGAGTAATCGCATAAAAAATAATGAACCACACACTGAGAATGAGTTTTAACAAGTGATGACATCATCCCGATTTTCATGGGCTGCTACAGTTTGAGACTAGTGAGCAGAAAAATCAACATAACTCAACATTTAGGAATTTAATGATTATGAAAACTTGTATGCTTATACTAGACAGTAAGCTGAATCCAAAAAGATTTAAATCACTGAATTTGGATAAGTAACCACTGAGCAATGGCTCTGACAAGATGAGTGAAAAAGTCGGGTACTTGACAGAGAAGTGAAGATGAACAGACCTTGTTGACTTCAAATGAACATAACTGACGATGGGAACATCCAAATGACATGAAAATTTGTGAGCATATAGTAGACTTATAGAGCTAACTTTACCAAGTTAAATGACTGAAAATGATGCCCCAAGCTTAGAGAAAACATCTCTGCAAGCTGACTGAGAAAAACTGAGAGTAATGGGAGTGAGTAGTACACTTCACAAGAACATGGAAAGATGAACTCAAATAATCATGAAAATGAAAGTATATTGCTTGTACAATACAATGACTTACTGATACATATGTGTGCCTTGTAATCACACCTTGATATGGCATAAAGCGCAGCTCTTGGAGGTCTTCACATAGGTCTCTCTAACCACGACTAAAACTGCCATCTATTTATAGTTGAGTTTGGGAGGCTAACTTCCCTCAATCACTCTCCAATCAATCAATGATTGATTTGATTCTCTACCTACCACAAATCACGAATTCGTGGCTCCTCTTTCCATTCTTGATCAAGTGGACTCAACCACTTAAGATTCTTTCACTTTTACAATAAGTAAACTCTTCAAAAGTTACAAGAGGTAGTTCACAAGTGAACTTTACATAGTCTTCATTTTAAGGCTTTTTCTATGACTTTGTGGGACTCAAGCCAATACTTAGGCTTGTCATAGACTTGCTCCAACAGCTCCCCCTCAAGCCAAGTATGCTAGAGGTCTTCAATCTTCCAAGATTACCTGCAAACCAATCATAGCCTTGAATTTGCAAAGCTTTGTACCATCCAATGCTTTGGTTAGAGTATCTGCACATTGTTGATGAGTGGACACATATGATATTTCAATCTCTTTGCTTAGAACCTTTTCTCGTACATAGTGATAATGAACCTCAATATGTTTAGTCCTTGCATGAAAAATAGGATTAGCAGCCAAATGAATAGAACTCATATTGTCACCAAAAATAGTTGGAGTTCCAAACTCCAATCCAAGATCTTTGAATAATGTCTTCATCCACATAGCTTCTTGTGTAGCTATGGCAAGACCTCTATATTCAGCTTCAGTAGAAGAGAGAGCAACTATGGGTTGCTTCTTGGATGACCATGAAATAAGCTTTGAACCTGCAAAGGTAAGATAACCTGAAGTGCTCCTTCTATCTTCCTTGGAGCCAGCCCAATCTGCATCAGAAAATAGCTTCAAACCTAAATCAGATACATAAGGATAATAAAGTCCTTCATTTATGGTTCCTTTGAGATACTTGAGAATCCTTTTGGCAGCATCCATATGTGGTTTCCTTGGTGTGTGCATAAATTGACTTAGCACACTCACACTGTAACATATATCTACTCTTGTCAAAGTGGCATAGTTGAGACTACCCACTAGACTTTGATATGATGTGATGTCCTCTATGAGTTCACCTTCATGTGAGCTCAATTTGTGATTGACCTCCATTGGAGTACCTACAATCTTACAATCTTGCATCTTGAATTTTGCCAACATGTCCTTAATGTACTTTCTTTGAGTGAGAAACAAACCATGATCTTTGTAGACAACTTCCAAACCTAGGAAGTAGGTAAGTGAACCCAAATCACTTATCTTGAACTCTTCTCTCATCTGATCTTTGATCTTCTTCATACCATCTGCATCATTTCCTGTCAATATAATATCATCTACATATACACATAGGTAGATGACCTCAGAATTACTCTTTTTAATAAAGAGTGAAGGATCTGCCTTGCTTGGTTGAAAGCCTTTGTCCTGCAAGAATGAAACAAGCCTGAAATTCCAAGCTCTTGGAGCTTGCTTGAGACCATACAATGCTTTGTTAAGTTTACACACATAATCAGGATAAACTTGGTTCTCAAAACCAGGTGGTTGTGCCATATATACCTCTTCTGTTATCCAACCATTCAAGAATGCATTCTTTACATCTAGTTGAAGTATCTTCCAATTCTTGGAAGAGGCAATACTAAGCAAAACCCTAATAGTAGGCATCTTTGCCATAGGAGAGAAAGTCTCCTCATAATCAATTCCCTGAGTTTGTGCAAAGCCTTTTGCCACAAGCCTTTCCTTATACCTGTTAATTGAACTATCAGAATTCTTCTTGAGTTTATAGACCCATCTTGAGCCTATTACCTTCATGGATGAAGTTTTGGGCACCAAATCCCAAGTGTTGTTTTCCTCAAGTGCTTCAATCTCTTCCTTCATTGCATGCTTCCATTCTGTTTTTGCTTTGGCCTCTTCGAATGATGATGGCTCCTCTTGGTTTATGTCCTGTGCTATGTAGATAGAATGTTTAGTTACTAATGAGGTGTCAAACCCATACCTTTCTGGTTTTTTCTTTTCCCTCATAGATTATCTTAGGCCATGATGTGATGATTCTACCTCATGTCCAAGTTCCTGCAATTTTGCTTTACCTTTAGATTTCCATGCTTTGATCTTTTCCATGTGAGATTCTTCATCATCCTCTGAGGTGTCTTGTTCTTCAATCTTTGATTGTTCTCTACCAAGCTTTGGAAAATCTTCTTCAAGATTATATGGTAAATTGACCTTCCTGCATGAATCTTCATACCATGAATTGTTCTCATCAAAAACTACATCTCTGCTTACCAAGAATCCTTTGTTGGTAGGGTTGTATAACCTGTAGCCCTTTTGATTGTTGTCATATCCAATAAATACACACCTTTCTGCCTTTGGATCCATCTTGCCTCTAACCTGTGAAGGAACATGAGCAAAAGCAATACATCCAAAAATTTTACAATGATCTAAGCTTGGTCTTCTTCCATTCCAAGCCTCATATGGAGTCATCCCATCAAGGGATTTTGAAGGCAACCTGTTAATCAAGTAAGTGGCTGTAGATACAACCTCAACCCATAAGTAATTAGGTAAATGCTTTTCATTTAACATAGACCTTGCAGCTTCAACAATTTTCCTATTCCTCCTTTCTGCCACTCCATTTTGCTCAGGAGTGTACCTTGTAGTTACCTCTCTTTTGATTCCTCTTTCTTGAAGAAAAGAATCAAACTCATGGGAGAAGTATTCTCCCCCTCCATCTGACCTTAGCCTTTTTAGTGATTTACCTGTTTGATTCTCCACAAGAGCCAAATATCTTTTGAAACATGAAAAAACTTCATCTTTGTGTTTCATAAAGAATAGGATAGTCCATCTGCTGCAATCATCAATAAAGGAAACATAATACCTTGATCTAGATATTGAAGCTTCCTTGCTAGGTCCCCATACATCTGTATAAACCAACTCTAAGAGATCTCCATGCATATAACCTTTCTTCATGAATGGTAACCTGTGAGACTTTCCAAATTGACATGCACTACACTTATAAATCATATGTTGTTTTGACAAATTAGGAAGTCCAAGTACACTTTGGTCCCTACAGATTTGCTTTAATGACCTTTCACCAATATGTGCTAACCTTTTGTGCAATACTTCCAATTCTGTGAGTGTCTGACTACCATAATTAAAGAGAGCAATGTTTCTAGTGTCCTGTAATTCAAATGTGAACAATCTACCTGTCTTTTCACCTTTTGCAATTCTTCTGAATCCTTGACTTGGATCTTCAACAAATGCTCCTGCTTTTGTGAACCTGACTTGCAACCCTTTCTCTACTATGTGCCCAACACTTATCAAATTCTTTGTAATGGTAGGGATGTAACATAATCCTGGTAGGAGATGGTTGAACCACACCCTAAGAGAGAGGATTAGGAAGTAATCCTCAACCATGGCTTTTGGGGCAAGTGGTTAGCCCATCACATTCCTAACCAAGAGGTTGTGAGTTCAATTCCTTACATTGGTATCAGAGCCTAGGAAGTAGGCTTGGGCAAAGTGGAATGATCCAATGGCCTCTAAAAAAGGCGCTTGGGCATCCTCTATGTGAAAGGGTAGGAATTGTGGAAGGCGCGCGCGTCGGTTTCAAGGATGGACCTTACAATGATTGGGGTGTATCTCTCAATCCGTAGGTCGGATTGAGGCGTGTAATATACCGTTGGAAAGCTATCGGAACGAACTTTCCAATGAGCTAGCTTGGAAGTGTGAATTCCTTGGAAATCCTTGGGTGGCACTTGATTGAGTGTTCAAGATACCAAGCATGGGTGAGAACAAGGTTCAAGACTGAGGTTGAGAACAAGGGCTCGAGACACCAAGGTTGCGAACAAGAAGGTTCAAGACACCAAGGTTGAGAGCAAGGGTTCAAGAGACCAAGGTTGCGAACAAGGTTCAAGAAACTGTGCGAGGTTGAGGAACATCAATTCAAGGGCACCTAGGGAGTTCAAGGGACTGATCACCGAGGCTAGAGGGATACAAGAGTAGATCATTGAGGACAATGATCGACCAAGGGGGGAAGAATGTAACATAATCCTGGTAGGAGATGGTTGAACCACACCCTAAGAGAGAGGATTAGGAAGTAATCCTCAACCATGGCTTTTGGGGCAAGTGGTTAGCCCATCACATTCCTAACCAAGAGGTTGTGAGTTCAATTCCTTACAAGGGACATAGAGTACCTTACTGAGTAGGTTGATGTTTCCATCAGGTGCTTTGACATTGCCTATTTTCTCCACAGGATGTTTTGTATCATCTCCTGTTTGTACCTCATGCTTATTCCTTGGATCTTCTAAATCTCATAGGAGTGCCACATTTCCTGCCACATGATTTGAACAACCTGAATCTATGTAGAAAACATGCTCATCAGATTTACCTTGTGGCATAGCCATGTTCATGATCAATAATGAATCCTCCTTGTTTGAGTCTTCTGTGTAGTTATTGTAGTCTCTCCTTCCTTTGTAGCCTCCTTGATAGTTTGAATGATTGTAGTTGTTGTAGTTGCCATGGTAGTTGTTGAACCTTCCTCTTGAGTAGCCATAACTTCCTCTATTGTATCCTCTGCCTCTTTGATTCTTGGAATTCCTAAAGCAATTTTCAGTTGTATGATTAGTTAATCCACAAATAGAACATGAGTTGGAGTCTTGGGATCTTCCCCTGCCTTGTCTACCTCCTCTTCCTCTACCTCTGCCATGTCTTCCTCTACCTGCATAGTTAGCTTGATATGTACCTGCTTCATCATCCACTTTCTTTGCCTTTCCTTTGTTATCTTTAGACTTGCTTTTATCCGTGTATAAAGCTGAAGATTGATTACATTTAGAGCTTTCTCCATTTTTTATAAGCTTTGCCTCTTGAGTAAGTAGTTGTCCAATGAGTGTGTTGAAATCAGGTACATGCATGTCCATGTACAAATCCATAGCTGTGGTGAATGCTTCCCACTTGTCATCTGCCTTCAAGCCATTGATGACCTACCTTACAATTTGCTCTTCATCTATTACCTCTCCAATGCTTCCCAACTGATCCGCTATGTCCTTGAGCTTTGTGACAAAATCAGTCACATTTTGTTTGGGAGCCTTCTTGAGAGTTGTGAAATCCAGCCATAGTTGATGCTTCCTAGCTTTAGTACTTGAAGAAAAGAAAGCTTCAAGTGCATCCCACACTTCCTGAGATGTCTTACAACTTCTAATGTGAGGCAACAAAAAATCTGAGATAGAGTTGAGGAGATAAGACCTTGCAAGTGCATCCTTGGAGCACCATGTGCTCAATCTTTCTTGCTCTTCTTGTGTTGGTTGACTTTTGTTCCTGAAACTTGGCATAACTTCATCTCCAGCCACATAACCATATAAACTTCTACCTTGGAGATAGGCTTCCATTCTTAATGACCAAGCTGAGTAGTTACCTCTATCTAATTTGTCAATTGATAAAGGAAATTAATCTGCCATGTTGTCCAACCTTGCTCTGATACCACTGTGAAGAGATGGATAGGTATGTGCTTGAAGATGAAGAGGTGTTGCAAAATCCTTGATCTACACCAGCCAAATGAACTCCAGGAGTATATGGTGGGCCCTTTTAGCTTGCCAATGGATGTATTAGACACCCTATGTACCTTGGAAGATCACTCTCAAAAAGATAGATCAAAACAGATAAGTTGGAGTTAGCTCATAGGTGAAAACTTTCTATTCTTGGTTCATACACCTGTCCAGTGTAGCTAACTTTCAAGAGTAATCTCATAAAAAATAATGAACCACACACTAAGAATGAGTTTTAACAAGTGATGACATCATCCCGATTTTCACGGGCTGCTACAGTTTGAGACCAGTGAGTAGAAACATCAACATAACTAAACATTTAGGAATTCAATGATTATGAAAATTTGTATGGTTATACTAGACAGTATCGGGGACAACAGAGTTCAGGTGGTGGGATGTGTGGAGGGAGAGTCGAGTATAAGAAGAAAAAGAAGAAAAAAAAAAGATTGCTCAATTAAAAGAACCACCTTCTTCCCAAAGCCCCGTATGGCCATGTATCAGGCTCCACTCGTATCAGTTTGCAATGCCAAAAAAGGAAGTTGCGAAGAGTGGAAACAAATAATTACAACAGGAGCTTTCAAGCACCACCCTCATGAAAGAGAATGCACCATTTACCAAGGGGAGGCTTTACACAAAGGATTTAGGATCAGACAAAGTAACAATGAAGGTCCTAATTGTCTCCCCGTCCACTACGTGCGTGCGATGGAAAGAAATGAACAGGCTAAAGAAAAGCACCAAGTCCCAAAGGATGTGAAAGAATATTTAAAGACGAAACCTTTGAAGCATCAACCAAAAGACAAAAATTGATGCAAGCTCAAGTGAAGTGAAGAAGCTGCACTGCAAGGTAATATGTTTGGTTGCCCCACTATCAAAATACCAAACATCTGAGTCTACTACAAACATACACTCCTCATGAGAAGATGGGCCAATACTGTAAACAATAGTAAATGCCCATTCTTCATTCTACACACGATTAGAAAACTTTGTTTTTGGTGTAGAGGCCTCTACAACAATCATTCGAGCCTCCTTTTTCTTTGCCTCTTTTGCAGCTAGTTTTGGACAACTCTAAATAACATGATCATTTGCTTCACAGTATTTGCAAAACAATTTCTGCTTTTCTGATTTCTTCTCATCTTTGTCTTTCTTCTTCGAATGTGCAGCATTTGCAGATTTCTGCTTACTAGTAGAAGAGCTCCATTTACCTTTGCCCTTCTGACTAGCCAGGAAAGCTTGATCTAGAACACATATAATAGACCTGTTTTGCCTAAACTGATCTTCTTGCAACAAATTAGAGACTAACTCCTCAAATGAGTAGGCATTTGGATTGCCTTTCATCATCGAATGAAGAGTAGAAGAAAAACTATGATATGAATCAGGAAGACCATTCAAAACAGTCTGCATAAGTGAGCTATCTAGTATAACTTCATCAATAGAAATCAACTCTTCTTTCAAATCCTTGATCTTTGTCAGAAAACTGTCCATAGAATCACCTTCATTCATGTACTCACTCTCCATCTGTTTTCGGAGGTAAGCAACACGAGCCTCATTCCTAGCCTGGTACAATGTGGTAAGTGTATCCCAAGCATCCTTACCTATTCTGCAAGAGTGAATGTGAGGAATAATGGCACTGTGTACCTAATTCATGAAGTCTTAGGGACTTGTGTCGATGAGACTATACCTCAATCACCCCACAAGTGCATATAGTGGTGGATTAATACACGTTTAATTATCAATCCAAAGAATTAGATGTACCAAGTGTATGAAGACATGTGCACACATGATGGTAAGTGAACTATCAATGCTACAATGCATGTAACTTGTCTCAACTACCTCTCCAACTCATTAACTCTCTGATAATTCACGTCGCGATACCATTTATAGCAATAAACACAAATTCAAACTTTTCTCTCAGCTTGAAATTCCAAATATGGTCAATACTAGACTATTTTGAAGCTGTTGACGAGATGCATCTAAAGGTGGTATTTTCAGTTGAATCTGACAAACTTCAAGTTATGAAAAAAATAGTGAATGGCAAGAAACACCAACACCTACTCCACAACTCCTCAAGGCACACACATGCATTACAGTAGTTCAAAAGTGATGGGAAGGGGTAGAAAACAATCCTACACACATATTTCAAGCATTGCACACACAAAAGATCTTGAAGAAGAAGATAATCAGCAAGCAAGAGGCGAATTCAAAATTCCACTTCAATTCTCACAATGGCAAAAACTTCTTTACAAGAGTCACCAAGTGACTTATATACATGTGCCCTAAAATTGGTCTTTTCACACAAGAGACTGGCACTTTTATTGAAGAACACCAATTTCCTACTATGTTGAATATGTTACCATCTCTGGGTTTTATGCATCTAGAGGACTCCTCTAGTGCATTTACATTGCTTCAAGGGATTTTCATAGGAATTTGAAGAAGAAAATTTGTGCCCATAATTTGAAAATTTTTTGGGGCTCCCTGTTCTCTGCTTCTTTACTCTGCAACACTCTCCCTCTCTTTGTCTCTATCGTCCCTTGACAGACTTTGCTTCTTTGTCTGCGGCTTGCTCATAGGTCTTTAATACACACACCCAATGGTCGAAGAAGCAGTTAGGACTGTCATTCAATTCGTTACCTTATCCGAGCCTCAGTCCTATGCTTCTCTTCTCCCCTTGGTATTCTTACATTCATAACTCTGGGTTGCGGTGATAATTCGGGCTGCCATGCATGCGTCTAGTGGCTAAAAATGTGATATTCTTAGTCATCCTCTTCAACTTCTTAGCCTCTACCTCTTTCTAACTTTTGGCCTTTGGATAAATCTTTGTTGTCACATATCTAGCCCTGTTGCATTGCTGGAGCCTGTTTACTTCTCTTTACCGCAGGCACCTTTTGGTCAGCATTGCATCAATTTTTGTCTTTTGGTTGATGCTTCAAAGGTTTTGTCTTTAAATCTTCTTTCACATCCTTTGGGACTTGGTGCTTTTCTTTACCCTGTTCATTTCTTTCCATCGCACGCACGTAGTGGACGGGGAGACAATTAGGACCTTCATTGTTACTTTGTCTGATCCTAAATCCTTTGTGTAAAGCCTCCCCTTGGTAAATGGTGCATTCTCTTTTAATTGAGTAGTCTTTGTTTTTTCTTCTTTTTCTTCTTATACTCGACTCTCCCTCCACACGTCTCACCACCTAAACTCTGTTGTCCCCGATAGGATTTTTGTGGCAAGGTGAGTATGTTTCGATGACTTTCTGCTCTCTTTGATTTAGCAAATTGGCTTCACATATCATTAATTCCTTCTATTGTGCTGACTTTGGGTGCCTGTCTATGATATGCAAAGAAGCTTAGCTTGTAGGCCACCAGTCTAGCATTCAAGTTGGATGTTATTTTGACAAAAATTTCCGAATCTATTTCAAAAAATCTTCTAAAGAAAGCTTCCTCCAATGTCTATATGTATGGACTTGGTAAGAACATTAACTGCGATTATATTGCCATTAGTGTAAGTCTACTTGGTGTGATAGAGAGATAAAAAACTAGAGCATGAGCTCCTTGATTAATGCCAATAAAGTTCAAAAACATATATTGCGCATGTTTGAATACTTTCAAAATTATAAGGAGCATGCTCAGCACTTTATTTGTCATTTTTATTTCTAGATCTAGGATTGTGGCATATCTCGATAGTCAGAATTCCATAGTGTGTACCATGTACTCTTCTGTAGGTAAGTAATTATGTTGTGGGCTTGGTAATAATGGGTAGTTTAGTCACTTCTTATTGATGGTGCCCTGGTGTTGTGCTTCCCAAAATTATGTCCAAGCTCATCTTCTAGGGACCAAGCAAAAAGACGGATTTATTTGTAGTAAATATGGCACTGACTCCCAATGCACCCGTAAAGTCAGATTCTTTTCTGAAAACTTCCTTCTCCAAACCAGATCTGCCTTATTAAATTCTTCTTGTGTGTAAGAAAATGTTTCCATTTGGAACTGCAGATCTTGATCGGGTTCCCTTTGTGTAGTTCGCTAGATGTACTGACTAGTTTCTTCTTTTAGTAATCCATATGGTACATTGAATGTCTTGAAAATTTGTTTGAAATTTTTACTGTCGATCTTTGCTTCCTTCATTACCTTCACCACCTGGTCTTCCAATTGTTCGGTAAGTTGGGACACGAGTAGTGCCCTCTCATTACGACTTAGCTCTGCAACAGCCCGTTTATGTCTATCAGTGTACGGCTCTGCATCTTCCTTCATAGGTGAGTGATGCATGGGGGGAGAAAGAGGACATACCTCACTCTCCACAGTAGCCGCTTGAGAGCTTGGAACAAGTGGTGTCCCCATATTGGATTGCTGTGCAATTTGGTCCTCTAATCTTTTTATCATTTCATTTTTCTCTTATATCTATTCCTTGGCTATTGTAAGCTCTTCGTCGCTTCGTCTTTTGATTTCTCCTAATATGGCCATATGATCTGCATCCTCATTGCATTGTTCGCTATAACGAGCTTTAGCTCCCGTCCATCTTTTTTTTTGTAACTCATTTGTATCATACTTTTTTTTCTTCTCCCATTCTTCTCTTAATTCTTGCTCTTTCTTTAGCTGATCTGCATACTTAGCTATTTGAGCTTCCAATTCCTGTGTATTATTTGGTTGACATTCATGTACCTCCATGGGTTGATTAAGTAGAAGTGCAGTCATAAATTCTTTACTTCTATTTCTTAGGTTGTCTGCTTCATCCATGTATAGATTGATTTTACTTTCTAAGATTTTGCTTCGATTTTCCACACATACTTTCTCAGCTTCACTGGCTTCATACCTACTTTGAAGCTCTCTAAGCTGATCTTGCATCTTCTGATTTTTGGCATTGAGGAGGTTGCACTTTTCCATAGCTTCTTTTGTCTCCTGGTCTTTAGTTTTGAGTGCTTGTTGCGCTTGTAGTACTTGTGCAGATAACTCTTCACTTAGGGTTTTGTACTGACTCCTCTCTATCATAGCTTTGTCATAGTCATTATCTGCTTCCATGAAGTGTTGTTCGGTATCCAAGGTTGTTTGTATTAGTTGCTGCACCACTGGCTTTAACTTTGTCACATATACATTGAGCCATGTTTTTGGTATATTCAGTGCTTCACCTCTATTCACATCTTTCCCCTTTTCCACATGCATCGTCGTGTTATATGGCTGTCTAATTTGCAGTTGGATGTGAGTTTCTTTTTCTTCATGTGTAGTAGGTTTTGTAGCACTTTCTTGGAATGTTACGTCCAGTGGGAAAGTCTATGCTACAATCCTTATTGGCATAAACGATTCCGGTTCTTCCACTTCTTCATGATCTTTTTTTTCCTTTGGAATCTTTATTGTGGCTTTACCATCCAAGTGGGTCTCTATGAATTGAATCTTTGTTACTTCATTCATTTGCAATGTATGTACATTCTCTTGTTCTTTTGCCTTGCCTTTGTGTCTATCTCTAAAGGTAGTATCAGGACTCTGATCCTGCTTGTTCCTTGCTGCTTCAATGGAGTCCTTCACTTGGTTGATTTCATCCCATTTACCATCGTTGTTTGATTCACTTTTAATATCCACGTTCATAGGGGACGGTTCACATTCTTCTTGGACTTTAGAAGATGAACTGGAATTAACTAATCCCAGTTCTCTATATCTATGGAACTTTGTTAACCTATTTCTTTGCAAGGTCTTTGTATGATCTTGATGATAATGGTGCCCTTGTATTGCTAGGTGTACTTGTCCTTCCATGAATCTGGGAGTATCTTTCATAGCTTCCTTTAGCTCCTCTTCTATGATAGGCTTGGTCTGTTTGGTTTTGGTTCTTGGAAGTACTTGTATTCTTTTTTATGAAGGAAGTGCTTTTTCTGTCTTCAATACTTCTCTTAATATCTTTGCACCTCTCATTCTTGGTTGAGAGCTTGCTCCTGCTTCCTCGATCACCTTCACTCCTTTCTTCTTTCTTGGAATGGTGGCTAGCTTCGCATACTTTGCCATTTCCATTGATGAAGGCATTTCCTTAAGGTACTCCCTAATACCTAATGCATGGTAGATCAATATTGTTAAAGCCACACTTCCATTCAAGACCTTTTTCTGACCCCATTGCTTCTTGGATTCGAATAAGCGTTCTTGGACAAAGGGCATCAGATTCATCTGGTTGCCAATCTATTTGGTGGCATGAGATAGTAATTGTACTATAATCTTTTGTGGTGTTGTGTATTTGTGCATGTTCGAAAAACAAAAATGTTGATGCACCAATCTGACTTCTTCTTCAATGTTCACTCGATTGATGTCCACTAACGTTCAAGTTTTAGTACCATGGCTTTCATCTTTTAGATTCATGGTGCCATCCTTGATCCATCCAAAAGCTTCTTTGATTACGTCATGGATGAATTGGATTGTTACCCACTCACCTTCTGTGTCAAGGACTGTCGCTTCTGGTATTGATGGGTTGTGTAAAGCACACTGAATTGTGTTCATGACTTGAGTACACCGTTGGAAATCGGGCTTATAGATTGGTAACTCAAAATACTTATGAATTCTTGCCTTTTTCATTACATCCAGAGCCGATGACCTTGAAGTCTTGGGACATTATTGGAAACTGATGATCAATATCCATGATCTTAATAGTCACCGAGAATAAATGCTCTCCTGCAGGCTGGTCTTCCCTGAACTAATGTCCTTTAACTTTTGTTACAGTTTGCAATGGGAATTCGAGTACATCCTCTTGAATGCTCGCTTTAGAATCATCAGAATCCATTTGCACTTGTAATAAGGTAGAGAATCAGTTACTACAGAAACCAATTCCACGTGTTGATGTGTGGTTCATTAACGTGTTGTTTTTCTGCTCCATTCCCCCTTGCATAAACAAGTAAGGTATTTTACCACACTTTTGTTTTAGTTTTATCCCTGAAAGAAAACAAGAGATTAGAAATAGCCAAGGCATTTATTCATGTACATATGAAGAGCATTCCTAGGATAGTAGAAGCTAAGTACTATTCCGATTGTAGGACTATGCACCACTAGTTTTGTTGAAGAGGCACTGTGCCAAATGCATGGCCTTGTAATGTGGCCCTTTCATGCACACTCTGGATGCAATTGATTCTTCATGAGTGCAAGTAGAATCCTCTTGAATCTGTTTTTCAGTTCCTTGTCGTTTTTGGGTCTCCATATCCACTTGATAGGTTGTGCTTGTGGCATTTTCTTCTGTCGAGTTCCTCGTTCTATGGTCCTTGGCTCATTCCTGTTTGTGGTATGATTTTTATATGTCATGGTCCTTTGGTATCCTTGGTGAGTCTTTATAGATTCTTTTGCTTCACGATATATGTATAACATCTTGTTGAGTTTTTATATCTCTTCATTTGCTACCATTAGGATTGCTTTTGGTATCCATATGTGTTGCTATGATTTTTGGGTTTTTACTAATGACTTTAGAATCCATACAAGAAGAATTCTTGGTGTATCCATTTGCAGTTGTGAATAGTGGTTGTTTCATCGTGTTTCTACTGGATGGATGATCTGCTCCTATGTTGTGTTGACTTGTTGAGTCATTCGATCCTTACGTACCCATTGTAGATGAGTATCGCATGGATGTGATATTCGGACAATTGACATTCATGTAGATTTTCTTCTTATAGTTTAAATAGGTTGAGAAGTAATGTCCTCATGATCTCTCTTAGGCTCATGTCTCAAGGGCAAAGTGGTTACACAATCATGCAATATTTCCCTATTTGCAGGCAATTCTAAATTAGGGCACTCTTAGGATATACTCTCTACTGAATCATTTTCATTTTCCTTCTTTGAGTTCTCTTCCTTAGGTTTGATGAGATAACGGATTTGGGATGACCTATTTTTAAAAAAACTAAAGACTTCCTTATGCCCAATTTTTGGTGATATGTATCCTTGTGCAAGATGTATACTGACTTCATTCTTGAGGATCCAATCTTGTCCTAGGATCAGATTTTCAATCATGTCTTTGTCTTTGCATACCAAAAGTCTTTGCTCCATAGTGGAGTTGCCGTGAAGGGACATTAGGGCTTCTCCTACACATTTGATGGTTTGACCTCCGATTCCTATAATACATGCCTTAGTGGGACTTATGATCGTTTTGAGATGAGTGGTTAATGACACTCGTATGCAACTTAGTGCAGCTCCTGTGTCAATCAGTGCATCCACTAGTTGATATTCCGTGTTTTCTATTCCTAGGTTTAAGTATGGTGGGGAGATGCTATAGCTCGCATTGCTTGTATTATTGACTTGGTAGTTGGCCATGGGTGTATATTCCTCTCCCTGTAGATATCGTTCATCCCTATACCACATCCACTCTTTTTGTTTCTTGATATGCTCTAAGGCTTCCTTTTGTGCTTCTTCTCTAATCCTTTCTTCTTCCTTCTTTCGATTCTGCGCTCCCAAAATGCATACTAACATTTGGTATGTGAACGGTTCCATATATCTTTTCACTCTACAGAAGATAATGTAGTTGGGAAGTACAAGGGTGTATATTCCTCTCCCTGTAGATATCGTTCATCCCTATACCACATCCACTCTTTTTTTTTCTTGATATGCTCTAAGGCTTCCTTTTGTGCTTCTTCTCTAATCCTTTCTTCTTCCTTCTTTCGATTCTGCGCTCCCAAAATGCATACTAACATTTGGTATGTTAATGGTTCCATATATCTTTTCACTCTACAGAAGATAATGTAGTTGGGAAGTACATCCCCATCTAGTGTAGCTAAGTTTACTGCTCCACTTGTTGAGATTCGGTTTATCAATAATGATCCATATCCTTGTTGTTGCAATCCCTTGGCATGTTGTTGCAATCCCTTGGCATGTTGTTTCAATATATATACTAGGAACAAATCTCTCTCCTTTAATCCTTTATCTTTGATATGTGCATCATAATATGCTTTTTGCCTCCTTTTTTCCACATAAATTCCTACTACTATTTTTAATCTAGTTTCATGCAATTTCTCAATTTGGTCCAATTCCTTGTATAGTTCATGGACGGTCCAACCATACTATTGTGCTACACATAGAGTAGGTACTAAAAAGGCTATTAGTAAGATCGCATTCTGTCCAAATACTAAGTTAAAAGGAGTAGTTCCAATGGCCGTCTTGTAAGCCACACAGAAGGCCCAAATTGCATGATGCAATTGTTTATCCCAATCTGACCTTCTGTTGTTGACTATCTTGGTCAACACTGTGCATAACATTTTATTGGAACTCTCTCCTTGACCATTGGCTTGAGGGTGATAGGGTGCTGATTTTCTGTGAATCACCAAAAATTCATTCATTAGTGATTCTATTACTTCGTTGATGAAGTGTGTTCCCCTATCACTCACTATCTCTATTGGTAATCCAAAGCTTAAAGACATTCTCAAAGAGAAACTGAGTTGTAGTTTGTGCGTCATTCTTCCTTGTTGCTTTTGCTTCTACCCATTTCGTTAGGTAGTCCGTTGCCACTATTATGTACTCCACATGTGACCCCTTGGCTAGAGGATTAATAGGAACTATGAAATCTATGCCCCATTTTGAAAAGGCTCTTGCACAAATCAAGGGTATTAGAGGCATGTCATCTCTCCTAATAGGATACTTGGATCTTTGTCACACCTCACAACTTCATACATTGGTATCGGCATCCATATGTAAAGTTGGCCACCACAAGCCTATAAAGAAAATCATTTTTATAGTTCTTTCAGCCGAAAAATGTCTTCCCGTGGCACTTGCATGTGCCATCTCTAAAATAGGTAAATATTCTCCTTCGTGGACGCATAAATGTAGCTAATTTTCCTTTCTTCTTTTGAATAATTGGTTCCCCATTATAGTATAGTCCTTGCTCATTTCTTCTAGGGATCGCATCCTTGCTAGATTTGCTTCTTCCTTGTGCTCGCATGTTTTCAAGAACTTAATGAATGGTTCTACTATAGAGAATTCTAATGATGTATGGTCCTATGGAGTACTTTCTTGGCATTCTTGGCAACTGCTAATGTGTTATGTACATCCTTTGGCATATCTGGCCAGTATACTCCCAATCCTCTCAATTCCCTTATTGTTCCATGGGCTCCTTTATGAATTTTCCATTGATTTACCTGAGCTTGCTTGCAGCCCTTGAGCTTATGGAGACTCAAATAGACCTTATAAGCATGTGATAAGTGCAAAGAAACACAGTATGTACTTTGGATCATCAAGGAGAATGAGTCGATACAAAATAGATAGGTTCGCGGGTCGACTAGCTCAAAAAACTTACTATCTATGGAAGAGACAATGAACTTCAAATGCCCATAGCGACCAGCGTGATTACAATTAGAAAAAACGCTTTTATAGGAGTGATACACATAGGGTTGAGTGTATAGAATGCACAAAATTATAAGGAATAAGCAAAATATGATATACGAATGAATGAGACATTCACCAGTGGTACTTCCTATTTTTCAGGAATACGTAGAGATTGACCCTGAGACAGAAAAACTCATATTTCTCCCAATATAATGAATAAAATGCTATGAAAATTTATGGGCATCAACTAGACACTAATACCCTTCCAATGAGCCATCTTGCACTCAATTTGGAGCTCTGAAGAGAGAGCAAAAACCTCTGCAAGATTACTATTAGCGAAGAAGATGATGCAGAGAATTGAAGGAGCAAGACAATGATGGTCACAAGTGTATGTATATTGCTTCCATGTAATGTACAAGTGATTTCAAGTCTTTATATAGACTCTAGGAATGTTCCACGACTTCTACAAGTGAACTTTGAATTCAAATGAAGGTGGGAATGGTTGTTGGAAGGAATCAATTCACTTTCCTACAATCTAGAAAAAGTGAAGATTTAGTTTGATCTACTTTTAGGTGATTTTATTGCTTGATTGAATGGAACTTCAAACACCACAAATTCATGGGATTTGGGCTTTATCTTTCTACCTTTACATTTGTAAAGCTCAAGGCTTTTACAACGGTAAATGAACCATCAAAAATCTCTCAAAAAATACAATAAATGAGCATAAGAAAAGAACTCTCCAACATATATTCTTTTGACGCGGTAGCCTTTGATGTAGATCAAATACACCTCAATCATAGTGTAAGCTTGATGTTCCACTAACTCCCCCTCAAGCTAAAGTATGCTTGAGTCTTCATTCTCTGATAGGTTGAATACCTGCCATAGCTTTGAATCTATAAAGCTTTATTCCATCAAGTGCCTTCGTCATCATATCTGCTACTTGCTTTTCAGTTGGAACAAAAGAAATGTCAATCTCCTTTGCCATGAGCTTCTCCCTGATGAAGTGGTAATGGACTTCTATGTGCTTGGTTGGCGCATGGAAAATAGAATTTTCCGCTAGATGCATGGAACTTACATTATCTCCAAATATGTGAGGTTTGGAACTCACAAGTCCCAAATCTGTATACAATGCTTTTAACCATATTGCCTCTTGAGTTGCTATGGTCAAGCCTCTATACTTTGCTTTAGTTGAGGATAAAGCAACTGTTGGTTGCTTCTTGGAACTCCATGACACTAGCTTTGAACCTGCAAAAGCTAAGTAACCAGATGTAGTTTTTCTATCATCCTTAGCTCCTGCCCAATCTGCATCTGAATAGATTTTGATATCCAAATCTGAAGAATACGGATAGAATATACCTTCATTGATTGTACTTTTGAGATACTTAAGTACTCTCTTAGCTGCATCCGTGTGTGGTCTTCTCAGTGAGTGCATGAACTGACTAAGCACTCCCACACTATATGAGATGTCTGCCCTTGTATGAGCAGCATATATCAAGCTACCTACCAAGCTTTGATATTCTTTTAGGTCTTCAATTTTCTCACCTTCATAAACACTAAGTTTATGATTCATCTCCAAAGGTGTACCTATAGGTTTAGTGTTCTCCATTTTGAACTTGAGAAGAAGATCCTGAATGTATCTTCTCTAAGTCAAATACATTCCTTCATCTGTATATATCACCTGCATACCTAGGAAATATGTGAGCTCACCTAGATCACTAATTTTGAACTCCTCTTGCATGTGTCTCTTGATCCTTTGAATGCCATTTAGATCATCACCTGTCACAATAATATCATCTACATATACACATAGATAGATAACCTCATTGTGATCCCTTTTGATGAATAGAGAAGGATCTGAGTTGCTAGCTTTGAACCCTTGATCTTGAAGATATGTAACCAACCTGTAATTCCAAGCTCTAGGAGCTTGTTTCAATCCATACAATGATTTCTTAATTCTGCAAACATAAGATGGATGATTAGGGTTTTCAAAACCTGGTGGTTGTGACATGTATACCTCTGCACTTATCCAACCATTTAAGAATGCATTTTTCACATGAAGTTGGAGGAGTCTCCAATTCCTTGCAGCAACTACACTTATCAATGTCCTGATTGTAGTCATCTTTGCAACTGGTGATAATGTTTCCTCATAGTCTATACCATGAGTTTGTGAGCACTCTTTCGCAACTAATCTTGCTTTGTACCTGCAAACTGATCCATCTGAGTTTCTTTTAACTTTATATACCCATCTGCAACCAATTACCTTTTGATTTGGCGACATTGGAACCAAATCCCAAGTGTCCATTTCATTCAATGCATCTATCTCTTCTTTCATGGCCTTTTCCCAATTAGGGTTTCCCTTTTCCTCTTCATAGGTTGAGGGTTCCTCTGAAATAGAGTCTTTGCCAAGTATATTGAATGCTTCATAAGAAATGTGGAATCATATCCATACCTTTTTGGTTGTGTCTTCTCTCTTGCTGATCTTCTAGGTGCTTGTTTGGAGCATTCTCCAACCTCTTGCATCTTTGCTTTGCCTCTTGACTTCCATAGCTTGTAATCCTTTTCTATTTCATCTTGGTCATCGTATGTATCACTTCTTGGATCGTGGACCTGTGTATCATGCTTGCTTCCTAATTGATAAGAGTCAGAATCAAGATCATATGGTAGTGTTACCTTTTGTTTTTCTTCATCATACCAAGACCTATGTTCTTCAAACACAACATCTCTACTTGTAGTGAATTTCTTGGTTGAAGGATTGAAGAACATGTAACCCATCAAATCATATCCAATAAACACTGCCTTTGTTGCCCTTTCATCTAGCTTACCTCTTATTTGTGATGGTACATGAACATAAGCTAAACAACCAAAAACTTTGCAATGTCCAAAACTAGGTTTTCTTCCATGCCATACTTCATAAGGATTCGTACTTTGAAGTGATTTGGATGGTAGTCTATTGACAAGGTACACAACAGTTGAAATAGCTTTTGCCCATAGATAATGTGGCAACTTCTTCTCTTCAAGCATTTCTCTAGCTGATCCAACTAGTGTTTTGTTTCTCCTCTCTGTAATTCCATTTAGTTGAGGAGAGTACCTAGTAGTCACTTCCCTTTTGATACCTTTGTCTTGCAAGAACTCATCAAACTCTTTGGAGAAGTATTCTCCCCCTCCATCAGATCTAAGCTTCTTTAGTGATCTACCTATATGATTCTCCACATGTGCAAGATACTTCTTGAAGCAATCAAACACCTCATTCTTACTCTTGATAAAGTATAGAACAGTCCATCTACTATGGTCATCAATAAATGAGACGTAATACCTTGATCCTACCAATGAAGGTTCTTGACTTGGTTCCCATACATCTATATGTACTAAGTCCAATAAGTTGTTGTGGATGTAGCCTTTGTGGTTGAATGGTTGTCTTTGTGCCTTCCCAATCTCACACGCATCACACATGTTGATCATGTGTTGCTTTGATATGTTCGGCAGTCCTAGAACACTTTGATCCATACATATATCCTTAAAGGTTCTTTAATTCACATGAGCAGGTCTCTTATGCCATACTTCAAGCTCACTTAGGGTTTGAGACTGAAAGTTGAATAGAGCTATGTTCCTGGTTTCTCCTACTTCAAAAGTAAGGAGCCTATCATGTTTCTCACCTTGGGCTATCTTTTTGAAGCCTTGACATGGATCTTCCACAAAAGCTCCATGTTGGGTGAACCTAACTTGCAAGCCTTTTTCAACTATTTGGCCTACACTTATTAGGTTTTTAGTGATAGTGGGTACATAGAGAACCTTACTCAGAATGTTTGTCCTGCCATTGGAAGCTTTGACATTACCAATCTTTTCCACATTGTGCTTTGTGTCATCCCCTGTTTGTACTTCATGTCTATGCTTTGGAGTTTCCAAATCAGATAGAAGAGCAATGTTGTCTGCAACATGATTCGAACATCCTGAATCTATGTAGAAAAAATGATCATCTTCTTTACCTTCTTTGTGGCTTAGATTCATAAGAAGAAATGAGTCTTCATGTGGTTGATCTTCTGAATAATTGTTGTAGTCCCTTCTATTATAGCTTCTATTGTTATTGTTGAAGTTGTGTCCACCTCTGCCTCTATTGCTGCCATATCCACCTCTTCCACTTCCTTTCTGGGTCTTTGTTGAAGCTCAAGGTCAAGGACAAAGCATGGAAGCACATCAGGGAAGTGGACACACAAAAAGAAGGAGCAAGTAGGGATCTCTAAGAAGCACCGGTCAAATTTTCAGAAGAAATCCCTAAAAAAATAGTGATTTTTATCACTAAAAATCATTATAAATACCATTTTCTATTTTTGCAACTCCATTCTGTTCAAGCCGAGGAGTTCTCAAGCTTGAGGAGTATTAGAACTAGCATCCTACCAATTTTCATAATTTTTAGACTCCGTTTGAGCCCTCAAATAAGCCCTGGAACCTATTTTTTAGCTAGGCCGGACACTAGGTCTGGACAGGGCCAAAACCACTCAAAAAACTATAAAAAGGGCTGGAGAGCTCATTTTGGAGGCTGGCTTGTTGTAGATTTCAGCTTTGTAAGAGAGCTCTTTGGCAATCGAAGCTTTCCATTGTTCTACTCTTTGCTCTTACTTTGTGCGCGTGTGTGTGAATGTGTGTGGATGCTTGTGTGCTTTTCACTCACGCACTTGTGCCATCACTTGCTCACCGTCTTCATACCAGTCCTCACGTCTCCACGGATTGACATTTATGAGGTGTATCTCCTCAGGTTGGTACTCACCATTGTGCTAGAGTGACACCAAATTTGGCGCCGTTGCCGGGGAAAGCTTCGATTGCCAAAGAGCTGGTATGAAGACCGTGAGCAAGTGATGGCACAAGTGCGTGAGTGAAAGCACACAAGCATGCACACATATTCACACACACACGCACAAAGTAAGAGCAAAGAGTGGAACAATGGAAAGCTTCGATTGCCAAAGAGCTCTCTTACAAAGCTGAAATCTACAACAAGCCAGCCTCCAAAATGAGCTCTCCAGCCCTTTTTATAGTTTTTTGAGTGGTTTTGGCCCTGTCCAGACCTAGTGTCTGGCCTAGTTAAAAAATAGGTTCCAGGGCTTATTTGAGGGCTCAAATGGAGTCTAAAAATTATGAAAATTTGTAGGATGCTAGTTCTAATACTCCTCAAGCTCGAGGACTCCTCGACTTGAACAGAATGGAGTTGCAAAAGTAGAAAATAGTATTTACAATGGTTTTTAGTGATAAAAATCACTATTTTTTTAGGGATTTCTTCTAAAAATTTGACCGGTGCTTCTTGGAGCTCCCTACTTGCTCCTTCTTCTTGTGTGTCCACTTCCCTGATGTGCTTCCATGCTTTGTCCTTGACCTTGAGCTTCAACACTCCCCCTCCTCTTGAGTCTGTCGTCCCTGACAGACCCTTGTTGTAGTGGTTTTTCCATGTAGTACATTGAGAGGTAGTGTCCTCCATGTATCAACAGTAGCAGTCCATCTTCCCAATGTAGCCTGGTTGATTGTCGGGTTCTTTAGTTTGCCACTGCTAGCTCTTGCAGGTTGTAGTCCCTTTGTATGTACGTCTTCCTCGTGTTCCAGCTTGGTGGTGCATTTGTGAGCTTTCCAAAACTGCTAGCTGCTCAAAGGAGGTGGTCAATGTTGATTATGAGCAACTCTTAGTGGTGGATTGCTTCCTTGCTCTTGTTATTGTCACCTTGATGTCGTCTGGTTCTTCCAAAGATGGCTTTCATAGTTTTCATGCCAAGTACTTGTAACTCATAAGGGATGGTGGGTAAGTGCATTAGTGCATGGGTTGAACAAAATATGTTCCTTGTGCATGGCCTTGTAATGTGGCCCTATGTATGTGTACTTGGAAAATGCATGGAAAGAAGTATGGTGCAAGAGATTGGATCTTGAGCTAAGTGCTCAAGAGTATGCTAACGAAGAGGCTTCCTAATCTATCATGGTGAGCATGTTGCCGAAGTAGGTTGTGCTTACAATGGTGAAAGGTTAGTCGATTTTTGTCTCTTCGTGTTGTATGCCCATCACGGTGATTGACGATTGGCTTGTCTTTCTGGTTGATGAACGTCCTTTCTGATGGTTCACCGATGAGTGTCGTCGAGCACATGGACTTGTTCTTTTTTTTTTCTTTTTTTTTGAACAATTACAAAACAAGAAGAAGGTGGTTAGGATCAATCAATTATATTACATATGTCAAGTGTATCTCATGTGCCTGGGATTTCTCAATTGTGTCTATGCATGGTCGTGTAATGTGGTCCTATATTGATGCATACTTTGGAAATGCATGACCTAAATGGTGCAAGAGACAGGGTTATGCCAAAGGCACATGGTTGTTGCTGGTCGAGGCTTTTGATGTTACTTGCATACTTGATGCATTCTTTGATTGGAGGTGTCAATTGGATCTCGAAATGATGTAATCCTCCTTATTCGAACCCATTTTATAATAGGATTTGGATCTGTAGAGATCACCTCAGGCCACTTCATCTTTGGATGCTTTCCAAACTTTGGTATCCAGTGTGGTTGGCTCTTTGGTTCTGTGGATGTTGCTAGTGCTTTTGGCTTCCAAACCCATATCTTTGATGATTGCCTGCTTACTTTTGCTGAAGGGTTGAGTTTATCCTCTTTTGGTTTTTGTGCTCTGTTCTTACCCTTTTCTCTCCTTGGCTTCTTTGTTGAGACCTTTTGCATGGTGGGGAGCATAGGCTTTTGCACGTGTAAGAGCGCCTTGGGCACCCACATATGTGATTGTCCTTGTTGAACTGCAACTAATTTTGTAGGCACCCAAATTTGTCGTATGCCTTCTCGTTGAGCTGCTCGTGGTGGTTTGGTTCTTGTCTTCACATGGTTAGCTTGCCTGGGTGGGAATTGTGTTGGCAAGGTTGGTGGTTGCTCTCCTTTTCGTACCCAGATCCTCTTCATGTCCGGAACTAATTTCCTCTTGAAGTCTGTTTGTCTATTTGATATAGCGGTTGTCATATACCATTGTGCTTGCCTTGTTGGTTGAGTTGTGGTGACAGCATTACGCTTTGCACAAGAGGAGGAGTTTGCTTGTCTTTGAGCCTGCTCTTCCATGATTGAGTGCTTTTGGAACATAGAGCCCTTGACACATACAAGATCTTTTTTGCTAAGATTAGTCCTAGAAGAACTATGAGAAGGTGTGACATCAGGATTTGTGAGCATGCAATTTTCTAATTCTAATGTAATGCATTGTTCGTGTACCCAAACTTGAAGAGTTTGACTTCTTAAGTTCAAGTTGACTGCATGGTCATAAATCCAATCTTGACCCAAGACAAGTGGCTCTATAAGGTCCTCATCATGACACACTAGCATTTTGACTTTCATTCGGACATCTTAAAGGTGAATGGGAAGTTCCACCTTGCCCAAACAAGGGGTTTCCACACCTCCCAATCCTATGAGATAGGCTTCTATGGGCTGGATGTCCAATTGTAGGTCTTGGCAGTATGAAAGTCTAACTGCACTAGTTGCTGCACCTGAGTCAACCAATGCTCTCACAGTCCTTACACTCTTTCCTTGTCCTACCTCTATGGTCACAAAAGGTCGTCGGTCGATGATTTGAGAAGTGCTCGATTTTTGGCACATGTCCATGTGATATTTGGGGGCTTTCGGTTGGACATCTAGGCCTAGTCTTCTTAATTTATTTCGCCTTATGTGCTCTCTAGCCTCTGCCTGTGCTTCTTCTCTAACTCTCAACTCTTCTTCTTTTCGCTTCTTAGCAGTGTTGAGTCTCATTAGCATATCCTCTGAAAGAGGTTCTTGATATAGCTTGACTCGACAACCATTTATATAGTTTGGCAAGATATCACCTTCTAAAGTGGCCAATTGAACCGCACCGCTAGTGGAAATTCGATTAATGATCATGGGTCCATATCCTCGTTTCTCCAACTTATGGGCATGTTGCTTTAGCGTGTAAACCAGCACTAGATCTCCTTCTTTCAATCCTTTATCCTTTATATGGGCGTCAAAGTATGCCTTTTGCTGTTTCTTTGCAGCATAAATGCCTGCTGCTGCTCGTAGCCTCGTCTCACCTAAGCGTTCTAGATCAAAGATCCTGGAAGACAACTCATGTCCATTCCACTCATGCTCTTGTGATACTCTTAAGACTGGGATTAGGAAATCTAATGGTAGCACAACATTCTGTCTGAAGACCATCTAAAATGGGGTGGCATTGAGTACCGTTTTGTACGCAACTCGATATGCCCAAAGAGCATGATGAAGTTGTTTTGTCCCAATCAGAGCGTTTATTATTGACGAGTTTGGTCAATACATTACATAGGATCTTATTCGTGCTCTCAGCTTGTCCGTTAGCTTGTGGGTGATAGGGGGCAGACTTCTTATGTATCACCATGAATTCTTGAAGGAGGTTTTCAATGACTTCGTTCAAGAAGTGTGTGCCTCTATCACTAACCAACTCTATTGGTAGTCCATATCTCGTGAATACATTCTCGAATAAGAACTTAGCGGTCGTTTGAGCATCATTCTTGGTTGTGGCTTTTACTTCCACCCACTTTGTAAGGTAATCTGTGGCTACAATAATGTATTGTGCATGGGAGTTTCTGGCTGGGGGGTTAATAGGACCTACAAAGTCTATACCCCACTTCGAGAATGTGTGTCCTCCCATCATTGGACTCAACGACATCTCATCTTTTCTGATCGGATATTGTGCTCATTGACATGTGTC
The DNA here is from genome assembly GCA_020310875.1 of Ceratopteris richardii. Taxonomy (NCBI): domain Eukaryota; kingdom Viridiplantae; phylum Streptophyta; class Polypodiopsida; order Polypodiales; family Pteridaceae; genus Ceratopteris; species Ceratopteris richardii. The sequence goes on from CM035412.1 coordinate 66,990,119, forward strand.
ACATTTCTTCACATAGGTATGGGCATCCATATGAAGAGTGGGCCACCAAAGTCTTGAGAATAGGATGGTCTTAATTACTCGGTCAGGCCCAAGGTACCCACCTGCAACACTGCTATGTGCAGTTTCTAAGACTTTCAAATAGTCTGATTCATGAACATACAGTCTTAGGTAACCATCTTTGCCTCTCCAATATAGGTTGTGTCCTACTAAGGCATAGTCCTGAGCCTCTCGCTCCATGCTCCTTCTTCGTGCTAGGCTAGCCTCATTGGGTAATGCACCTGATCTCATGAATTTGACCAATGGAGCACTCTACTCTCAAATTAACCACACGTGATAAAGAGTGGCATGCTCCACTGGGGGTCTCTCTTTGCACGTTGGACAACTCTTAATCCACTCATGAATTTCCTTGTCCATGCTAGGCCAATATACTCCTAAACGTTTTAGATTCTGCAATGTTCGTTGTTTAGAGTAGTGATTTCCTAGCAAACCTTCATGGGCTTGTTGCAACCAACTACTATGTTCGTCGTCCTCGACACAAAAAGCTAATACACTCTTTGTATCTTGTTTGTACATGCTTCCTGCCAAGATTTGATATTGTTGTGATCGTACAATTTCTTCCTTGTTTGTTTTTACGTTCTTATTTGCAGGTCTGAAGGTTAGGACAGGTACCAACTTATTCGCCTATTTAGGAATAACTTCTAAATTGAACAAATAAGCATCCGGTAATTCATCAGACACTCCTTGCGGTGGCTCTCCTGAAGTGATGCGAGAAAGATGGTCTGCCCTAAGGTGGGTCCTACCTTTCCTAACAACCACTTCAAAATCATATTCCATTAGTAAGAGAAACCACCTTACTAAGCGTCCCGTATTGTAAGGTCTATTGACCAAATATAATAAAGCTTGATGATCGGTGAAAAAATTGAACTTTTTGGCCAACAAGTAGTGTCTAAACTTTTTCAGAGCATATACCATGCCTAATCCTTCTCGCTCAGTTGTGGTATAGTTTCGTTCAGCAGCATTCAATTGCCTGCTAGCATATGCTATAGGCAAATCTAAATTTCCTTCACCTGTTGGTTGTGCTAGTACACATCCGATGGCATGATTGGAGGCATCTACATGGACATGAAAGGGTTTGTTCCAATCCAGAGTGGTCAGTATTGGTGCTATGCACAAACGTCTTCTTAGATCATTGAAGGAATTCTCGCATGCATCGTTCCACTCAAAATTTGTCAACAACCCATAAAGAGGTTTAGCTATAATGGCATACATGTGGATAAACCTACGGTAATATCCACAATGGCCCATAAAGGCTTGTACCTCTTTAACATTCCTTGGTCTTGGCAACTCTGCTATGGCTCTTACCTTGTCTTCATCTGTTGATATCCCATTTTTAGAAACAATGTGACCTAATGTTGAATCTCAAAGTCAAGGACAAAGCATGGAAGCACATCAAAAGGTGGACACACGAGGAAAGGGAGCAAGTAGGGAGCTCCAAGAAGTGTATGTCAAATTTTCAGAAGAATCCCCTACAAAAATAGTGATTTTCATCACTAGAAACCATTGTAAATACCATTATCTATTTTTAGTAACTCCATTTTGTTCAAGCCGAGGAGTCCTCGAGCTTGAGGAGTATTAGAAGTACCATCGTACCAATTTTCATAATTTTTAGACTTCGTTTGAGCCCTCAAATAAGCCCTGGAACCTAATTTTTAACCAGGCCGGACACTAGGTCTGGACAGGGCCAAAACTAGTCAAAAAACTATAAAAAGAGCTAGAGAGCTCATTTTTGAGGTTAGCTTGTTAGAGAATAGAACTTTTGTAAGAGAACTCTTTTGCAATCTAAGCTTTCCATTGTTCCTCTCTTTGATCTTACTTTGTGCGCGTGTGTGTGTATGTGTGTGCATGTTTGTGTGCTTTCACTCACGCACTTGTGCCTTCACTTGCTCGTGGTCTTCATACCGGTCCTCACGTCTCCGCGGATTGACAAGTAAAGGAGGTGGTGCTTACGCTTGAGCTACACCAAATTTTGGCGACGTTGCCGGGGAGAGTGCTTCGAGGACGAGCGTTGTGATGGTAAGATCGTAGATTTGCGACGTTGGAAGGTAAAAAAACTGTCATTTCAGTTCATTTTCTGTTTTTTTCCTCTTCATCTTCATCATCATCATCATCTCCACCTTCTTCCATCTCCTTCTTCATAGAAATTTCTTGTTTTTTAGTACATTTTCACCATTTTCATACCATTTTTCATGCATTATTGTGTGGGAAGGAGTTAGGAGGTGCAAGGGAGAGCAAGCGCTGTGTTTTTTTCATGATTTTCTGCTCATACGGAGCTCGCCATAGCCGGCGCTCATAAATTTGAATTTCCCGCCAAAAAACGCGATTCTGTGATGAAAATCGCGATTCTGTGAAAATTCAAAATTTTTTGAAAAATCACGATTTTCAGTTTTCCCGCCTAAAAGTTGGTTGAAAAGAATCGCGATTCTGTGTTTTTTCTCAAAAAAAAAAAAACACGATTCTCTGCTCAAAATCGCGATTCTCAAAAAACACGATTCTCTGCTCAAAATCGCGATTCTCACCAATCACGATTTTCAGCAAAAACACGATTTTGTGAAAAACACGACTTTCTGCTCAAAATCGCGATTCTCACAAATCACGATTTTCAGCGAAAAATACGATTTTGAGAAAAACACGATTCTCTATGACAAAATCGCGATTTTCATGCCAAAAACACGATTTTGTGAAAAAGGCGATTCTGTGAAAACACGAATTTTTGCTCAAAATCGCGATTTTCATGTCAAAAACACGATTCTGAGAAAACACGATTTTCAGTCAAAAACACGATTTTGTGAATCACGATTCTCTGAGTCAAAATCGCGATTCTCTAAAACACGATTTTGTGATCAACATCGCGATTTTCAGAAACACGATTTTGTGATCAAAATCGCGATTTTCAGAAACACGATTTTGTGCTCAACATCGCGATTTTCATGCCAAAAATACGATTCTGAAAAAAATACGATTTTGTGAAAAAAACACGATTCTCTGAGTCAAAATCGCGATTTACATGTCAAAAAACGCGATTTTCAGAAACACGATTTTGTGATCAAAATCACGATTTTCATGTCAAAAAACGCGATTTTCAGAAACCCGATTTTGTGACCAAAATCACGATTTTTAGAAACACGATTTTGTGATCAACATCGCGATTTTCAAAAACACGATTTTGTGATCAAAATCGCGATTTTCAGAAACACGATTTTGTGATCAAAATCGCGATTTTCAGAAACACGATTTTGTGATCAAAATCGCGATTTTCAGAAACACGATTTTGTGATCAAAATCGCGATTTTCAGAAACACGATTTTGTGATCAACATCGCGATTTTCAAAAACACGATTTTGTGATCAAAATCGCGATTTTCAGAAACACGATTTTGTGATCAAAATCGCGATTTTCAGAAACGCGATTTTGTGCTCAACATCGCGATTTTTTGACTTCACAGCATCGCGATTTTCAGAAAGTTCACAAAATCGCAATTTTCTCCTAAGGTCCTGTTTGCCTGTTTTGACCCCCAGGAGCCTAATTTGACATAACTTTCTCATCCAAAGTCCATTTTTTGAGCTCTATAGCTTGTTGGAAAGCTCGTTTCAAATCCTACACGATCTCAACTGTTTTTTTCAAGAATAATGCGTTGATTTTGAGATAGGATAATTTGAAGTTGACCCTCAGGTGGGACTAGGGAACCAAGGGGGCTCTAAAGAATTTTGAACCATACCAAAAGGAAAATTTGGACTCTTGACTAAAGCTTATGAACCTGAGATCTGGTAGACACTTAGGCAAGGATAAACAAAGCATTAGATCTTCTGAGGCTAGTGTCAACCATACATCCAAGTCTTGGGCACAACAACTAAGTGGTCATCTTTTACTGAGATCAGACACAAGTGATTCAGAAATGTCTTTTAGTATGGGAAAACCTGCAGGTGGCTCAGGGACTGCCCATCTACAAACACCGGAAGGTCCCTATAAGACACAGTTGGAATATATTCGAACCAACCAATTAGGTGCTCGCATCTATGAGGATGGTCTGAGGCGATCAGTGGTCCAACTCAAAAATCCAGATCAATCCTTTGGACTTGAACACCCGGTGGTCAAGTTCGAAGAGGGTTCATACATTGATAAGGAAGGAACCATGTATGTGGTTACCAACCAACCAGATAGGACCGATGAATTTGGAAATATCATTCATGAGAATGAGATAGGAGACCTAGAACAAGGAAATATAGGACAAGGACCCCAGACTCCTAGAGGCAAGTCAGTTTTGACCCGAGTGATCACTCCAGACTGGATCCCTCAAGACAACAAAAGCATAGAACTATTTTTGAATAGAGAAACAGAGGAAGCCTTTTGGAGATTCAAGCCAGAACAACCTAGCCAATTGGGCATAGTCATCATCTACGAGTTCAAGGATCCAGAGATACCAGGCAAAGTTGTCTACCTAGATAACACGTCAGAGAAAATTTTCTTGGTAACAGAACATGATAGACATGCATATACTTGGAAGAATGAATTGATTTTCCCCCCACCAAGATCCAATGTTTCCCATGGCCTCCAAGGAATAGGGTCTTCCCACGCTCATGAAGCCCAGAGAGAAAGAACTAGAGAGAGACCTGAGGTAAGCTTTGCACACACCGTGGGCAGGAATAGATCAGGATGTGAAAATGAAAGACCTGAAAGAGAGAGACATCAAGCACATAGGCAACAAAGAGATGAACAGGATTTTCCATTGCCTAGACCCCGGGAGTACCCAAGAACCCTTAGACCCATTCACGTGATCAAGGCAATGAAGAACTATTTCGATGGGACAGGGGATCCTTATGATCATGTGGCCGAGTACAAACAAGTGCTGAGAGCCGAACAAATTGAGGACTGGTTCACCCAGTACGAGGCTTTTTGTTTGACCCTTAAAGGCACTGCCTTAGCTTGGTTTCAACCATTGAGTAGAAGCAGCTATCGCGATATAGGTCAACTGCTAGACGAATTCATTGTAGAATTTTCCAAGAGTGGTATCAGGCATAACACATCGTCCCTGATCCATAGTTTCAAGCAGACACCCCAAGAAACAGTGCGACTAGCAGGTAGAAGGTTCAGACAGTACCTAGAAAGATGCCCTACTCCAGAGTTACCCACACCAGCTAAACAAGTGGCTTTGTTCTTAGATGGCTTACTGAGCACAAAATTAAGATCATATGTGTACTTGAAAGAGCCTAGATCCATAGAAGAGTGCGTGCGGACGTGCATCGACATAGAAGATAACTTGGGTGAGGAGTTGGGATTGTCCAAACTCTACAAAGATTCGGATAGTTCTACTAGTCATACTTCAAAGATCTCCACAGAAATAGAAGAGATAGCTGAGCAAGTTGCCAAGAAGCTGGGAGTCCAAAATAAACAAACACAGGGAGTCACTTCATTGAATCGGTGTTATACTTGCGGAGGCGACCACATGGCTAATGTATGCCCAATGCAAAACCAAAACATTAGAGAAAGGAATGCTCCATATTGCACTATTGAGAGAAAATACACAAACCACACGGCTCAAGATTGTCCCTACAATAGGCAGGCTGTTAGACAGAATTATCAGCACCCTTACCCACAAGGTAGGTATCAGAACCAATACCAACAGCCATATTATAGACCACAACAGCAATATCAGGTACCATACAGGCCACAACCTGTCTTGGGAAACCAACCACCAGCTCCAGCCAACGTGATTCTAGTCAAATATGTGGTGGGAGAGGAAAATCCAAATAGAGCATTGGTGCCCCTAACCCCATGGATACCAGATAATGATTCTCATGCTCATAGTTCAGACTACTCCCATGAAGGTAGTCCACATGCGTATTACACAGAGTCACCTGAACATAGTGAGATTCACTCATATCAATATGAAGCACCACCTATGGAGCAAAATTGGGAGCCAGAATACTCCAATGTCATGTACACAACTCCTAACCCTAGGCCCCAGTTGAGACAAATGAGACCACAAGCCCCTAGGGGATCTTGTTTCAGATGTCATGGTGACCATTACGTTCGTGACTGTCCCCACCCACCATCTCCGAGTCAAGGACAGGCTATCACAATACAGGCTTTTTGTCCTGATTGTGGCAAAGACCATCTCCCCAGAGATTGTCCAAGAAACCATTCCAGTGCACCCAAGATTACACCCATTAATGTGGTAGGCTTAGTGGCAGATCCAAGTTCAAGTAGTAACAATGTGGCTCCTATACAAGCGGTCACTAGAGCACAAGCCTTAAAACCGGATAAACCAGTAGAACAATCAGAGTCGAGTGAATCAGGAGAGCCTAGTAAGAGGAAAACAAGAACATGGAAGGATACCAGAGAGAAGGCCAATCGTAAGTGGAATAAAAAGTTATCGGAACTAGAAGACAGCTTAAAAGAAGCGAAAACAAAAATAGAAGACATTGCATCTCAAAGCCCCTCGCATGCCGAAACTCCATCCACTCCACCTCATCCCACCCCACCACCCATGGTGAATAGACCGCAACCAGGGTCTGTTCTTGCAGATCCAACCCCAGAAGGCTTGGACATGATGTTCAAGGCCTACCAGGCTCGACTTCAAGAAGGGCCTACAGCGGCAAACCTAGACAAGAGTTACCCCAGAGCAGATTTAGAGATTGAACGGATGAAAATGTGCATGAAAATGGTAGAACAAGCTCAAGCCATACTTGAGACTAGTCAAAAGTTCAATCAGACAAACTCTATCAAATCAGATTTGCATTTCCAGGGCTTACTAGAAAGATTAGAGCAATTGGTAAACAAACCACAAGTTTCTTTACCTCCACAGGCTCAACCAGTTATTGAAAGAGGAAGCTCACCACCAATGGGAGCTTATGTTCCTAATTCCACGGATCCAGGAATACCTCCTTCAATTCAACAGTACTCTCAAGAATTCTTGCGGGAAATACAAGAAGAGAAATGGGCCAAGGAGAAGGGTAATTCCCCTCCTATTCCTGAGATTGATGATCTTCATGATCAATTTCCCCAAGACATCCCATCTATTTACGAAGATGAAGCAGAACAACAAGAAGACGAAAGGTGAGATTTTGAATCTAATACCTTAGAAGAACTGCCTCAATTTCCAGGCCCATGGGAATCTGAATCTCTCCAGATTAGAGCTCCCACAATACTAGTAAGAAATGAAGACTCAGTGGTTCCAAGGAACACGGATGTCGTGAAGAACACTAAGGTTCAGTGTCATCTCACTGTAGAAGAGCTGCTCAAAGCAAAACCTGAGCTCTGGAATCATGTGAAGGATCAGGTTCCAGAACTTGATTCCAACATGCCAAAAGCAGGCTCCAAGCAAAGGGTACCAGAGATACCTCTAGACAAAATAGGGGACATGTGTGAGGGTGAAGAAGGTAATACTTACCTTCCCATCACCTACCAAGGTTACACAACCAAAGCAATCATAGATTCAGGTGCTGGTGTTGCTATTGCGACCACCTCCTTGTGGAAGCAATGGGGCAAGCCCACATTAAGACCAACTAGAATGAAGCTTCAAATGGCTGATGGTCATTTTGAAAGACCTCTAGGATTGCTAGAAGGGATCACTCTAACCACTTGTGGTGTAGAGTTTGAGCACACATTTGCTATATGTGACTTTGAGAAAAATAATGTCTTTGAGATGATCCTAGGAAGACCCTTCCTACGACAATTGCAAATAGTACAGGATTGGGGAACTAACTCCTTGTACTTACAGCACTTAGGGGTCACCACTAAGGTCAATTTGAAGGATTACACCTTCAGAGATGTACCACCCCTACAGTGGAATTCTATCCACAAAGTGAAAGAAGATTCCATCTCTGTGCATTCTGAAAGTTCACCTGATCCATCATGGCTGCATGAAGATACTCATTTGTGGATGTGCAAGGTCGCAAAGGAAGAGGAAAAACGTTTAAAGGCAAGAGAAGAAGGAACTTCGTTAGGAGATAGACCAGTTAGAGACCCAGCCTACACACCGATGATCTTTCCAGATGAGGAGTTTGAGCCTCATGGCTGGCCAGAAATCTTAGCCACCATGGACATTGCTGTCAATGAGGAACAGTGGACACCTCATTGTGATTAGGAGGGTTATGATATCTCAGTGTTCATGTGTCAACCCTTGCTAGAAGAATGTGACCCTAGTGATGTCATAGAAGAAGAAGAGAATGACGATGATCTGGAGTCTATTGTGATGGATAGTTGCTTTAACTCAGAGCAGCACTATCTAGAAGATATAGGAGTGTTCACCCAAAAAGAAGAAGAACCTCTCACAAGTATTAAAACAATCAACTCAAAAGATGGAAGTGAGAGTAGTCAAAAGAAAAAGAAAAGAAAAGCGGTGAAACAAGAAAAGGAGGAATCATTGTTCGAAGTACCAGAAAACTTCAAGAAATATGAAGTTGACGACCGCAAAATTTTGGTACGAATGCCTAAGAGAGAGGCCATCATAGGAGAATCATATGATAATAAAGAAAAGACCAAGAAGATTGTAGTGACCATTGAAGAGAACGAAGAGAGATGCACATATATAGGAGATGACCTAAGTGCAAGAGAAGAAATGGAGCTTGTAGCTCTATTAAGGGAATATAGGGATGTGTTTGCGTGGCACTATAGAGACTTGAAAGGGGTAGATCCAAGAATTTGCTCTCATACTATCCCCATGACTGCTGATGCCAAGCCCACCAAACAGAAGCCCTACACATATAATGATACCTATGCAGCCAAAATAAAAGAAGAAATTGATAGGTTGATTGAAGCTGGATTCATCTATGAGATTGAGCATACTGAATGGGTGTCCCCCATTGTTGTAGTGCCCAAGAAGAACGGAAAGTTGCGAGTGTGCATTAACCTGAAAAAAGTTAATGCCGCTACAATCAGAGATAGCTATCCGCTTCCAATCACCGAACATTTATTGGAGCGTGTTGCAGGCAAGGAAGTTTATAGCTTTCTTGATGGATTTTCAGGTTACAACCAAGTAGCCATTGCCCCAGAAGATCAACACAAGACGGCTTTTGCCACCGAATGGGGAATCTTCGCATTTCGTGTGATGCCATTTGGGCTCACCAATGCACCTGCAACATTCCAAAGGCTCATGTGTCATGTCTTCAAAGAGTTCTTACGAAAGAGCTTAGAAGTGTATGTGGATGATTTATGTGCTCATTCCCAAGAAAGAAGATTTCACATCCCTGAGCTCAGACAGATCTTCAACAAGTGTAGAGAATATCGAGTGTGTCTGAACTCAGAAAAGTGTGTGTTCATGGTGCGTCAAGGTAAAATCCTCGGTCATATTGTTTCTAAGAATGGAATCTCAACGGATGAAGATAAGGTACGAGCCATCGCGGAGCTGCCAAGGCCAAGGAATGTTAAAGAAGTACAAGCCTTTATGGGCCATTGTGGATATTACCGTAGGTTTATCCACATGTACGCGATCATAGCTAGACCCCTTTATGCCTTGTTGTCTAATTTTGAGTGGAACGACGAATGCGAGAATTCTTTCAATGAACTGAGGAAACGTTTGTGCACAGCACCAATATTGACCACTCCTGATTGGAATAAGCCATTCCATGTCCATGTGGATGCATCCAATCATGCCATAGGATGTGTGCTAGCACAACCCACAGGTGAAGGGAATTTAGATTTGCCCATAGCATATGCTAGTAGACAACTAAACCCAGCTGAAAGAAATTATACCACAACCGAGCGAGAAGGGTTAGGCATGGTATATGCTGTAAAGAAGTTTAGACACTATTTATTGGCCAACAAGTTCAAGTTTTTCACTGATCATCAAGCTTTGTTATATTTGGTCAATAAACCTTGCAATACTGGACGCTTAGTAAGATGGTTCCTCTTACTAATGGAGTATGACTTTGAAGTTGTTGTCAGGAAAGGTAAAACCCACCTTCGGGCAGATCACCTTTCTCGCATTACTTCAGGAGAGTCACCACAAGGAGTGTCTGATGAACTACCTGATGCTTATCTGTTCAATTTGGAAGTTGTTCCTAAATGGGCAAATAAGTTGGTACCAGTCCTAACCTTCGGCCCTGCAAATAAGAATGTGAAAACATCACAAGAAGAAATTGTAAAATCACAAAAATATCACATATTGGTAGGAAGCATGTACAAACAAGACACTGAGGGTGTATTAGCTTGTTGTGTCGAGGATGATGAACATAGTAGTTGGTTGCAGCAAGCTCATGAGGGATTGCTAGGAAATCACTATTCTAAACAACGAACATTGCAGAATTTGAAACGTTTAGGAGTGTATTGGCCTAGCATGGAAAAAGGAATACATGAGTGGATCAAGAATTGTCCAATGTGCAGAGAGAGACCACCAGTGGAGCATGCGACCCTTTATCAAGTATCATTAATTCCAGATTGGAGTGCTCCATTGGTAGAGTTTATGAGATCGAGAAGATTACCCAAAGAGGCCAGTCTAGCAAGAAGACGAAATATGGAGCAAGAGGCTCAAGGCTATGCCTTAGTAGGAGAGAACCTATACCGAAGAGGTAAAGATGGTTACTTAAGACTGTGCGTTCATGAATCAGACTATTTAAGGGTCTTGGAGACTGCACACAGTGGTGTTGCAGGTGGACATTTTGGTCCTGACCGAGTGATTAAGACCATTCTATTCTCAGGACTTTGGTGGCCCACTCTTCATATGGATGCACATACCTATGTGAAGAAATGTGACACATGCCAACGTGCACAATATCCCGTTAGAAAAGACGAGATGCCCTTGAGGCCAATGATGGGAGGACGTGCATTTTCGAAGTGGGGCATAGACTTCGTAGGTCCTATTAACCCCCCAGCTAGAAACTCCCACGCAGAGTACATCATTGTAGCCACAGATTACCTTACAAAGTGGGTAGAAGTCAAAGCCACAACAAAGAATGATGCTCAGACTACGGCTAAGTTCTTATTCGAGAATGTGTTCACGAGATATGGACTACCAATAGAGTTGGTGAGCGATAGAGGCACACACTTCTTGAATGAAGTCATTGAAAATCTTCTCCAAGAATTCTTGGTGATACATAAGAAATCTGCCCCCTATCACCCACAAGCTAACGGACAAGCCGAGAGTACCAATAAGATCCTTTGTAACGTATTGACAAAATTGGTAAATAATAAACGCTCTGATTGGGACAAACAACTTCATCATGCTGTTTGGGCTTATCGAGTTGCCTACAAAACAGTACTCAATGCCACCCCATTTCAGATGGTCTTTGGACAGAATGCGGTGCTACCACTGGATTTCTTAATCCCTGCTTTAAAAGTAGCACAAGAGCATGAGTGGAATGGACATGAATTGTCATCTAGGATCTTTGATCTAGAACGCTTAGGTGAGACAAGGCTATGAGCGGCTGCAGGCATCTACGCTGCAAAGAAGCGGCAAAAGGCATACTTTGATGCACACATCAAGGATAAGGGATTGAAAGAGGGAGATCTAGTGTTGGTATACACACTAAAACAACATGCCCGCAAGTTGGAAAAAAGAGGATACGGACCCATGATCATTAATAGAATTTCCACTAGTGGTGCAGTTCAGTTGGCCACTCTAGAAGGAGATATCTTGCCAAACTATATTAGTGGCTGTAGAGTCAAGCTATATCAAGAACCTCTTACTGAGGATATGCTAATGAGACTCAACACTGCAAAGAAGCGAAAAGAAGAAGAGTTAAGAGTGAGAGAAGACGCACAGGTAGAGGCCAGAGAGCGTATTAGGCGAAATAAGTTAAGGCGATTAGGCCTAGAAGTCAACTCAAAAGCCCCCAAATATCACATGGATATGTGTCAAAAGTCAGACATAGCGACTTCTCAGGTCATTGACCGAAGACCCTTTGTGACCATAGAGTTAGGACAAGGGAAGGGTGCAAGGACGGTGAAAGCATTGATTGACTCAGGTGCAGCCAGTAGTGCAGTTAGACTTTCCTACTGCCAAGACTTGGGGTTGAACATCAATCCCATAGAAGCTTATCTCATAGGATTGGGAGGTGTGGAAACCCCTTGTTTGGGCGAGGTGGAACTTCCCATCTACCTTCAAGATGTTCCAATGAAAGTCAAAGCGCTAGTATGTCACGATGAGAACCTTACAGAACCACTTGTCTTGGGTCAAGATTGGATCTATGACCATGCAGTTAACTTAAACCTAAGAAGTCAAATTCTTCAAGTTTGGGTACATGAACAATGCATCACATTAGAATTAGAGAACTGCATGCTCCTAAATCATGGCACCACACACTCTCTTAGTTCTTCCAAGACTAATCATATGAAAGAAGATGTTGTATGTGTCAAAAGCTCTATGATGCAGAAGGAGTCAATCGTGGAAGACCAGGTTCGAAGGCGGGTGGATCTTTCTTCTTCTCCAAAGACTCAAGTAGCCACAGTAGTGAGCCCACCACACAAGCAAACACAACCGTTCACGACAACTGCTACATCAAATAGAAAGACACCATTCGATAAAAAAGCGGTTCCGGGCATGAAGCAGATCTGGGTACGCAAAGGAGAGCAACTACCAGCCTTGCCCCCACAAATCCCATCTAGGCAAGCCAACCAGGCCAGAAGACGAGGGAAGCAGCTCAGACAAGCTCAATCACAAGGTATCCAACAAGTTTGGGTGCCTAAGAAGTTAGCTGCAGCTCAACAAGGGCAATTACAGATGTGGGTACCTGAGAAGCTCCTACATCTACAACAACCTATGTTCTCCCACATGCGAAAGGTTTCAACAAAGAAGCCAAAAAGAGAAAAGGGTAAGAACCACGTACAGAGACCAAAGGAAGATCAAATCAGCTCTTCAACATTAGTAAGAAGACATGCAAAAAGGATATGGGTTTGGAAGCCAAAAGTGCAAGTAGCCTCCACCGAACCAAAGCATCAACCACACTGGTTACCACAGTTCAGGAAGCATCCAAAGAGAAAGACGCCTGAAGTGACCTCTACAGTGCCAAATGATGTTCTAAAATGGACTCCAATAAGGAGGATTACATCAGATTCGAGACTCAATGGATACCTCCACCAAGGTCGGCATCAACCTCCACAAATAACATCGAAAGCCTCGAACGAGCAACAACCATGTGCTCCTTGCACAACCCTGTCTTTTGCACCATTTAGGTCATGCATTTCCAAAGTATGCATTAATATAGGGCCACATTACACGGCCGTGCATAGACACACTTGAGAATCCCATGCACAAGAACACAGTGACATATGTCGAACATTTCTATTGATACTAACTTTTGTGTTCTTGTTTTGTGATATCCTTTTTCTCAAAAAAAAAAAAAAAAAAAAAAAAAAGAAGTGGGAGAGAGCTTGTTCCCAGGTTTGGCTCATGAAACATGAATGAGTCATGCTTAGTTGAAGGTGGAACTGTTGATTACTAGGCATTTATCAATTTGGATCGCAGTGTGTCTCGGCCAGCAGTGAGATTATTGCTGCCTTATCTGGTAGAGGACAAGCATTTGGCATGAACATGGCATCTACAACTATGATTTTCTCTTACCATGGTAGGAATGAAGAGCTTGAAGGTCCGCAACTTGAGTGATGCTTAACTACTTCATGTACCAGAGCATCCAAGGAGATATCTGCAAAAGGTAGTTCTGGAGGAGAAGACTCCTGCATATGGTGAGCTAAAGAGCATATGTGAAACTCAGCTTGGTGTAATTACCCGATGTTGCTTGCCAAGGAATATAAAGCAATTCAATTCTCAGTATTTCCTGAACCAGTATGGAACAGTAGCACTGGTGAATGGTCTATGTCAATCAGCATGGTAATCTCTTAGAAACCGGCACGTGTCCAATATTCCTCTGAGTGTCAATATAGGGAAGTGAACGTGCATGAGCCAAGCTCAGAAATGCACATTGTTAGTGACAAATGTTGCTTTGAAAAGAGGAGAGGGGATCCACCACTCAAAAGATCTCATCAGTGGACAATCAACATGGACATTCATCAACAAGGTTCCATCCCAAAGGCCGAGTGTACAACACGAAGAGGCAAACATCCATCAACCTTCGCCATGGTAAGTATCTTTACTCTGGAAACACCATAACCATGATAGTTTAGGAAACCTCTTCGTCAGCATATCCTTGAGCACTTAGCTCAAGACCCGCAATTTTTGCACCATACTTCTTCCAATGCATTTTCCAAGTAAGCATGCGTAGGGCTACATTACAAGGCTGTGCACAAGGCACATACTTTTTTCAACCCAGGCACGAACACACTTACCCATCATTCATTATGGGTTATGAGTAGTTGGCATGAATGCTCTCAACATCGTCTTTAAAAGAGCTAGCAGACATCATGGGAACAACATCCATATCTCGGAAGCCAATTGAAGCCAGTAGTTGCTCCAAATCACTCTTGACAACCTCTTCTGAGCAACTTGCAGTTTTGAAAGCTCACAACGACACATTCTTGCTGGAATCCAAGGAACCAGCTCATACAACGGATGGACACCACCTCTCAAAGCACTACACAGAACAGCCCTTCCAACAAGGGTCTGTCAGGGACGACAGACTCGAGAGGGGGGGGAGTGTTGAAGCTCAAAGTCAAGGACAAAGCATGGAAGCACATCAAAAGGTGGACACACGAGGAAAGGGAGCAAGTAGGGAGCTCCAAGAAGTGTATGTCAAATTTTCAGAAGAATCCCCTACAAAAATAGTGATTTTCATCACTAGAAACCATTGTAAATACCATTATCTATTTTTAGTAACTCCATTTTGTTCAAGCCGAGGAGTCCTCGAGCTTGAGGAGTATTAGAAGTACCATCGTACCAATTTTCATAATTTTTAGACTTCGTTTGAGCCCTCAAATAAGCCCTGGAACCTAATTTTTAACCAGGCCGGACACTAGGTCTGGACAGGGCCAAAACTAGTCAAAAAACTATAAAAAGAGCTAGAGAGCTCATTTTTGAGGTTAGCTTGTTAGAGAATAGAACTTTTGTAAGAGAACTCTTTTGCAATCTAAGCTTTCCATTGTTCCTCTCTTTGATCTTACTTTGTGCGCGTGTGTGTGTATGTGTGTGCATGTTTGTGTGCTTTCACTCACGCACTTGTGCCTTCACTTGCTCGTGGTCTTCATACCGGTCCTCACGTCTCCGCGGATTGACAAGTAAAGGAGGTGGTGCTTACGCTTGAGCTACACCTAAGATTTTACCTTGTCGTACAATGAACACACACTTCTCTGGGTTTAGACACACTCGATATTCTCTACACTTGTTGAAGATATGTCTGAGCTCAGGGATGTGGTATCTTCGTTGTTGGGAATGAGCACATAAATCGTCCACATATACTTCTAAGATCTTTTGCAAGAACTCTTTGAAGACATGACACATAAGCCTTTGAAATGTTGCAGGTGCATTGGTGAGCTCAAATGGCATCACACGGAATGCAAAGATTCCCCATTCTGTGGCAAAAGCCGTTTTGTGTTGATCTTCTGGGGCAATGGCTACTTGGTTGTAACCTGAAAATCCATCAAGGAAGCTATAAACTTCCTTGCTTGCAACACGCTCCAATAAATGTTCGGTGATTGGAAGCGGATAACTATCTCAAATTGTCGCATCATTAACTTTTTTAAGGTTAATGCACACTCGCAACTTTCCATTCTTCTTGGGCACCACTACAATGGGGGACACCCATTCAATATGCTCAATCTCGTAGATAAATCCAACTTCCATCAACCGATCAATCTCTTCTTTGATTTTAGCTGCATAAGTGTCATTATATGTGTAGGGCTTTTGTTTGGTGGGCTTGGCATCAGCGGTCATGGGGATTGTATGAGAGCAAATTTTTGGATCTACTCCCTTCAAATCTCTATAGTGCCACGCAAACACGTCCCTATATTCCCTTATTAGAGCCACAAGCTCTATTTCTTCTTTTGCACTCAGGTCGTCTCCTATGTATGTACATCGTTCTTCATTCTCTTCAATGGTTACTAATTTTTTTTTTGTATTTTCTTTATTATCATATGATTCTCCTATAATAGCCTCTCTCTTAGGCATTCATACCAAAATTTTTTGGTCTTCAACTTCATATTTCTTGAAATTTTCTGGTACCTCAAACAATGATTCCTCCTCTTCTTGTTTCACGGCTTTTCTCTTCTTTTTCTTTTGACCTCCTTCACTTCCATCCTTTGCATTTATAGTTTTAATGCTTGTGAGGGGTTCTTCTTCTTTTTGAGTCAATACTCCTACATCTTCTAGATAGTGCTCCTTTGAGATGAAGTAGCTATCCATCACAATGGACTCTAGATCATCGTCATTCTCTTCTTCTTCTATGATGTCACTAGGGTCACATTCGTTCAACAAGGGCTGACACATGAACACTGAAATATCATAACCCTCCTCATCACAATGAGGTGTCCATTGTTCTTCATTGACTGCAATGTCCATGGTAGCTAAGATTTCTACCCAACCATGACGCTCAAATTCCTCATCTGGAAATATAATCGGTGTATAGGCTGGGTCTTTGATTGGTCTATCTCCTGGGGGAGATCCTTCTTCTCTTGCTTTTAGGCGCTTTTCTTCTTCCTTTGCGACCTTGCACATCCACAAGTGAGTATCTTCATGCAACCATGATGGATCAGGTGAGCTTCTATAATGCACAGAGATTGAATCTTCTTTTGCTTTGTGGATAGGATTCCACTGTAGGGGTGGTACATCTCTGAAGGTGTAATCCTTCAAATTGACCTTGGTGGTGACCCCTAAGTGCTGTAAGTACAAGGAGTTGGTTCCCCAATCCTGTACTATTTGCAATTGTCGTAGGAAGGGTCTTCCTAGGATCATCTCATAGACATTATTTTTCTCAAAGTCGCATATAGCAAATGTATGTTCAAACTCTACACCACAAGTGGTTAGAGTTATCCCTTCAAGCAATCCTAGAGGTCTTTCAAAATGACCGTCTGCCATTTGAAGCTTCATTCTAGTTGGTCCTAATGTGGGTTTGCCCCATCGCTTCCACAAGGAGGTGGTCGCGATAGCAACACCAGCACTTGAATCTACGATTGCTTTGGTTGTGCAACCTTGATAGGTGATCAGAAGATAAGTATTACCTTCTTCACCTTCGCTCATGTCTCCTATCTTGTCTAGAGGTATCTCTGGAATTTTTTGCTTAGAGCTTGCTTTTGGCATATTGGAATCAAGTTCTGGAACCTGATCCTTCACATGATTCCATAGCTCAGGTTTTGCTTTGAGCAGCTCTTCCACAGTGAGATGACACTGAACCTTAGTGTTCTTCACGACGTCAGTGTTTCTTGGAACAATTGAGTCTTCATTCCTTACCAATATTGTGGGAGCTCTGATCTAAAGAGATTCAGATTCCCATGGCCCTGTGAATTGTGGCAACTCTTGTAAAGAATTAGATTCAAAATCTAATCTTTCATCCTCTTGTTGCTGTGTTTGGTCTCCATAGATAGAAGGAATGTCTTGGGGAAATTGATCGTGAAGAGCATTAATTTCAGGAATAGGAGGGGGGTTACCCTTCTCCTTGGCCCATTTCTCTTCTTGTATTTCCCGCATGAACTCTTCAGAGTACTGTTGAATTGAAAGAGGTGCTCCCTCACCTATGGAATCAGGAACATAAGCTTTCCTTGGCTGTGAGCTTTCTCTTTCAACAACGGGTTGAGCCTATAGAGGTGAAGAAACCTGCGGCTTGTTTACCAATTGCTCTAATCTTTCTAGTAAGCCCTGGAAATGCAAATCTGGTTTGACAGAGTTTGTCTGATTGAACGATTGACTGGTTTCAAGCATAGCCTGAGCTAGCTCTACAATCTTCATGCACATCTTTGTCCGTTCAATCTCTAAATCTGCTCTCGGGTAACTCTTGTCTAGGTTTGCAGTAGTTGGCCCTTCTTGAAGTCGAGCTTGGTAGGCTTTGAACATCATGTCCAAGCCTTCTGGGGTTGGATCTTCAAGAACAGACCCTGATTGGGGTTTATTTACAATGGGTTGTGGGGTGGGATGAGGTGGAGTGGATGGAGCTTCGGCATGCGAGGGGCTTTGAGATGCAATGTCTTCTATTCTTGTTTTTGCGTCTTTAGGCTGTCCTCTAGTTCAGATAAATTTTTTTTCCACTTGCGATTAGCTTTCTCTCTAGAATCCTTCCAAGTTCTTGTTTTCCTCTTACTTGGCTCTCCTGATTCACTCGACTTTGATTGCTCAACTAGTTTTTCTTGTTGTACAGCTTGTGCCCTAGTAACTACATGTATAGGAGCCACATTATTGTTGTTTGAACTTGAATCTACCACTAAGCCGACTACATTAATGGGTGTAACCTTGGATGCACTAGAGGGGTTCCTAGGACAATCTCTCGGGAGATGTTTTTTGCGCACTCAAGACAAAAGCCTTGTATTGTGATGTTTTGTCGTTGTCCCGGAGTCGGTGAGTGGGGATATTCACGAATGAAATGGTCACCCTCACATCTAAAACATGGTTCTTTAGGGGCTTGTGGTCTTACTTGTCTTGATTGGGGCCTAGGGTTGGGGTTTGTGTACATGACATTGGAGTATTCTGGCTCCCAATTTTGTTCCATAGGTGGTGCCTCATATTGGTGTGAATAATTCTCACTATGCTCAGGTGACTCTATGTAATAACCATGTGGACTATCTTCATGGGAGTAGTCTGAACCATGAGCATGAGAGTCATTTTCTGGGACTAAAGGGGTCACTGGCACCAATGCTCTATTAAGGTTCTCCTCTGCCACTGCATACTTAACTGGAATCACATTGGCAGGCACTGGTGGTTGGTTTCCTAGGACAGGTTGTGGCCTGTATGGTGCCTGATATTGTTGCTGTGGTCTGTAATATGGCTGTTGGTATTGGTTCTGATACCTACCTTGTTGGTAAGATTGCTGATAACTTGGTCTGGCAGCCTGCCTATTGTATGGACAATCTTGAGCCGTATGATTTGTATATTTTCTCTCAATGGTGTACAGAGCATTAGGGTTCCCTTGGGATTGAGTCGTCATCGGGCAAACATTAGCCATGTGGTCTCCTCCGCATGTATAGCATCGCTTCAATGGGGTGATCCTTGGCATTGGTCTATTTTGAACTCCTAGCCTTTTGGCCACCTGCTCATCTATTTCATCTATCTCAGTGGAGGCTCTCGAGGTATGACTAGTAGAACTGTCAGAGTCCTTATAGAGTTTGGACAGTCCTAACTCCTCACCCAAGTTATCCTCTATGTCAATGCATATCCGCACACACTCTTCTATGGATCTAGGCTCTTTCAAATACACATATGACCTTAACTTTGTGCTCAGTAAGCCATCTAAAAACAAGGCCACTTGTTTGGCTGATGTGGGTAATTCCGGTACAGGGCATCTTTCCAAGTATTGTCTAAACCTTCTTCCTGCAAGTCGCACTGTTTCTTGGGGTGTCTGCTTAAAGTTGTGGATCAAGGATGACGTGTTATGCCTGATACCACTCTTGGAAAACTCTACAGTGAATTCTTCTAGCAGTTGGCTTATGTCTCGATAGTTGCGGCTATTTAGGGGTAGAAACCAAGCTAAGGCAGTACCTTTAAGAGTCAAACCAAATGCCTCGAATTGAGTGAACAAGTCCTCGACCTGTTCAGCTCTTAACACTTGCTTGAACTCGGCCACATGATCATAAGGATCTCCTGACCCATCAAAATAGTTCTTCATTGTCTTAACCACTTGAGAGGGTCTAAGGGTTCTTGAGTGCTCTCGTGGTCTAGGCAATGGGAAATCATGATCATCTCTTTGATGCCTATGAACTCTATGTCTCTCCCTTTCAGGTCTTTCTGTTCCATATCCTGATCTCTCTCTACCCACAGTGTTTGCAAAGCTTACCTCAGGTCTCTCTCTACTTCTTTCCCTCTGGGTTTCATGAGCCTTGGATGATCCGACTCCTTGGAGGCCCTGGGAAACATTAGATCTTGGTGGAGGGAAAATTGATTCACCCTGCCAAGTGTATGCATGCCTATCCTGCTCTGTTACCAAGAACATTTTCTCAGATGTGTGATCTAGATAGACAACTTTCCCCGGTGTTTTTGGATCCTTGAACTCATAGATGATGACTATAGGGCTTGGTTGATCTGGCTTAAATCTCCAAAAGGCTTCCTCCGTTTCTCTATTCAAGAATAGCTCTATGCTTTTGTTGTCTTGGGAAACCCATTCTGGAGTGATCACTCTGGTCAAAACTGACTTACCTCTAGGGGTCTTGGGTTCTCGTCCTAGGTTTCCTTGCTCTAGGTCTCCTATCTTGTTCTCAGGAATGATGTTTCCAAACTCGTCTGTCCTGTCTGGTAAGTTGGTAACCACATACATGGTTCCTTCCTTATCAATGTATGCACCCTCTTCAAAGTTGACCACTGGGTGTTCAAGTCCAAAGGGTTGGTCAAGATTTTTGAGTTGAACCATTGATCATCTTAGCCCATCCTCATAGATGTGAGCACCTAATTGGTTGGTCCTGATATACTCCAATTGGGTCTTATAGGGACCTTCTAGTGTCTTTAAATAGGCAGTGCCTGAGCTACGTGTGGGTCTTTCAATGCTAAAAGACATTTCGGAGTCACTGGTTTCTGAACTTAGTGTGTAAGGATAATCACTAAGCTGTTGAGCCCAAGACTTGGCTGTATGGTTGACACTAGCCTCAGATGATCTAATGCTTTGTCTATCCTTGCCTAAGTGTCTGCCAGATCTCAGGTTCATAAGCCTTGGCTTCTAGTCCTAAAGTTCTCTTATATTTCTCAAAATCCTTTGGAACTCCTTGGAGACATGAGTACTTGAACACCTAGTGGTCAAGTTCGAAGAGGGTGCATACATTGATAAGGAAGGAACCATGTATGTGGTTAACAACTTACCAGACAGGACAGACGAGTTTGGAAACATCATTCCTGAGAACGAGATAGGAGACCTAGAGCAAGGAGACCTAGGACGAGAACCCAAGACCCCTAGAGGTAACTCAGTTTTGATTAGAGTGATCACTCTAGAATGGGTTTCCCAAGACAAAAAAAGCATAGAGTTATTCTTGAATAGAGAAACGGAGGAAGCCTTTTGGAGATTTAGGCCAGATCAACCAAGCCCTATAGTCACCATCTATGAGTTCAAGGATCCAGAGACACTAGGGAAAGTTGTCTATCTAGATCACACATATGAGAAAATGTTCTTGGTAACAGAGCAGAATAGGCATGCATACACTTGGCAGGGTGAACAAATTTTCCCTCCACCAAGATCTAATGTTTCCCAGGGCCTCCAAGAAGTCAGATCATCCAAGGCTCATGAAACCCAAAGGGAAAGAAGTAGAGAGAGACCTGAGGTAAGCTTTGCAAACACTGTGGGTAGAGAGAGATCAGGATATGGAACAGAAAGATCTGAAAGGGAGAGACATAGAGTTCATAGGCATCAAAGAGATGATCATGATTTCCTATTGCCTAGACCACGAGAGCACTCAAGAACCCTTAGACCCTCTCAAGTGGTTAAGACAATGAAGAACTATTTTGATGGGTCAGGATATCCTTATGATCATGTGGCTGAGTTCAAGCAAGTGTTAAGAGCTGAACTGGTTGAGGACTTGTTCACTCAATTCGAGGCATTTGGTTTGACTCTTAAAGGTACTGCCTTAGCTTGGTTTCAACCCCTAAATAGCCGCAACTATCGAGACATAGGCCAACTGCTAGAAGAATTCATTGTAGAGTTTTCCAAGAGTGGTATCAGGCATAACACATCATCCTTGATCTAGAGCTTTAAGCAGACACCCCAAGAAACAGTGCGACTTGCAAGAAGAAGGTTTAGACAATACTTGGAAAGATGCCTTGTGCCGGAATTACCCACATCAGCCAAACAAGTGGCCTTGTTTTTAGATGGCTTACTGAGCACAAAGTTAAGGTCATCTATGTACTTGAAAGAGCCTAGATCCATAGAATAGTGTGTGCGGATATGCATTGACATAGAGGATAACTTGGGTGAGGAGTTAGGACTGTCCAAACTCTATAAGGACTCTCATAGTTCTACTAGTCATACCTCGAGAGCCTCCACTGAGATAGATGAAATAGCTGAGCAGGTGGCCAAAAGGCTAGGAGTTCAAAATAGACCAATGCCAAGGGTCACCCCATTGAAGGGATGTTATACATGTGGAGGAGACCACATGGCTAATGTTTGCCCGATGACGACTCAACCCCAAGCGAACCTTCATGCTCTGTATTGCGCCATTGAGAGAAAATATACAAATCATACGGCTCAAGATTGTCCATACAATAGGCAGGCTGTCAGACCAAGTTATCAGCAACCTTACCAACAAGGTAGGTATCAGAACCAATACCAACAGCCATATTACAGACCACAACAACAATATCAGGCACCATATAGGCCACAACCTATCCTAGGAAACCAACCACCAGCGCCTGCCAATGTGATTCCAGTTAAGTATGCAGTGGCAGAGGAGAACCTTAATAGAGCATTGGTGCCAGTGACCCCTTTAGTCCCAGAAAATGACTCTCATGCTCATGGTTCAGACTACTCCCATGAAGATAGTCCACATGGTTATTACATAGAGTCACCTGCGCATAGTGAGCATTATTCACACCAATATGAGGCACCACCTATGGAACAAAATTGGGAGCCAAAATACTCCAATGTCATGTACACAAACCCCAACCCTAGGCCCCAATCAAGACAAGTAAGACCACA
Organism: Ceratopteris richardii; assembly: GCA_020310875.1. Lineage (NCBI taxonomy): Eukaryota > Viridiplantae > Streptophyta > Polypodiopsida > Polypodiales > Pteridaceae > Ceratopteris > Ceratopteris richardii. The sequence continues at coordinate 67,012,816 of CM035412.1, forward strand.
AGCCCCTAAAGGACCATGTTTTAGATGTGAGGGTGACCATTTCATTCGTGAATGTCCCCACTCACCGACTCCGGGACAAGGACAAAACATCACAATACAAGGTTGTTGTCTTGAGTGCGGAAAAGAACATCTCCCGAGAGATTGTACTAGGAACCCCTCTAGTGCATCCAAGGTTACACCCATTAATGTAGTCGGCTTAATGGTAGATTCAAGTTCAAGCAGCAATAATGTGGCTCCTATACAGGTAGTTACTAGGGCACAAGCTGTACAACAAGAAAAACTAGTTGAGCAATCAGAGTCGAGTGAATCAGGAGAGCCAAGTAAGAGGAAAACAAGAACTTGGAAGGATGCCAGAGAGAAAGCTAATCGCAAGTGGAACAAAAAGTTATCTGAACTAGAAGAAAGCCTAAAAGATGCAAAAACAAGAATAGAAGACTTTGCATCTCAAAGCCCCTCGCATGCCGAAGCTCCATCCACTCCACCTCATCCCAACCCACAACCCATTGTAAATAAACCCCAACTAGGGTCTGTTCTTGCAGATCCAACCCCAGAAGGCTTGGACATGATGTTCAAAGCCTACCAAGCTCGACTTCAAGAAGGGCCAACTGCTGCAAACCTAGACAAGAGTTACCCGAGAGCAGATTTAGAGATTGAATGGACAAAGATGTGCATGAAGATTGTAGAGCTAGCTCATGCTATGCTTGAAACCAGTCAATCATTCAATCAGACAAACTCCGTCAAACCGGATTTGCATTTCCAGGGCTTACTAGAAAGATTAGAGCAATTGGTAAACAAGCCGCAGGTTTCTTCACCTCTACAAGCTCAACCCGTTGTTGAAAGAGAAAGCTCACAACCAAGGAAAGCTTATGTTCCTGATTCCATAGATGAGGGAGCACCTCTTTCAATTCAATAGTACTCTCAAGAGTTCTTGCGGGAAATACAAGAAGAGAAATGGGCCAAGGAGAAGGGTAACCCCCCTCCTATTCCTGAAATTAATGATCTTCATGATCAATTTCCCCAAGACATTCCTTCTATCTATGGAGACCAAATAGATCAACAAGAGGATGAAAGATTAGATTTTGAATCTAATTCTTTACAAGAGTTGCCACAATTCACAGGGCCATGGGAATCTGAATCTCTTCAGATCAGAGCTCCCACAATATTGGTAAGGAATGAAGACTCAGTTGTTCAAGAAACACTGACATCGTGAAGAACACTAAGGTTCAGTGTCATCTCACTGTGGAAGAGCTGCTCAAAGCAAAACCTGAGCTATGGAATCATGTGAAGGATCAGGCTCCAGAACTTGATTCCAATATGCCAAAAGCAAGCTCTAAGCAAAAAATTCCAGAGATACCTCTAGACAAGATAGGAGACATGAGCGAAGGTGAAGAAGGTAATACTTATCTTCCGATCACCTATCAAGGTTACACAACCAAAGCAATCGTAGATTCAGGTGCTGTGTTGCTATCACGACCACCTCCTTGTGGAAGCGATGGGGCAAACCCACATTAAGACCAACTAGAATGAAGCTTCAAATGGCAGACGGTCATTTTGAAAGACCTCTAGGATTGCTTGAAGGGATAACTCTAACCACTTGTGGTGTAGAGTTTGAACATCCATTTGCTATATGTGACTGTAGCTCAAGCGTAAGCACCACCTCCTTTACTTGTCAATCCGCGGAGACGTGAGGACTGGTATGAAGACCACGAGCAAGTGAAGTCACAAGTGTGTGAGTGAAAGCACACCAACATGCACGCACATACACACACACGCGCACAAAGTAAGATCAAAGAGAGGAACAATGGAAAGCTTAGATTGCAAAAGAGTTCTCTTACAAAAGTTCTATTCTCTAACAAGCTAACCTCAAAAATGAGCTCTCTAGCTCTTTTTATAGTTTTTTGACTAGTTTTGGCCCTGTCCAGACCTAGTGTCCGGCCTAGTTAAAAATTAGGTTCCAGGGCTTATTTGAGGGCTCAAACGAAGTCTAAAAATTATGAAAATTGGTACGATGGTACTTCTAATACTCCTCAAGCTCGAGGACTCCTCGGCTTGAACAAAATGGAGTTACTAAAAATAGATAATGGTATTTACAATGGTTTCTAGTGATGAAAATCACTATTTTTGTAGGGGATTCTTCTGAAAATTTGACATACACTTCTTGGAGCTCCCTACTTGCTCCCTTTCCTCGTGTGTCCACCTTTTGATGTGCTTCCATGCTTTGTCCTTGACTTTGAGCTTCAACACTCCCCCCCCTCTCGAGTCTGTCGTCCCTGACAGACCCTTGTTGGAAGGGCTGTTCTGTGTAGTGCTTTGAGAGGTGGTGTCCATCCGTTGTATGAGCTGGTTCCTTGGATTCCAGCAAGAATGTGTCGTTGTGAGCTTTCAAAACTGCAAGTTGCTCAGAAGAGGTTGTCAAGAGTGATTTGGAGCAACTACTGGCTTCAATTTGCTTCCGAGATATGGATGTTGTTCCCATGATGTCTGCTAGCTCTTTTAAAGATGATGTTGAGAGCATTCATGCCAACTACTCATAACCCATAATGAATGATGGGTAAGTGTGTTCGTGCCTGGGTTGAAAAAAGTATGTGCCTTGTGCACGGCCTTGTAATGTAGCCCTACGCATGCTTACTTGGAAAATGCATTGGAAGAAGTATGGTGCAAAAATTGCGGGTCTTGAGCTAAGTGCTCAAGGGTATGCTGACGAAGAGGTTTCCTAAACTATCATGGTTATGGTGTTTCCAGAGTAAAGATACTTACCATGGCGAAGGTTGATGGATGTTTGCCTCTTCGTGTTGTACACTCGGCCTTTGGGATGGAACCTTGTGTTGATGAATGTCCATGTTGATTGTCCACTGATGAGATCTTTTGAGTGGTGGATCCCCTCTCCTCTTTTCAAAGCAACATTTGTCACTAACAATGTGCATTTCTGAGCTTGGGCTCATGCACGTTCACTTCCCTATATTGACACTCAGAGGAATATTGGAGACGTGCCGGTTTCTAAGAGATTACCATGCTGATTGACATAGACCATTCACCAGTGCTACTGTTCCATACTGGTTCAGGAAATACTGAGAATTGAATTGCTTTATATTCCTTGGCAAGCAACATCGGGTAACTACACCAAGCTGAGTTTCACATATGCTCTTTAGCTCACCATATGCAGGAGTCTTCTCCTCCAGAACTACCTTTTGCAGATATCTCCTTGGATGCTTTGGTACATGAAGTAGTTAAGCATCACTCAAGTTGCGGACCTTCAAGCTCTTCATTCCTACCATGGTAAGAGAAAATCATAGTTGTAGATGCCATGTTCATGCCAAATGCTTGTCCTCTACCGGATAAGGCAGCAATAATCTCACTGCTGGCCGAGACACACTGGGAACAAGCTCTCTCCCACTTTTTTTTTTTTTTTTTTTTTTTTTTTTTTTGAGGAACAGGATATCCCAAAACAAGAACACAAAAGTTAGTATCAATAGAAATGTTCGACATATGTCACTGTGCTCTTGTGCATGGGATTCTCAAGTGTGTCTATGCACGGCCGTGTAATGTGGCCCTATATTAATGCATACTTTGGAAATGCATGACCTAAATGGTGCAAAAGACAGGGTTGTGCAAGGAGCACATGGTTGTTGCTCGTTCAAGGCTTTCGATGTTATTTGTGGAGGTTAATGCCGACCTTGGTGGAGGTATCCATTGAGTCTCGAACTGATGTAATCCTCCTTATTGGAGTCCATTTTAGAACATCATTTGGCACTATAGAGGTCACTTCAGGCGTCTTTCTCTTTGGATGCTTTCTGAACTGTGGTATCCAGTGTGGTTGATGCTTTGGTTCGGTGGAGGCTACTTGCACTTTTGGCTTCCAAACCCATATCCTTTTTGCATGTCTTCCTACTAATGTTGAAGAGCTGATTTGATCTTCCTTTGGTCTCTGTACGTGGTTCTTACCCTTTTCTCTTTTTGGCTTCTTTGTTGAAACCTTTTGCATGTGGGAGAACAAAGGTTGTTGTGGGTGTAGGATCTTCTTAGGTACCCACATCTGTAATTGCCCTTGTTGAGCTGCAGCTAACTTCTTAGGCACCCAAACTTGTTGGATATCTTGTGATGGAGCTTGTCTGAGCTGCTTCCTTCGTCTTCTGGCCTGGTTAGTGTGCATGGATGGGATTTGTGGGGGTAAGGCTGGTGGTTGCTCTCCTTTGCGTATCCAGATCTGCTTCATGCCCGGAACCGCTTTTTTATCGAATGGTGTCTTTCTATTTGATGTAGCAGTTGTCGTGAACGGTTGTGTTTGCTTGTGTGGTGGGCTCACTACTGTGGCTACTTGAGTCTTTGGAGAAGAAGAAAGATCCACCCGCCTTCGAACCTGGTCTTCCACGATTGACTCCTTCTGCATCATAGAGCTTTTGACACATACAACATCTTCTTTCATATGATTAGTCTTGGAAGAACTAAGAGAGTGTGTGGTGCCATGATCTAGGAGCATGCAGTTCTCTAATTCTAATGTAATGCATTGTTCATGTACCCAAACTTGAAGAATTTGACTTCTTAGGTTTAAGTTAACTGCATGGTCATAGATCCAATCTTGACCCAAGACAAGTGGTTCTGTAAGGTTCTCATCTTGACATACTAGCGCTTTGACTTTCATTGGAACATCTTGAAGGTAGATGGGAAGTTCCACCTCGCCCAAACAAGGGGTTTCCACACCTCCCAATCCTATGAGATAAGCTTCTATGGGATTGATGTTCAACCCCAAGTCTTGGCAGTAGGAAAGTCTAACTGCACTACTTGCTGCACCTGAGTCAATCAATGCTTTCACCGTCCTTGCACCCTTCCCTTGTCCTATCTCTATGGTCACAAAGGGTCTTCGGTCAATGACCTGAGAAGTCGCAATGCCTGACTTTTGACACATATCCATGTGATATTTTGGGGCTTTTGAGTTGACATCTAGGCCTAATCGCCTTAACTTATTTCGCCTAATACGCTCTCTGGCCTCTACCTGTGCTTCTTCTCTCACTCTTAACTCTTCTTCTTTTCACTTCTTAGCAGTGTTGAGTCTCATTAGCATATCCTCAGTAAGAGGTTCTTGATATAGCTTGACTCTGCAGCCACTAATATAGTTTGGCAAGATATCTCCTTCTAGAGTGGCCAACTGAACTGCACCACTAGTGGAAATTCTATTAATGATCATGGGTCCATATCCTCTTTTTTCCAACTTACGGGCATGTTGTTTTAGTGTGTCTACCAACACTAGATCTCCCTCTTTCAATCCCTTATCCTTGATGTGTGCATCAAAGTATGCCTTTTGCCTCTTCTTTGCAGCGTAGATGCCTGCTGCCGCTCGTAGCCTCGTTTCACCCAAGCGTTCGAGATCAAAGATCCTGGAAGACAATTCATGCCCATTCCACTCATACTCTTGTGCTACTTTTAAGGCAGGGATTAAGAAATCTAATGGTAGCACAGCGTTCTGTCCGAAGACCATCTGAAATGGGGTGGCGTTGAGTACCGTTTTGTAGGCAACTCGATAAGCCCAAACAGCATGATGAAGTTGTTTGTCCCAATCAGAGCGTTTATTATTCACCAGTTTTGTCAATACGTTACAGAGGATCTTATTGGTACTCTCGGCTTGTCCGTTGGCTTGTGGATGATAGGGGGCGGATTTCTTATGTATCACCAAGAATTCTTGGAGAAGATTTTCAATGACTTCATTCAAGAAGTGTGTGCCTCTATCGCTCACCAACTCTATTGGTAGTCCATATCTCGTGAACACATTCTCGAATAAGAACTTAGCCGTAGTCTGAGCATCATTCTTTGTTGTGGCTTTGACTTCTACCCACTTTGTAAGGTAATCTGTGGCTACAATGATGTACTCTACATGGGAGTTTCTAGCTGGGGGGTTAATAGGGCCTATGAAGTCTATGCCCCACTTCGAAAATGCACGTCCTCCCATCATTGGCCTCAAGGGCATCTCGTCTTTTCTCACTGGATATTGTGCACGTTGGCATGTGTCACATTTCTTCACATAGGTATGTGCATCCATATGAAGAGTGGGCCACCAAAGTCCTGAGAATAGAATGGTCTTGATCACTCGGTCAGGACCAAAATGTCCACCTGCAACACTGCTGTGTGCAGTTTCTAAGACTTTCAAATAATCTGATTCGTGAACGCATAGTCTTAAGTAACCATCTTTGCCTCTTCGGTATAGGTTGTCTCCAACTAGGGCATAGCCTTGAGCCTCTTGCTCCATGCTTCTTCTTCTTGCTAGACTAGCCTCTTTGGGTAATTTTCCCGATCTCATAAACTCTACCAATGGAGCACTCCAATCTGGACTTAATGACACTTGATAAAGGGTCGCATGCTCCACTGGGGGTCTCTCTCTGCACCTTGGACAATTCTTAATCCACTCATGTATTTCTTTGTCCATGCTAGGCCAATACACTCCTAAACGCTTTAGATTCTGCAATGTTCGTTGTTTAGAATAGTGATTTCCTAGCAATCCTTCATGAGCTTGCTGCAACCAACTATTATGTTCATCATCCTCGACACAACAAGCTAATACGCCCTCCGTATCTTGTTTGTACATGCTTCCTGCTAATATGTGATATTTTTGTGATTTTACAATTTCTTCTTGTGATGTTTTCACATTCTTATTTGCAGGGCCAAAGGTTAGGACTGGTGCCAACTTATTTGCCCATTTAGGAACAACTTCTAAATTGAACAGATAAGCATCGGGTAATTCGTCAGACACTCCTTGCGGTGACTCTCCTGAAGTGATGCGAGAAAGGTGATCTGCCCGAAGGTGGGTTCTACCTTTCCTGACAACAACTTCAAAGTCATATTCCATTAGTAAGAGGAACCATCTTACTAAGCATCCAGTATTGCAAGGTTTATTGACCAAATATAACAAAGCTTGATGATCAGTGAAAAACTTGAACTTGTTGGCCAATAAATAGTGTCTAAACTTCTTCACAGCATATACCATGCCTAAGCCCTCTCGCTCAGTTGTGGTATAGTTCCGTTCAGCTGCAGTGAGCTGTCTACTAGCATATGCTATGGGCAAATCTAAGTTTCCTTCACTTGTGGGTTGTGCTAGCACACATCCTATGGCATGATTGGATGCATCCACATGGACATGGAATGGTTTATTCCAATCAGGAGTGGTGAGTATTGGTGCCGTGCACAAACGTTTCTTCAGTTCGTTGAAAGAATTCTCGCATTCGTCGTTCCACTCAAAATTAGACAACAAGGCATAAAGGGGTCTAGCTATGATCGCGTACATGTGGATAAACCTACGGTAGTATCCACAATGGCCCATAAAGGCTTGTACCTCTTTAATATTCCTTGGCCTTGGTAGCTCCGCTATGGCTCGTACCTTATCTTCATCTGTTGAGATTCCATTCTTAGAAACAATATGACCTAAGATTTTACCTTGACGCACCATAAACACACACTTTTCTGGGTTTAGACACACTCGATATTCTCTACACTTGTTGAAGATTTGTCTGAGCTCAGGGATGTGAACCCTTCTTTCTTGGGAATGAGCACATAAATCATCCACATACACTTCTAAGCTCTTTCGCAAGAACTCTTTGAAGACATGACACATGAGCCTTTGGAATGTTGCAGGTGCATTGGTGAGCCCAAATGGCATCACCCGAAATGCAAAGATTCCCCACTCTGTAGCAAAAGCTGTTTTGTGTTGATCTTCTGGGGCAATGGCTACTTGATTGTAACCTGAAAATCCATCAAGGAAGCTATAAACTTCCTTGCCTGCAACACGCTCCAATAGGTGTTCTGTGATTGGAAGTGGATAACTATCTCTAATCGTAGCGGCATTAACTTTTTTAAGGTTAATACACACTCGCAACTTCCCGTTCTTCTTGGGTACCACAACAATGGGGGACACCCATTCGGTATGCTCAATCTCATAGATGAATCCAGCCTCAATCAACCTATCAATTTCTTCTTTGATTTTGGCTGCATAGGTATCATTATATGTGTAGGGCTTCTGTTTGGTGGGCTTAGCATCAGCAGTCATGGGGATAGTATGAGAGCAAATTCTTGGATCTACCCCTTTCAAGTCTCTATAGTGCCATGCAAACACATCCCTATATTCCCTTAATAGAGCTATGAGCTCCATTTCTTCTCTCGCACTTAGGTCATCTCCTATATATGTGCATCTCTCTTCGTTCTCTTCAACGGTCACTACAATCTTCTTGGTCTTTTCTTTATTATCATATGATTCTCCTATGATGGCCTCTCTCTTAGGCATTCGTACCAAAATTTTGCGGTCGTCAACTTCATATTTCTTGAAGTTTTCTGGTACTTCAAACAATGATTCCTCCTTTTCTTGTTTCACTGCTCTTCTTTTCTTTTTCTTTTGACTACTCTCACTTCCATCCTTTGAGTTTACTGTTTTAATACTTGTGAGAGGTTCTTCTTCTTTCTGGGTGAACACTCCTATATCTTCTAGATAGTGCTGCTCTGAGTTAAAGCAACTATCCATCACAATAGACTCCAGATCATCGTCATTCTCTTCTTCTTCTATGACATCACTAGGGTCACATTCTTCTAGCAAGGGTTGACACATGAACACTGAGATATCATAACCCTCCTCATCACAATGAGGTGTCCACTGTTCCTCATTGACAGCAATGTCCATGGTGGCTAAGATTTCTGGCCAGCCATGAGGCTCAAACTCCTCATCTGGAAAGATCATCGGTGTGTATGCTGGGTCTCTAACTGGTCTATCTCCTAGTGAAGTTCCTTCTTCCCTTGCCTTTAAACGTTTTTCCTCTTCCTTTGCGACTTTGCACATCCACAAGTGAGTATCTTCATGCAGCCATGATGGATCAGGTGAACTTTCAGAATGCACAGAGATGGAATCTTCTTTCACTTTGTGGATAGAATTCCACTGTAGGGGTGGTACATCTCTGAAGGTGTAATCCTTCAAATTGACCTTGGTGGTAACCCCTAAGTGCTGTAAGTACAAGGAGTTAGTTCCCCAATCCTGTACTATTTGCAATTGTCGTAGGAAGGGTCTTCCTAGGATCATCTCATAGACATTATTTTTCTCAAAGTCACATATAGCAAATGTGTGCTCAAACTCTACACCACAAGTGGTTAGAGTGATCCCTTCTAGCAATCCTAGAGGTCTTTCAAAATGACCATCAGCCATTTGAAGCTTCATTCTAGTTGGTCTTAATGTGGGCTTGCCCCATTGCTTCCACAAGGAGGTGGTCGCAATAGCAACACCAGCACCTGAATCTATGATTGCTTTGGTTGTGTAACCTTGGTAGGTGATTGGAAGATAAGTATTACCTTCTTCACCCTCACACATGTCCCCTATTTTGTCTAGAGGTATCTCTGGTACCCTTTGCTTGGAGCCTGCTTTTGGCATGTTGGAATCAAGTTCTGGAACCTGATCCTTCACATGATTCCAGAGCTCAGGTTTTGCTTTGAGCAGCTCTTCTACAGTGAGATGACACTGAACCTTAGTGTTCTTCACGACATCCGTGTTCCTTGGAACCACTGAGTCTTCATTTCTTACTAGTATTGTGGGAGCTCTAATCTGGAGAGATTCAGATTCCCATGGGCCTGGAAATTGAGGCAGTTCTTCTAAGGTATTAGATTCAAAATCTAATCTTTCATCTTCTTGTTCTGCTTCATCTTCGTAAATAGATGGAATGTCTTGGGGAAATTGATCATGAAGATCATCAATCTCAGGAATAGGAGGGGAATTACCCTTCTCCTTGGCCCATTTATCTTCTTGTATTTCCCGCAAGAATTCTTGAGAGTACTGTTGAATTGAAGGAGGTATTCCTGGATCCGTGGAATTAGGAACATAAGCTCCCCTTGGTGGTGAGCTTCCTCTTTCAATAACTGGTTGAGCCTGTGGAGGTAAAGAAACTTGTGGTTTGTTTACCAACTGCTCTAATCGTTCTAGTAAGCCCTGGAAATGCAAATCCGCTTTGACAGAGTTCGTCTGATTGACCTTTTGACTAGTCTCAAGTATGGCTTGAGCTTGTTCTACCATTTTCATGCACATTTTCATCCGTTCAATCTCTAAGTCCGCTCTAGGGTAACTCTTGTCTAGGTTTGCAGCTGTAGGTCCTTCTTGAAGTCGAGCCTGGTAGGCCTTGAACATCATGTCCAAGCCTTCTGGGGTTGGATCTGCAAGAACAGACCCTGGTTGTGGTCTATTTACAATGGGTGGTGGGGTGGGATGAGGTGGAGTGGATGGAGTTTCGGCATGCGAGGGGCTTTGAGATGCAATGTCTTCTATTTTTGTTTTCGCTTCTTTTAAGCTTTCTTCTAGTTCCGATAACTTTTTATTCCACTTGCGATTGGCCTTCTCTCTGGTATCCTTCCATGTTCTTGTTTTCCTCTTACTAGGCTCTCCCGATTCACTCGACTCTGATTGTTCTACTGGTTTATCCTGTTTTAAGGCTTGTGCTCTAGTGACAGCTTGTATAGGAGCCACATTGCTACTACTTGAACTTGGATCTGCCACTAAGCCTACCACATTAATGGGTGTAATCTTGGGTGCACTAGAGGGGTTTCTTGGACAATCTCTGGGGAGATGGTCTTTGCCACAATCAGGACAAAAAGCCTGTATTGTGATAGCCTGTCCTTGACTCGGAGATGGTGGGTGGGGACAGTCACGAATGAAATGGTCACCATGACATCTGAAACAAGATCCTCTAGGGGCTTGTGGTCTCATTTGTCTCAACTGAGGCCTAGGGTTAGGATTTGTGTACATGACATTGGAGTATTCTGGCTCCCAATTTTGCTCCATAGGCGGTGCCTCATATTGATACAAGTAAATCTCACTATGTTCAGGTGACTCTGTGTAATAAGCATGTGGACTACCTTCATGGGAGTAGTCTGAACTATGAGCATGAGAGTCATTATCTGGTATCAATGGGGTTAGTGGCACCAAAGCTCTATTTGGATTTTCTTCTCCCACAGCATACTTGACTGGAATCACGTTGGCTGGAGCTGGTGGTTGGTTTCCCAAGACAGGTTGTGGCCTATATGGTACCTGATATTGCTGTTGTGGTCTATAATATGGCTGTTGGTATTGGTTCTGATACCTACCTTGTGGATAAGGTTGCTGATAATTCTGTCTAACAGCCTGCCTATTGTAGGGACATTCTTGAGCCGTATGGTTTGTGTACTTCCTTTCAATAGTACAATAGGGAGCATTCCTTTCTCTAATATTTTGGTCTTGCGTTGGGCATACGTTAGCCATGTGGTCACCTCCGCAAGTATAGCACCGATTCAATGGAGTGACTCTCTGTGTTTGTTTATTTTGGACTCCCAGCTTCTTGGCAACTTGCTCAGCTATCTCTTCTATTTCTATGGAGATCTTTGAAGTATGACTAGTAGAACTATCCGAATCTTTGTAGAGTTTGGACAATCCTAACTCCTCACCCAAGTTATCTTCTATGTCTATGCACGTCCGCACGCACTCTTCTATGGATCTAGGCTCTTTCAAGTACACATATGATCTTAATTTTGTGCTCAGTAAGCCATCTAAGAACAAAGCCACTTGTTTAGCTGGTGTGGGTAACTCTGGAGTAGGGCATCTTTCTAGGTACTGTCTGAACCTTCTACCTGCTAGTCGCACTGTTTCTTGGGGTGTCTGCTTGAAACTATGGATCAGGGACGATGTGTTATGCCTGATACCACTCTTGGAAAATTCTACAATGAATTCGTCTAGCAGTTGACCTATATCGCGATAGCTGCTTCTACTCAATGGTTGAAACCAAGCTAAGGCAGTACCTTTAAGGGTCAAACCAAATGCCTCGTACTGGGTGAACCAGTCCTCAATTTGTTCGGCTCTCAGCACTTGTTTGTACTCGGCCACATGATCATAAGGATCCCCTGTCCCATCGAAATAGTTCTTCATTGCCTTGATCACGTGAATGGGTCTAAGGGTTCTTGGGTACTCCCGGGGTCTAGGCAATGGAAAATCCTGTTCATCTCTTTGTTGCCTATGTGCTTGATGTCTCTCTCTTTCAGGTCTGTCATTTTCAAATCCTGACCTATTCCTGCCCACGGTGTGTGCAAAACTTACCTCAGGTCTCTCTCTAGTTCTTTCTCTCTGGGCTTCATGAGCCTGGGATGATCCTACCCCTTGGAGGCCATGGGAAACATTGGATCTTGGTGGGGGGAAAATCATTTCATTCTTCCAAGTATATGCATGTCTATCATGTTCTGTTACCAAGAAAATTTTCTCTGATGTGTTATCCAGGTAGACAACTTTGCCTGGTATCTCAGGATCTTTGAATTCATAGATGATAACTATGCCCAATTGGCTAGTTTGATCTGGCTTGAACCTCCAAAAGGCTTCCTCTGCTTCTCTATTCAAAAATAGTTCTATGCTTTTGTTGTCTTGAGGGATCCAGTCCGGAGTGATCACTCGGGTCAAAACTGACTTGCCTCTAGGAGTCTGGGGTCCTTGTCCTATATTTCCTTGTTCTAGGTCTCCTATCTCATTCTCATGAATGATATTTCCAAACTCATCGGTCCTATCTGGTTGGTTGGTAACCACATACATGGTTCCTTCCTTATCAATGTATGAACCCTCTTTGAACTTGACCACCGGGTGTTCAAGTCCAAAGGATTGATCTGGATTTTTGAGTTGGACCACTGATCGCCTCAGACCATCCTCATAGATGCGAGCACCTAATTGGTTGGTCCAAATATATTCCAACTGTGTCTTATAGGGACCTTCCGGTGTTTGTAGATGGGCAGTCCCTGAGCCACCTGCAGGTTTTCCCATGCTAAAAGACATTCCTGAATCACTTGTGTCTGAACTTAGTAAAAGATCACCACTTAGTTGTTGTGTCCAAGACTTGGATGTATGGTTGACACTAGCCTCAGAAGATCTAATGCTTTGTTTATCCTTGCCTAAGTGTCTACCAGATCTCAGGTTCATAAGCTTTAGTCAAGAGTCCAAATTTTCCCTTTGGTATGGTTCAAAATTCTTTAGAGTCCCCTTGGTTCCCTAGTCCCACCTGAGGGTCAACTTCAAATTATCCTATCTCAAAATCAACGCATTATTCTTGAAAAAAACAGTTGATATCGTGTAGGATTTGAAACGAGCTTTCCAACAAGCTATAGAGCTCAAAAAATGGACTTTGGATGAGAAAGTTATGTCAAATCAGGCTCCTGGGGGTCAAAACAGGCAAACAGGACCTTTGGAGAAAATCGCGATTTTGTGAACTTTCTGAAAATCGCGATGCTGTGAAGTCAAAAAAATCGCGATGTTGAGCGCAAAATCGTGTTTTTGAAAATCGCGATTTTGAGCAGAAAATCGTGATTTGAAAATCGCGATGTTGATCACAAAATCGTGTTTTTGAAAATCGCGATGTTGATCACAAAATCGTGTTTATGAAAATCGCGATGTTGATCACAAAATCGTGTTTCAGAGAATCGCGATGTTGATCACAAAATCGTGTTTCAGAGAATCGCGATGTTGATCACAAAATCGTGTTTCAGAGAATCGCGATGTTGATCACAAAATCGTGTTTCAGAGAATCGCGATGTTGATCACAAAATCGTGTTTCTGAAAATCGCGATTTTGACTCAGAGAATCGTGATTCACAAAATCGTGTTTTTGACTGAAAATCGTGTTTTCTCAGAATCGTGTTTTTGACATGAAAATCGTGTTTTCTCAGAATCGTGTTTTTGACATGAAAATCGCGATTTTGAGCAGAAAATCGTGAATTGAAAATCGCGATTTTGAGCAAAAATTCGTGTTTTCTCAAAATCGTGTTTTTGACTTGAAAATCGCGATTTTGACCCACAGAATCGTGTTTTTCTCAAAATCGTATTTTTGGCTGAAAATCGTGATTTGTGAGAATCGCGATTTTGAGCAGAAAGTCGTGTTTTTCACAAAATCGTGTTTTTTGCTGAAAATCGTGATTGGTGAGAATCGCGATTTTGAGCAGAGAATCGTGTTTTTTTGAGAATCGCGATTTTGAGCAGAGAATCGTGTTTTTTTGAGAAAATACACAGAATCGCGATTCTCTTCAACCAACTTTTAGGCGGGAAAACTGAAAATCGTGATTTTTCAAAAAATTTTGAATTTTCACAGAATCGCGATTTTCATCACAGAATCGCGTTTTTTGGCGGGAAATTCAAATTTCTGAGCGCCGGCTATGGCGAGCTCCGTATGAGCAGAAAATCATGAAAAAAATACAGCGTTTGCTCTCCCTTGCACCTCCTAACTCCTTCCCACACAATAATGCATGAAAAATGGTATGAAAATGGTGAAAATGCACTAAAAAACAAGAAATTTCTATGAAGAAGAAGATGGAAGAAGGTGGAGATGATGATGATGATGAAGATGAAGAGGAAAAAACAGAAAATGAACTGAAATGACAGTTTTTTTACCTTCCAACGTCGCAAATCTACGATCTTACCATCACAACGCTCGTCCTCGAAGCACTCTCCCCGGCAACGGCGCCAAAATTTGGTGTAGCTCAAGCGTAAGCACCACCTCCTTTACTTGTCAATCCGCGGAGACGTGAGGACTGGTATGAAGACCACGAGCAAGTGAAGTCACAAGTGTGTGAGTGAAAGCACACCAACATGCACGCACATACACACACACGCGCACAAAGTAAGATCAAAGAGAGGAACAATGGAAAGCTTAGATTGCAAAAGAGTTCTCTTACAAAAGTTCTATTCTCTAACAAGCTAACCTCAAAAATGAGCTCTCTAGCTCTTTTTATAGTTTTTTGACTAGTTTTGGCCCTGTCCAGACCTAGTGTCCGGCCTAGTTAAAAATTAGGTTCCAGGGCTTATTTGAGGGCTCAAACGAAGTCTAAAAATTATGAAAATTGGTACGATGGTACTTCTAATACTCCTCAAGCTCGAGGACTCCTCGGCTTGAACAAAATGGAGTTACTAAAAATAGATAATGGTATTTACAATGGTTTCTAGTGATGAAAATCACTATTTTTGTAGGGGATTCTTCTGAAAATTTGACATACACTTCTTGGAGCTCCCTACTTGCTCCCTTTCCTCGTGTGTCCACCTTTTGATGTGCTTCCATGCTTTGTCCTTGACTTTGAGCTTCAACAGTGACTTTGAGAAAAATAATGTCTATGAGATGATCCTAGGAAGACCCTTCCTACGACAATTGCAAATAGTACAGGATTGGGGAACCAACTCCTTGTACTTACAACACTTAGGGGTCACCACCAAGGTCAATTTGAAGGATTACACCTTTAGAGATGTACCACCACTACAGTGGAATCCTATCCACAAAGCAAAAGAAGATTCAATCTCTGTGCATTCTAGAAGCTCACCTGATCCATCATGGTTGCATGAAGATACTCACTTGTGGATGTGCAAGGTCGCAAAGGAAGAAGAAAAGCGCCTAAAAGCAAGAGAAGAAGGAACTCCCCCAGGAGATAGACCAATCAAAGACCCAGCCTATACACCGATGATATTTCCAGATGAGGAATTTGAGCCTCATGGTTGGGCAGAAATCTTAGCTACCATGGACATTGCAGTCAATGAACAACAATGGACACCTCATTGTTGTTGGTGCATGTCAATAATCAATTGAAGGTTTATGAAGAAATGAAGTCAAGGAATCAAGAAGAGAACAAATTCAGAAGGTTGAAGGAAGGACATATTCAGAAATTCAAAACTATGTACACATATGTACATTACTTCAGATATAGCTGACTCATACTTTTGATTAGTCATAAGCTTTTATATATTTGCCTATAAATGTTTGATGAAAAAGTCGGGGCAAAGTGAACAGAATGAGAATAGAGAATAGGAAGAGAGAAATGAGTAGGAGAGAGTGTCATTAGACACATGAGAAGTGAGTTGAATTCATCAACTTCACTCAATTGTAATTTTCTGAGAAATCAAGAAAACTTGCGCCCGATGTTTTGCTGTCTGTTCCTTCTGTGTTTAATCTTTTGAGGAATCCTTTTGCACGCATCTAAGTTCATAGCTGATCTATCTATGGCTAGAATTTGAGAGGCTAATTGCAATCAGGTTGAGAGAATTTAGTTTAGGAACATTCATATGTAATGATGTTCTGAGAGTCGACAAAACTGGCGCAGATTTCATACTGAGAGAAATTAACATTACTCAGTGTGTGGTGTAAAGTTTTACACAAGTGAGGGCTCAAAATCTAAGTTGGAAGGTAAGCCATCTATGGCTAAAAGATCTTGATCAAACGGGTTCGACATTGGGAGAACTGTAGCTAAGAAGTTGCAGGTGTCAAAGTCGCCATTGCAGAGAAGCTATTTCAGACATAGGTAAAGTGTTTTACACATTTCTCAGTGTGTACTCAGTCATTTTGAGAAATTTAACTTGGAAAGGTTGCGAATCTCAAGGCAAAGTATTGTGCAAAGTTTTATTAAAAACTTTACAGGATTGATTAGTCAATGAGTGATTAATCTGTAGCAGACTTTTTTGAGAAGTTGAATTTTTCAGAGTAATCAATTTCCTGATAAGGTTGATGAATGTTGTCTAAATTTGGTGGAGTCTAAAGTTGATCTTGATATAGAGGTGGTCTAAATTCAAGATCAACTTGTTCTTTTGGAGATTAACACTCTCCATCAGTGGTATCAGAGCAGGTTGTGTCAAAATTAAGGAAAGGGAGACTCCGACTGCTGCAGACATACAAGTTCTACATTTCGAAGGTTCAGAAGAATAAAGTGTTGAAGAAAACTTGAAGGTAGACACATTGAAGCTATCAAAAGGATCAGAAGGAGTAGATTCGAAGTTAAGGTACATTTATTTCTTGAAAAGGCTAAAGCTTTGAGACTACAGGTAAAGAAACAATGGGAGATAGTCTCCAAATTGAAAAGTTGGATAGAGAGAACTATCCAGCTTGGTCTATGAGGATGGAAGCTCATCTAATGAGCAAAGATCTGATAGCCTACACTACAGGTGAAGAAGAGAAGCCTCAGTTCAGAGATCCTAGTGTTCCAACTAGGGAAGAATTGTTAGATCTAAAGAATTGGATGAAGAAGGATGCTCAAGCAAGGAGCATAATTTACATGGCAGTCAATGACTATTTGCTTCCTCACATTAGAGGACTTGAAAGTGCATGTGACATTTGGAATGCTTTGGAAGAGCATTTCCAAAACACAACCAAATCAAGGAAGGCTTCACTATGGGCAGAATTTACTACTTTCAAAAAGAAGGCCTCACAATCAATCTTTGATTATGTGACAAAGATGAAGGACATTGCAGATTCTTTAGGTGCAGTGGATGAAGAAATTGAAGAAGATAAATTGGTAAGACAAATTCTCACAGAGCTAAGAGGAGATGAGAAGTGGAAGCCTTTTATTTTGTCTACAGAACTTTCATTAGATCACTTTACTCCTGATTTGAATCAATTGTTAGGTCATATGCTAACTTTTGAGAATGATATCAAAGGAGATGTTGATAAGAGTGCAGGTCATGCAATGTACTCTAAAGACAAGAAGAAAGCTAACAAAGGAAAGCAACAATCAGGTGAAGAAGAAGGTACTTCAAACCAAGCAAATTTCATAAGAGGAAAAGGAAATGGCAGAAGTAGAGGAAGAGGCAGAAACAACAAAGATAATGCAAGAGCTTGTTGGATATGTGGTAAGACCAATCATCTATCTCATGATTGTTGGCACAATAATCAGAATAATGGTAATTATCAGAATTTTAATCAAAGAGCAAGAGGTGGTAGATTTCAGAGAGGAAATTTCAGAGGTAGAGGTGGTAGGAATTCTTTTGGAAGAGGTGGAGGAAGAAGCTTCCAAAATCAATCCTATAATAACACCTACTACAACTATGCATCAGATCAGAAGGAGGATTCGACTCTCATTATGAATGCAACATATGAAACCTCACATGAGGACATGAGAGTGTTCTACATTGATTCAGGGTGTAGTAATCATTTAAGTGGAAATATTGCTTTGATGACTGACTTAGATCATAATGCAATTAATCATACAGTTCAGACAGGTGATAATACAAAGCATAAGGTAAAGTCAATTGGTTCAGTCAAAGCTAAAGATGGGAGCACTCTTCTGAGTAAGGTTCTTTATGTTCCCACAATTCCAAAGAATTTGATCAGTGTAGGTCAAATTGTGGAAAAAGGATATGAGGTAAGATTCACCAATGATGGAGTCTATGTTGAAGACCCTAGTCAAGGGTATAAACAGGTTGTTACAGGGAAGAAAGAAGGAAGGCTCTTCACATTGAAGGTACAAGGAAATGTTGGACATGCTATGTTCACATATGGAGAGCAGAGGGTGTCAGAATTGGATCTTTGGCACAAAAGACTTGGACACTTCAATGAAAGAGGTATCAAAGACATGATTAATAATGATTCAGTGCTTGGGTTGCCTAACATTGCAGGTCAACACATGACATACAGATGTGAGGCATGTCAATTAGGTAAGGCTCATAAGCAATCCTATTCCAAGCATGGGTTTATGTATTCAGAAAGACTTGAGTTGGTGCATACAGATGTGTGGGGTCCTTCAAAGGACTTTAGTATAAATGGTTCAAGATATTATGTCATTTGTGTTGATGATGCTATGTTTTGTTTTGGACTCCAAGTTGTCCTCTCCAATCATGAAGTAACAAAGAATCAACAAATCATCTTTATTTTGTCAATCCTAGGAATATCCACAAGACCACAGCCCCTTCAAGATAATAGATTCAAGGAAATAAGAGATTGATGGCTGGATTGCTGAGAGAAATTGAAGATGAAGAGAAAATCTTGAGTTTACCATAACTAAGGCAAATCTCCATCATTTTCTATGTTCTTTATGTCAAAACCATGCCATTTCATTAGCAGAATACAAATATGAACTCAAAACTGAAAAATATCACCTGTATCATAAAGACGAGACAATCGCGATTCTGTACCAACAGACGATTTTCACAATTTTGGAACTTCCTTCAGTCCTTTCCACTTATTTACAGCAATAGGTCTCTCTCTTCATACAACTTACTCAGTAATACACAAATATGACTCACAAATCTCCATGATTAAGCAAGAGACAAGCTCACACATCAAAAGAAATACACTCAACAGGAGAAAACACGATTTTGCAGAAACTCTTTCTTCTCTATTGATAGCTTGAGCAAATGACTAACCAACCCCTCCAAAATAGAGAAAATTGACTTATATACATTTTCAAGTGTCCTTTTTCACACTTGAAATTAGGTCTTTTTCTCTAATTTACTAAAGAAATGCTATCTAAGAGTTTCTAAAAATTCTACAAAATTTACATGAGATCCTCAACCACATAAGGAAGACTCTTCCTTATTTTTACAATCCTTGCATAAATATTTTACAAGTTTTTTTTGACTTTTTACTAATTTTTTACATCAAAAATGCTCTTCCAAAAATACTCCTTCCAACATCCTTCCCCTCCTAAGCCTTTCGGCTCCTGACGAAAGTTTTTCTTATGTGAGCTCAGCTTTATTTCTTCTTCCTTTGATACACTTGTGACACCAAATCATGGCTCTTCCTTTCTGTGACATTCAAGTTATTGACCATTTCAAATAAGGCTTTCCTCCATTGCACTGCAGCTTCAGGCTTATCTATGACATCCTTCTTCAAATATTCAGTGTAAGCAACTTCATAGGCAGTAAGTCTTGCTTTTGTAACAACTGATAGGTTTCCAAAAATCTCTGACTCCCTCTCAAAAAACCCATAATCGAAAGCATCCTCAAAAATCTGTAAGTAATGACTACCCAAAAATATAATTCTGCTGTAGTAGGCCATCAAGCAGATCCTGTCTGGTGTCTCACTCAAATCAAACAAAAGAGCATCAGTTGGTGAATTAAAGCCTATGTAGTTCAAAATTCTGATATCTGTGTCAGTATAGGTCTCGATACAGGCTAGAATCAATCTCATTATTCTGACAAGTAATATACAGGCTGGATCATTAACATCTTTATATGTTGTTAAAACTGACTCAGCAGTATTCACCATGTAATTTTTTGTAGGCCAAGTGCCTGCCTTTGGACCTGCTATCTTTGGAAAATTCAGCCATTTTGCTGGAATCTGTCCTGTTTTCCTCCTTTCCCAAAAAACAGTCCATTCTCTTCTTCTGGCAACTGGACAATAGGCTGGGTTGATCTTTAAATTCAAAGGTGCCTCTTTCCAGATTTTCCTGCATTCCTTATTGGCATCCAACCACTTATTTCTCCATTTAGGATTTGCTCTTTCAAATAACTCCTTCGTGACATTAATATCTTCCTCATACTCAAGGTATTTGTTCGGAGATAGCCCTACTCTGGCTAACTGATAATTCTTTATACTCTCCAAAATCATACAGAAAGGTATTCCCAATCCATCTGCAGCCCAATGATGCTGATCTGGATTAATGCCTTTATTCAGAGCAAAATTAACTATTTGATCTTCATACTCATCATGCATTTTTCTGATAAATTCCATTCTTGACTCTCTATTGGTCAATAATTTCTGTACAAAATCTTCAGAATATTCTTCCTCTGTTTCTTTGGCTGCTGACTCCTTGTTCTCTTGTTCCCTGTTAAAATCCCCTGTTTCATATTCCCTGTTGTCTGTATCCTCTGCCTGTACTTGATCTTGAATTTCTTCTGGAACTTTTGATTTCTCCAACTGTTTCTGTAATTCTTCTATAGTCATCATTGAACTTTTGTTCTGAGCAGCCCATAACTCCTTTTCCTTCCTCCACTCACTTCTTTCTTCCTCCATCTTTGCTTGCCATTCACTTCTTTCCTTCTCTACCTCCAAATGTAATTGATGGTATCCTCTCATTGATGTGGCAGCATGAGTGTTTGCCTGTTTCTCCATTTCTTTGGCCTCTTTTAATTCTGTTTGAAGTCTTTGAATTTCTTTATGCAGCTCTTCCTTTTCTTCCTCTGTCAATTGAACAGATTTACTTCCACTTTGTAATTGACTTTCTTCTAACAACACTTTATTAATCTCTTCGTGTGCTCTAGTCAGAATTTGATAAGATGTTTGCAAAGTTCTGTATCTTCCTCCTATGGTTTTTAATTCCATTTCCATTTTGGCATTCTGCTCTGATAACTTTACACTCTTTTCTTCCAAATATTGGATCCTGTTCTGCTTCTGAACCTCTGCTTCTTCCAAAACAATGATTCTATTGAGATATTCTTCATTCCTTTCCTTTATCAACCTTAATTGCTCTGTCATCTGCTCTTTTTCTTTCTTGTGTTCTTTGATAATTAAACTGCCTTTTTCAAATTCTGATTCAGCCACCATTCCTGATATGATCATATTTCTGCTAGATGGTCTGAATTGTTCAATGTTACTCATAATCATTTGACAAGCTGATCTTATATTTTTGGGTATTCTTTCCAACCCTACTTCTATTTCTGTCTGTCTAACTTCAATTTGCTTATCTTCTTTATCCACATCATCTTTTTCTGCTGCTGTTTCATCTTCTATGTCCTGCATGTCTTGTTCTTCATCATTGTGATCATAGTTCTCTGTATCCTGATTGTTATCATCCTCTTCATAAACTAGTGCTCGGTCATTTGCACTCTTCTGTTCTGAGAAATCTGAAACTTCCTTCTCTTCTAATGGCTTCTTTTCTTCCACTACTTGTTGCTTCTCTGTGAAGAGCTGGTCTCCCTTAATTAGTATCTCCTTCTCTTGTGTTAGGGTTTCCTGACTATTATTTGAGTCCTTTTCAACAAGAATTTGTTGAACTTTCCTGAGTTGGTCTTCCTGTTCCTGCTTTTCCTGAACTTCAACTGATTCAATTTCTTTTGTACCCGCAACCTGGTCATTACTTTTCTCTTTTATGCATTCCTGATCTTGCTCCTCAATATCCATAAAATCTGCTTCCACCTCCTGTTCTTGATCATTCTTAGATGTAAATTCCTCACTGCTTTTTATATCTTGCAGCACATCCTTTATACTTTGAACAATTCCTTCCTCTATTACTTGTCCCAAAACCTCTTGAGCATTCTTTTCTGATTCTAACTCCTTGCTTTCCTGTTCTTTGGATGCATCCTTCTGCTGATTATTTGAGCTAAGTACACTGCCGAATACTTTCTTTGCTAGTTCCTCCAAACTTGCAGTCAATCTTGCATTTAATTTGAACTGTGTCTGTGATGGGTTGGTCCATATTGAATTTTTGTCAACATTCATTATTCCAGAACTATCTTCATTTCTCTTCTGATCTTCCTCTTCTGTCATCCTTGCCTTCCCTTTTAACTGCCTCCTTTTTTCTTCAGCACTCATCTGTGGAACTATTTCCTCCTGTGTCTGCTTCTCTTGAGGTTTCTTACCTGAATCCTCAGGTGTTTTCACTTTTTCTACAGCCTGAACAGCTATATTGGGAGTGTTGGGTATTGACAAATTTAAACTCTTTAGCAAAAAACTCTCAATGTCGCTATCTGAGTCGGATGAGAATCGTGAAGATCCTCCCACTTCTTGTTCTATAGGCTTTGACACTTCCATCACTGAGGTTAGCTTCTGTGTTTCTTTTGTAATTACTTGTTTCATTTCTTTCACCATATGTTCATCTGCCATTTTTCCTTTTCCTTTCTTTATCATCTTCTTCTTTTGAACTGGTTTCCTTGGCATCTTCTTTTTCACTATCACCGTAGTTCTGGCCTCTGGAGGTCCTTGCAACTCCTTGAAGTATGCCAGCAATTCTACCTCCTTCTTTACAAATATCTCCTCAGTTTCTGCTGCCATCATTTCTTCATGCAATGCTTCATAGTGCTCCACCTCTTCTTGGATCCAATCGGTAGCTTTACATGAAAAATCTTCCAACATTTTCTGATATTGTGCCTCATATATGGCTCTTTTGCTGTTTCCTTGAGTGAGATAAGTGTAAAGCTGTTCTTTACTTGTCTGCGGAGGATGAGGTTCACTGGAGGATTGTACCTTTTTTTGTGCTGCCACCTGTTCCTCTCTTGTTTCTTCCGCCTGTTCTAACTCTACTTTTCTGGGGTCCAACTTTCTTTTCTTTACTGGAATCACTTCCTCAGATATTACTTTCCTCTTCATTCCTGTTCCCCTCATGCGAGTTTGTCCTTCTGATTCTCTTCCAAGTGCTTTTCTAGGGGGACTTTTGATTCTTGACATCAAATTTTTGAAGTACTGTGCCTCAGGAGCTAACTTTAGCTGTTCTTCCATTCCTAGAACATGATAAATGATTTTTGTCAAAAACTGGGCTCCATTCATGAATTTTTTCTGCTCCCAGTGCTTTGCTGCTTCCTTCAGCTGTTCATGGATGTAAGGTGAGACATCCATCACCCCAAATGGCTTGGTTCTATCTTTGTTATTGAACATTAATAGAGTTACTGACTTATGAGGCATGGTATACCTTGGTAATTTCGGAAAACAAAAGAACTGCAGGAACATTCTTATAGCATATTCTTCATTTTCTTTTCCCTTGAAGTCAGTGAACTTTACATACCCCGTGTAAGTCTCCTTATTTTTCTTGACAAAACTTTGATCCAGTTTAGTGCCCATTGGATAGAACTGTAAGGCGGCTCTGATATGTTCTGCTTTGATGACTATCCCTGCCTCCTGATTGTCTTTATTCTTCACTTTACATCTGAAGTAGGCATCATTGCCTTTTCCCACTTCCTCCAAAGTTCCCATCACTTGTGCTACTCTTTCAAAGTCAATAAAGAAAATAGGTTCTTCTAAGAGCTTGTGCAATCCCACAGCTTTCCATCTTTTGAGGTTGACAGAAGTTTTCTGAAACCTGTAAAATTCTTGGCACAGCATGGTGTACTTATATCCTCCCACTGCTACTGTGAAGATATGCTGTCCTATCACTCCCAGAATTTCTTTAAGTTCTTTTGCTATTTTTTCAGCTTCTGGGATTTCTTGGTCTTCATCAGATTCTAAGTCCACTTGTTCTTCAGCTGCATCACTGTCCAAAAACCAGTGTCCTCTGGACAAAGTCACTGAATCAGCTTTGAAGTCATGGATTGCCAACTCCTTTGCATTCACCATCCTGTATTTATATATAACAGAAAAGAAAATACTCCACCCACATGAGTCACAAGATTTCATAAGAAAATACTATATTATTCTGGAATGTTACTGACATATATAAAAAATAAGAAAGACAAGTTCCCAACAATTTTTACTTTTTTTTTTTCAAGAGACTCAATTTTAAGTGAGCAACACAGGTGTAGCAAGACATCTAATGTGCTCTCTCCAATTGCCACTTCCTTGTTCAAAAAACAATTCCTGAATTAGAAAGATGATGCTAGAAAAGATGATTAATGAAGATACTTGAAAAGTAGTGGTAAAAAAGAAAAATGATCACAAAAAATTACAAATCAATAAGACAAAACAACTTTTTTTTCCAAAATAAGTTACTCTTTCCCTCCCTATATCTTGCTTTGTGTTCTTTTATTTTTAGAAAGAAAATCAAGAAAATAAAATATATATATTTTTCTGGGTTTTTTTTTTTTTTTTTTTTTTTTTTTTTTTTCTGTCTTCTTTCCTTCCCCTCCTAATTTTCTTCTAAGGGGAAAGAAGGAAATATTTTTCTGTCCTCTTCAAAATTCCAAAAATAGGTCCGTTGTGGATTATCCCTCTTCCATTGACCCAATTCTGATTTTTTCACCCAGTAATGTTTTACTCCATTTGTCCTTCTGTTCTGGAAATATCCATGCTCTGTGGATGAACATTTTTTGACATTTTTTGGCTTCCATATCCATTTTGTTTTAATTTCCTGTTTTGGTGAGCCATAACTGTGCATGACCTGTTTCCATATTCTTTTTGTTCTGTTTTGTTGATATTGCAACTTTGGCAATAATAGTCTTCTCTGTTTTGTCTCCTCATCAACCTTTACCTCTTCAATCTTTTGCTGATCTTGAGTGCATGAAGCTTGATCACTTTGTATTGTCAAAATGTTCCTGTCCTCCATTGAGAAAGCAAATCCTTCGAGATGTGGATCATGAACATCCATATGAACTACCTGCTCTTCATTACTCAGAAAGAACATTAAAAACTTTTTGTCCTTGATGGTTAAATTAAGCTTCATTTTTTCAAAATTTAAGATGACTTTACCTTGTTTGAGCCATGGTTGCCCTAAAATCAGCTTTTCAGTCATTAAATGGTCTGGCCACTCTTCACAATCTATCTCCATATATTCATTATTAAATTTAACTTTAACAGAAAGTGAAGATATGCTTTGAATTCTTTTCCCTCCCAGGGTTTTGATCAGAATTCTGCTTTCAGCTCTCTTAAGATTAAACTTATTGATCAAGGCTGAGCTAATTAGATTCACTTGAGCTCTCGAATCTATCAAAACCCTTATGTTTTCATTCTGGTAATTCATCATAATCAAAGGCAAATGTTCTTTTTGCTTTAGAGTATTTTCACATAAGCACACTTGTTTCAATTTTCTAATTCTCTCTTTGGCTTCTAGTTGAGCCTCCTTTCTAATACTTTCTTCTTCTTTTTTCCTATTTTGGGCCTTTTGCAACCTTCTCCATTCCTCAGTAGTTAATGGGCACTCATACCTCTTTACTCTACATCCACTTATGAAATTTGGCATGATTTCCCCATCAATATTGGCTAACTGAATAGCTCCACTTTTGCTTATTTGATGTATGATATATGGCCCATGACCTTTTTTCTGAAACTTTTTCTGATGTTCCTTGATTGTGTAAGCTAAGACCAGGTCTCCTTCTTGTAGATCTTTGTCTTTTATGTGAACATCATGATAAGCTTTTTGTCTTTTCTTGTTTGTGTATATACTCATCACTGCTTGGAGTCTCGATGCTCCCAGTTTTTCTAAGTCTATGACTCTCTCAGATAATTCATGTCCTGTCCAAT
Source organism: Ceratopteris richardii (assembly GCA_020310875.1). Lineage (NCBI taxonomy): Eukaryota > Viridiplantae > Streptophyta > Polypodiopsida > Polypodiales > Pteridaceae > Ceratopteris > Ceratopteris richardii. Next base: position 67,038,620 of record CM035412.1, read on the forward strand.
TGTATTGGCTACCCACCTTCAGTGTTGGAATAAGAAATTCCATGGGTAAAACTGCATTCTGGCCATACACCAAATTAAATGGTGTAGTCCCTAAAGCTGTTTTGTATGCCACTCTATAAGCCCAAAGAACATGATTCAGTTGATAATCCCAGTCATTTCTGTTTGTGTTGACTAATTTGGACAATACATTGCAAAGTACTTTATTAGTGCTTTCTGCTAACCCATTGGCTTGTGGGTGATATGGGGCTGACTTATTGTGACTAATCATGAAATAATTAGTCATGTTTTCTATGATCTGATTCAAAAAATGAGTCCCCCTATCACTTACCAATTCAATTGGTAGTCCAAATCTAGTGATAATGTTTTCATACAAAAATCTAGCAGTGGTGTGAGCATCATTTCTTTTAGTAGCTTTGGCCTCAGCCCATTTTGTCAAATAATCTGTAGCTACTAGTATGTATTCTGCATGAGATTGTCTGGCTAGAGGATGTATGGGTCCAATAAAGTCCAATCCCCATTTACTAAAAGCTCTGGCTGAAATTAAAGGAATTAATGGCATGTTATCTCTTTTGTTTGGTTGGCTTACCCTTTGACAGACATCACATCTTTTCACATAAGTTCTAGCATCAGGAAATAGGGTTGGCCACCAAAAGCCAGAATATAAGATGAGTTTGGCTGTTCTATCACTTGAGAAATGTCCTCCAGCTACTCCTGAGTGTGCCATTTCCAACATCTCTAAATACCTTTCTTCTGGAACACAGATTCTCAGATATCCATCCATTCCTCTCTTATATAATTGCTCTCCTATGAGTTGATATTCTTCTGAGATCACTTGTAGATTTCTTGAATCAGCACCAGCTATTACTTGTTCCCCTTTCTCCTTTCTCTTCAACTTCTCAACAATATTTTCACTCCATTCAGGGTTTTTCTGAAACCAATATAGAGTTATTAATTCTGCTTTCTGCCATGTTTGACATTTTTGACAATTATCAATATATCTCTCCACATCTTGAATCTTATTTGGCCAATGTACTCCCATCCTATTAAGGTTACTAAGAGTGACACTCGTAGAAGCATGAGTACATGGATTCCAGCAATGAGCTTTTCTTACATATTCATGTTGCTCTTCTTCTGGAGTACAATATTCCAGTATACCTGACTGATTGAGGTGATACAAATGTCCAGCTAACAACATGAAATTCCTGCTTTGTAACACCAGATGTGTGTTATTTGCCAATGACCTACAAGGTCCCATGGTTAGCAAGGGAATTAATGACATCGACCATTCAGGAACACTTTCCACCTTGAATAAGTATGTATCTGGCAAATCATCATCTATAGGTGAACTAGGTTCTTTTGACTGAATTCTTGATAAATGATCTGCTCTCAAGTGTGTTTTTCCTTGTCTAACCACCACCTCAAACTCAAATTCCATTAGTAAAAGAAACCATCTTACTATTCTTCCTGTATGACATGGTTTATTTACTAAATAGAGTAGAGCTTGGTGATCCACAAAGAATTTAAACTTGTTGGCCAATAGATAATGTCTGTATTTTTTGACAGCAAAGATCATTCCCAATCCTTCTCTCTCAGTAGTTGTGTAATTTTTTTCTGCACTGTTTAATTGTCTACTTGCATATGCTACTGGGAAATCTAATTTGCTTCCTTCTATAGGTTGTGCTAACACACATCCCAGAGCATAATTTGAAGCATCGACATGTACATGAAAGATTTTATCCCACTGAGGTGTTTTCAAGATTGGTGCTGTCACCAAACAAGTTTTTAATGTTTCAAATGCTTGGTCACATTCTTCAGTCCACTCAAACTTTGTGATGAGGGCATATAAGGGCTTGGCTATATCAGCAAATTTGTATACAAATTTTCTGTAGTACCCACAATGTCCCATAAAAGTTTGGAGTTCCTTCACATTTGTTGGTCTAGGAAGCTCTATTATGGCTTTTATTTTCTTTTCATCAGTAGAGATTCCATTTTTTGACACTATGTGACCCAACATTCTTCCTTGTCTGACATAGAATACACACTTTTCTGGGTTTAAGCATACTCTATATGTCCTGCACTTCCTGAATATTCTTTCCAAATCTTGTAAATGATCTTGTCTTTTTAAAGAAAAAGTGCATAAGTCATCTACATAGATTTCCATCACATTTCTCAGGAATTCTTTGAAAATATGACACATCAACCTTTGAAAAGTTGCTGGGGCATTGGTTAATCCAAAGGGCATAACCCTAAAAGCATAAACCCCCCATTCTGTAGAAAAGGCAGTCTTATGTTGGTCCTCTAAAGCTATTGGTACTTGATTGTATCCTGAAAAGCCATCTAGAAAACTATAGACTTCCTTTCCTGCAACTCTCTCAAGAAGATGATCTGTTATTGGCAGTGGATAACTATCCCTTATAGTTGCTGCATTTACTTTCTTCAAGTTAATGCATACCCTAAGTTTCCCGTTCTTTTTTGGCACCACAACTATAGGCGATATCCATTCAGTGTACTCTATTTCATAAATGAAATTAGCAGCCAACAACTTGTCAATTTCTTCCTTTATTTTGGCAGAGTATTTGTCATTAAATGTATAATGTCTCTGTTTGCTTGGTTTTGCATCAGGTGTCATAGGAATCTTATGCTCACAAATTTTTGGATCAATTCCTTTCAAATCTTTATAACTGTAAGCAAATACATCCCTATATTTCTTTGCTAGGATCCTTAATGCTTCTTCTTCTTGTGATGTCATGTCATCAGCTATTACTATTTGTCTCTCTTCTCCTTCTTCCTGTGTAATTACAATTTTCTTTGTTTGTTCTTCATTATCATATGCTTCCCCTTTCTTCTTCTCTCTTTTTGGTTTCATTTTCAGAAGTAGTCTATCTTCTACTTCATAAGTTTTAAAGTTTGCTGGTACATCAAAGTATTGATCTTTGTTTATCTCTTTCTCTTTCTTTTCTTTTTCCTGGTCTCTTTCTATTTCTTTGTGTTTATGTTCCTTGTATTTGCCTGAGATTTTATCTTTGATTGCATCCTCAGCTTTTACTGTTTCCAAATATTGTGATTTTCCTTCTGTTAATATCATTTCTTGATTTTGATCCTCTTCTCTTTTTGATACTCCTATCATGTGTATGCCAATGTGGAAGATGTCAAATCCTTCCTCATTTTGGAATTCCACTCCCACATATTCTTCACTGGCCAAATCCATGGTAGCTAAGATTTGATTCCATCCATAGGGCTCAAACTCTTCATCTTTGAATTGTTGAGGCACATAATTTTCATCTTGTATTTCTCTTTCTTCCATACAATCTTCTCTTCTTAACCTCCTTTTCCTATTTGTGATATTTCTTAATATGTTACACTTCCAAACTGGGCTAGGATCCTTAATGCTTCTTCTTCTTGTGATGTCATGTCATCAGCTATTACTATTTGTCTCTCTTCTCCTTCTTCCTGTGTAATTACAATTTTCTTTGTTTGTTCTTCATTATCATATGCTTCCCCTTTCTTCTTCTCTCTTTTTGGTTTCATTTTCAGAAGTAGTCTATCTTCTACTTCATAAGTTTTAAAGTTTGCTGGTACATCAAAGTATTGATCTTTGTTTATCTCTTTCTCTTTCTTTTCTTTTTCCTGGTCTCTTTCTATTTCTTTGTGTTTATGTTCCTTGTATTTGCCTGAGATTTTATCTTTGATTGCATCCTCAGCTTTTACTGTTTCCAAATATTGTGATTTTCCTTCTGTTAATATCATTTCTTGATTTTGATCCTCTTCTCTTTTTGATACTCCTATCATGTGTATGCCAATGTGGAAGATGTCAAATCCTTCCTCATTTTGGAATTCCACTCCCACATATTCTTCACTGGCCAAATCCATGGTAGCTAAGATTTGATTCCATCCATAGGGCTCAAACTCTTCATCTTTGAATTGTTGAGGCACATAATTTTCATCTTGTATTTCTCTTTCTTCCATACAATCTTCTCTTCTTAACCTCCTTTTCCTATTTGTGATATTTCTTAATATGTTACACTTCCAAACTGCTGATTCCTCTTCCTGTTCCTCCCTCTCTGATTCTTCACTTTCTTGTTGATTTTGATGTATTTTATACCATTCTCTAGGAGATATGTCACAATAGTGGCCATTTCTTAAGTTTACTCTTGTTATTCTCCCCTGGTTCTGAAGATATAAACAATCATTACCCCAATCTTGTACAATTTGCATTTGTCTCATGAAGGGTCTTCCTAGGATAATTTCATAAGATGTGGATTGTGGAAATTCTACTATAGCAAAGGTATGCTCTATTTCTATGCCACATATGTCCACAATCACTTTTTCCCAAATTCCTAGGGGCTTCTCTATATGTCCATCTGCAAGTTGTAATCTCATTTTAGTGGGTAATAATTCCTTTCTTCCCCATTTCTCCCAGGTTTGTTTAGTCATTATAGCCACTCCTGATCCACTATCCAAAATGGCTTTTGCTGAATGTTTTCCATATTGTAATTTTAATGTTGAATTCCCTTCTTCTCCTTCACAATACCCTCCTATTTTGTCAATAGGAATATACCATAGTTCCTCTAATTCTTGTGTTGGTGAATGAAGGTTTCCAGATATTGTTTCTTCCTTGTTCATCTTGTTTTGTAGGTGAGGATTTTGTTTTAACAAATTTTCCCATGTTGTATGACATGTAATACTACAATGTTCATCTAAACTCATTTGGAATGTTATGTGTGGATTGCCTTCTTTATCATCTTCCTTCGTTTTTGTTTTTTCATGCTGATCAAATGTTCTCCGAGAGCTGTCTTCTTCCCCTAATCTGAGTTGTGTTTCCTGGATAATTTGTTTGCATTTTAGCATCCTTTCATGCTCTAAATCCGGTATGGGATAAGCCATTGCATGATCTGTGGGGCTTGGTCCCTCTTGAATCCTTCCTTTATAGGCTTTGATTAGGGTGTCTAGGCTCTGAGAATTTCCTAATTCAGACAGATTCTGGGTCTTTTGAGGAGAAGTATGTTTTGAATTTGTTTGTTCCTGACTGTCTTCTTCCAGACTTTTGCCCACTTTCCTTTTCTTTTCCCATTTCCCTCTTTGTCTATTTTTCTTTCCTTTTGATGTGGAACCCTCATTTTGTTCTTTAATTGCTCCTTGTTGTTTGGCTTGTGCCCTTGTTATAACATTAAGTTCAATTTGATCATTGTCACTCAATTCCTCTTGTTCCATAATTTTGACTGTTTTTAAAGGTATGTTATTAGGTGTGTTCTGTTGTTTTTGGGGATTTTTTGGACAGTCCTTGATCAGATGTTCTCTACCACAATCCTTACAATATGCTCCCTCTATCCTGAATGTTGGAGGTTGTGGACAATCTCTAATGAAATGCTCTCCCCCACACCTATAACATGTTATCTTTGGTCCCCCTTTGAATTGAGGTTTTTGATTGGACATGTAGTTGTTAGTAATGTACATGAATGTTGCTGTGTCCATTTCAATTTTTCCATTTCCCAGATCTAGGGCTTTAAGCTCAGGTTCCCTTATTTCATAATCTTCCCATTCTTCCTGATGTCCCTCACTCCATTGATACTCTTCCTTATAAGGTGATCTGAATCTTGAATTTCCTTCATCAATGGGTGTATATTTGACTGGTACCACATTGGTTGGAATGGGAGGTTGTTGTCCCAATACTGGTCTTGGTTGCTCGGTATAACCTGATTCCCTTTGAGCCATATAGTCTCTTTCCTTGACAGGTTGTTTGTTATAGAAGCAATCCTCCCTGGTATGGTTTGTCCATTTTCTCTCTAGTGTACAATACTTGAGTGTCTTCCTATCTTGTAAGTGTTGTGGTTTCTGATAAGGGCATTGTTGTGCCAGATGATTTTCTCCACAAATATAACATTTCTTGTTTGTGTTTATCCTAGAGTTTATCAGATTAGTTTTAGTGCTTACCTCTAGGGCTTTAGCAATAGCCTGAGCCAACTCTTCTGCTGGAGGAATTTTGTCTTCATAAGATCTGGGTTGATCAAATGCTAACAAATCTTGACCTCTGTTGTCCTCCAAATCTATTGCTTCCTTAACACAGGCTGCTAAATCAGGACATCTCCTATAGTACACTAGGGTCCTTAATTGGGCACTTCTCAATCCCTCAATGAATAAGGATACTTGTTTTGCCATGGAAGGTACTTCTTCTCTTGGGCATCTATCAATGTACTGCTTAAACCTTCTGGCTGCTTCCCTAACATTTTCCTCCTTTTGTTGTTTGAAGCTGTGTATCAATGTGGCTGTACTATGTTTGATTCCAGTCTTAGAGAATTCACCAATGAAAGCTTCTAAGAAAGATTCAATGTCTAGGTACATTTCTTTTCTCAAAGGAATGAACCATGACAAGGCTGGCCCTGTTAGGGTTAGACCAAATGCTTCAAATTGTACCTTGTAATCTTCTACTTCTTCTGCTCTAATCAGTTGTCTAAATTCTGCAGCATGAGCATGAGGATCTGAATACCCTTCATATTGGTTCTTCATGCATTTGGCTACTTGATATGGTCTAAGCATCCTACCCTGAGGTTGCCAATGAGGTCTTCTTCTGAGCGGGAAGTCATTGTTTCCTTCTGGTTCTCTGTCAAAGGGATTTGGTGAAGCATGTGTCCTTCTCCCATAATTTTGCTCATTATTAGTGTAGTTTTCATTTGGTCTAGGTATGTCTGGTTGTCCCATGTTATGTTCCCAAGGTCCTTTGTCAGCACATTGCCCTAGATCATTTGAATTTTCTGGGTCTTGAGAGAAGATGTATACACATCCTTGCCTGTCTTCATATCTTCCATCTTTGAATTGGGCTACTGGAGTTATATTCAGGGGAATTTCTAAATTTCTAAGTCTAATGAGGGATTTATGCATTCCATCTTGGTATACATAGGTTCCAAACCTATTTGTATACATGTATTTAAGGATGTTTCTAAAATCCCCAGTTTCCCTTGACTCATTTGTTTCATTTATGTTTTCCATGTTATTTTCTTGGCTTAAACTTCTTTCTGATCTTTTATTACTTCCTGGCTCTTTTTCCTTCCTTGTTAGGTCTTGTTTAGGAATTGGATCTATTTTATTTCCAGACCTTAGTATCATTCAACTAGTCTTGACAAATTTCCAATACTCCACAGAGTGTTTGACACAATTTCCTGACCAATATATTGGTTTTCCACAATTTTCTATCCAAAATTGTGTGTGTTTTAATTTTCTTCCTATGTTTTGTGCTTTTCACAGCTTCTTAATGAATTTAGGGTTTTTTCACGATTTTCTACTGTCAGTAGTGTTTTTTTTCACAAATTTCAGATGAAAATCGTGTTTTTCACGATTTTATCATGCAATTAGACTTTTTCACGATTTTCTGTTGGATATAGGTTTTTTCACGATTTTGTGCCTACCTGTGAGTTTTTTACAAATTTCTGTTGAAAATCGTGTTTTTCACGATTTTCTACTTACTTGTGAGTTTTTCACGATTTTCTGTTGAAAATCGAGTTTTTCACGATTTTCTGTTGAAAATCGAGTTTTTCACGATTTTCTGTTGAAAATCGAGTTTTTCACGATTTTCTGTTGAAAATCGAGTTTTTCACGATTTTCTGTTGAAAATTGTATTTTTTGCGATTTTGTGTCAAAATCGTGTTTTTTTGCGATTTTGTTCACAGAATCGTGTTTTCCACGATTTTGTGTCAAAATCGTGTTTTTTGCGATTTTGTGTCAAAATCGTGTTTTTTGCGATTTTGTTCACAGAATCGTGTTTTCCACGATTTTGTGAACAAAATCGTGTTTTTTGCGATTTTGTTCACAGAATCGTGTTTTTCACGATTTTGTTCACAGAATCGTGTTTTTCACGATTTTGTTCACAGAATCGTGTTTTTCACGATTTTGTTCACAGAATCGTGTTTTTCACGATTTTGTTCACAGAATCGTGTTTTTCACGATTTTGTTCACAGAATCGTGTATTTCACGATTTTGTGTCAAAATCGTGTTTTTCAACGATTTTGTTCCCAGACAATCGTGATTGCTCACAGATTGTTAAAAACACGATTTTCTTATGAAAATCGCGTTCTGGGAATCGCGATGTTGTTGGCACTTTTTCACAGAATCGCGATTTTGAGTAAAACTCAGAATCGCGATTTTGTCCAAAATTTGACAGATTTTCAACTTTTTGCTTTTTTCAATATTTTTTAACCTATAGAATCGCCTTATCAAAATTTTAACATGCAATGAAGAAATTTTTTGAAAAACATTTTTTCTTACTGAAAACCAATAAAAAACAGGAAATCGCGATTTCGTGATTTTACTATTTTCCTACTTTTTTGTGTTATTTTATCACTTTAATGCAAAAAAAATATGTATTCAAAATGCTACTAGACTTTTTACCTTGCTTGCCAAGTTGCAAATATCTCCAAAGCTTGCTTGTAGCAGGGAATCGCGATTTTGTTCGCCTCTGCACACTCTCTCTCTCCCTCTCTCTCACTCAAATGAATTTTTCTTTGAATTTCAGATTTTTATAGTGTTCAGAAAATCGCGATTTTGTGTGATTTTTACTTTTCCTCTCTCTTTCACTTGTTCAATTTCACTTACTCAATCTTAATGACTCCCTCTACACTTTCTTGTGTCAAGTACCCAAATATACCACATTTTCCAAAAAACTTTCTTTACAGAAAATCGCGATTTTGTGTAGAGAATCGTGTTTTTTCTGTAGATCTTTTCTTGTGCAAATTTTGAGTATTCTATGTCCTTGCCTTCTCTCAATATTCTTCACACTTCAATTCATGAGTCACCTGAAAAGTTATTTCAAAACAACACTTTTTACAGAAAATCGCGATTCTGTTCACAGAATCGTGTTTTCTAATTTTCTGGTTTTTTTGATAATTTTTTTATTTTTTAAGCTTTCTTTCTCTTTGTTTTGCTTCAATTTCTTCTTTTCTTTGTAATTGAGTTTACTCCTGAATTTTTGCACCAAAATCACAATCTCCCTCAGAAAATCGCGACTTTGTGCAGAAAATCGTGTTTTTCTCTATTTTTGATTTTATGCCACTTTGAGTAGCTTTTTCTTCTTGATTACCTTCAAAACCCTTCAACAACTTCAATTCAACCTTCACTTACAATGTTATTTCAAAATCAATTACTTTTTTCAGAAAGTCGCGATTCTGTGCAGAGAATCGTGTTTTTCAATTTTCTGGTTTTTTGATCATTTTTTGCTTTCTTTTCCAGTTTTTCACAATCACTCCTAATCACAACACCTCACTTCAACTTCTTATCAAGAAAAGACATTTGTTTAATTGTTTTTGATGAGTTTTGTGAATTTGTTTGGTATTTTTGCCCTAAAAATAAAGGTGAACACTTTACTTAGGGTTTCTGGTTTTGGAAATCAACTGATCCTATGGTTCTTGGTTGGTTATGAGTTTCTATGTCCTTAGCTATCACTAAAGTACCAAAGAAAGGTTCTCCAATGAAAAAGTGTTATGAAAGGCAATCAATTTTTGTAAAGATAAACTCAATCATATGATTTTTTTCAAAATGCAGCACAACTCAAGATTTAATGCTCAGACTTGGTCAACAACTGAATCCCTCATTCTTACATCTAGCTACTTTAACTGTCCTTTCCTTAATATCACCATGTTATCTTTCCAAGATCACCCATGGTGTCTAGTACTTGGGCAAAAAGAAATCTAGATATGCAAGAATAGATTCAAGTTACCTCCATCTTCAGCTTCTTGGCTCAAATCCTCCACACACCTGCACTTTTACTTCACCAAAATGATGAGCAACTATCAATCTACAAAAATTTCAGCACTTCCACCTCTACAAGACATCCATTGCTTTCTTCTTCCCTAAAGACAAACAATGATATCTACCTATTCATGTGCACTTTTCCTTATTGATGAGCTTTACCTTGTTTACCATCATCAACTGAAGATCCAGCAAAGGTCCAACTTCAAAGAAGTTCTTGGAATGTTCCCCGGCAACGGCGCCAAAAAATGTTTTGTTTTGGACTCCAAGTTGTCCTCTCCAATCATGAAGTAACAAAGAATCAACAAATCATCTTTATTTTGTCAATCCTAGGAATATCCACAAGACCACAGCCCCTTCAAGATAATAGATTCAAGGAAATAAGAGATTGATGGCTGGATTGCTGAGAGAAATTGAAGATGAAGAGAAAATCTTGAGTTTACCATAACTAAGGCAAATCTCCATCATTTTCTATGTTCTTTATGTCAAAACCATGCCATTTCATTAGCAGAATACAAATATGAACTCAAAACTGAAAAATATCACATGTATCATAAAGACGAGACAATCGCGATTCTGTACCAACAGACGATTTTCACAATTTTGGAACTTCCTTCAGTCCTTTCCACTTATTTACAGCAATAGGTCTCTCTCTTCATACAACTTACTCAGTAATACACAAATATGACTCACAAATCTCCATGATTAAGCAAGAGACAAGCTCACACATCAAAAGAAATACACTCAACAGGAGAAAACACGATTTTGCAGAAACTCTTTCTTCTCTATTGATAGCTTGAGCAAATGACTAACCAACCCCTCCAAAATAGAGAAAATTGACTTATATACATTTTCAAGTGTCCTTTTTCACACTTGAAATTAGGTCTTTTTCTCTAATTTTCTAAAGAAATGCTATCTAAGAGTTTCTAAAAATTCTACAAAATTTACATGAGATCCTCAACCACATAAGGAAGACTCTTCCTTATTTTTACAATCCTTGCATAAATATTTTACAAGTTTTTTTTGACTTTTTACTAATTTTTTACATCAAAAATGCTCTTCCAAAAATACTCCTTCCAACATGCTACCAGATGGATCACAATTTATGTGATTAAAGAAAAATCAGAAGTGTTTAATACATTTAAACACTATCATGCATATGCAGAAAGGATTACAGGTCGAAAATTGAAGAGACTAAGGTCAGATGGAGGGGGAGAGTATTTTTCAAATGAATTCAATGATTACTTGTGGAATGCAGGTATAAAGAGAGAAGTTACTTGCAGGTACTCTCCTCAACAAAATGGTGTAGCAGAAAGGAGAAATAGGACTCTTGTTGAGTTTGCAAGGTCCATGATGAAAGAGAAGAATTGCCCAAATTATTTGTGGGCAGAGGCTGTAAATACAGCTACTTATTTGGTCAATAGATCGCCTTGTAAAGCTTTGCAAGGTATGACACCATATGAAGCTTGGTGGGGTAAGAAACCTACCTTGGATCATTGCAGAATATTTGGATGTTTGGCATATGCATATGTACCATCTCAATTGAGACATAAGTTGGAGCCTAAGGCAGAAAAGTATGTATTCATTGGTTATGATGATAAGCAAATGGGATACAGGTTGTGGAGTCCATCCACAAAGCAATTCCTTGTATCCAAGGATGTTACATTTGATGAGCAAGGTACATGGTATGCAGGTATATATAATGTACATGCAGATGTTGAAGAAGTAGTGGATCAAAGGAAAGGTAAAGCAAAGATTCAATTACTTGATGAAAGTGAGAATAGTGAAGTACAGGTTGAAGTTGAAGAGAGGCCAAGGTTTGATCCAGAATGTGATGAACCAGAAACTTCAAAAAGTGCAGAAGTTAGGAGGTCATCTAGGCACAAATGGCAACCTACAAGGTATAGCTATGACACCTCATTCTTGACTACTAAAGATTATGCTTATTTGGTAAAAGCAGATGAAGATCCATCTACTTATGATGAAGCCAAAGGCAAGAGAAATTGGGAAGAAGCCATGCAAGAGGAGTATGATGCATTGATAGAGAATCAGACTTGGGATTTGGTTCCTAAACCAAATAGTCAGAAAATCATTGGTTGTAAGTGGGTTTATAAAACCAAAAGATTTGCAGATGGAAGTGTGTCTAGGTACAAAGCTAGACTTGTTGTGAAAGGGTATGCACAGACATATGGAGTGGACTATGATGAGACCTATAGTCCTGTGGCAAAGATGACAACTATCAGAACTCTCATAGCAATTGCTGCTTGCAAAGGTTGGAAGTTATCTCAATTAGATGTTAAAAATGCTTTTTTAAATGGTTACATTTCAGATGAAGTTTACATGGAGCAACCAGATGGGTTCAAAGATCAAGTGAATCCAAACTATGTGTGTAAGCTCAAGAGAGCTTTGTATGGATTAAAGCAGGCCCCAAGGGCATGGAATTATAGGCTTGTAAAGTTCTTGAATGATCTTGGATTTCAAGCATCAAAGGCAGATAGTAGCTTGCTAGTCAAAGCAAGTGAAGATGGATTCATTTATGTTTGTATTTATGTTGATGACATAATACTTACAGGAACAGATGATAAAGGAATACAAATGATCAAGAAGCAGATGGAGAAAGAGTTCAAAATCAGTGATTTGGGGAACTTATCATTCTTCTTGGGAATGGAGATTTCTTATACTCAACATGGAGTATATGTGACCCCAGAAAGGTATCTTAAAAATTTGCTAACCAAATTTAAAATGGAAGATTGCAGGGTTGCACCTACACCATTGGAAGTGAACCATAAATTGTCTAGATTTGGAGGAGAAGAATTCAGAGACATGAAGCTCTATCAAAGTTTGGTTGGTAGCTTGATTTATGCTACATTAACAAGGCCTGATTTGTCATATACAGTTGGTGTGCTTTCACAATTTATGCATTGTCCTAGAAAGGAACATTGGATTGCAGGACAAAGAGTACTTAGGTACATCAAGGGTACACTCAGAGAAGGGTTGTACTATGGATTTACTTTTGATACAAGAGTGAAGATATATAGTGATGCAGATTGGGCAGGTAATGTGGATGATAGAAGATCAACACATGGATATTTGTGCTATGTAGGAGATAAATTGATTTCATGGTGTTCTAAGAAGCAACATACAGTTGCTTTGTCATCTACAGAAGCAGAATATAAAGGTATGGTGGAAGCTGCAAAAGAGGTAATATGGCTAAAGACACTTATGAAGGTTTTTGATGTGGTTCAAAGTACTCCTATTGTTTGTGGAGACAATATGAGTTCTTTATACTTGGCAGCTAATCCTGTGTTTCATGCTAGAACTAAGCATATTGAAATACAGTATCATTTTCTGAGAGAGAAGGTCATTGATAAGGAAATTGAAGTTATGCATACATCTACAAAAGATCAACTTGCAGATATGATGACAAAAAGTCTAGATGGACCAAAGCTACAGAGATTTAAGGATATGGCAGGAATTAAGAAGATAGAGAAGAACCTCAATTAATGATTGAGGGGGAGCTGTTGGTGCATGTCAATCATCAATTGAAGGTTTATGAAGAAATGAAGTCAAGGAATCAAGAAGAGAACAAATTCAGAAGGTTGAAGGAAGGACATATTCAGAAATTCAAAACTATGTACACATATGTACATTACTTCAGATATAGCTGACTCATACTTTTGATTAGTCATAAGCTTGTATATATTTGCCTATAAATGTTTGATGAAAAAGTCGGGGCAAAGTGAACAGAATGAGAATAGAGAATAGGAAGAGAGAAATGAGTAGGAGAGAGTGTCATTAGACACATGAGAAGTGAGTTGAATTCATCAACTTCACTCAATTGTAATTTTCTGAGAAATCAAGAAAACTTGCACCCGATGTTTTGCTGTCTGTTCCTTCTGTGTTTAATCTTTTGAGGAATCCTTTTGCACGTATCTAAGTTCATAGCTGATCTATCTATGGCTAGAATTTGAGAGGCTAATTGCAATCAGGTTGAGAGAATTTAGTTTAGGAACATTCATATGTAATGATGTTCTGAGAGTCGACAAAACTGGCGCAGATTTCATACTCAGAGAAATGAACATTACTCAGTGTGTGGTGTAAAGTTTTACACAAGTGAGGGCTCAAAATCTAAGTTGGAAGGTAAGCCATCTATGGCTAAAAGATCTTGATCAAACGGGTTCGACATTGGGAGAACTGTAGCTAAGAAGTTGCAGGTGTCAAAGTTGCCATTGCAGAGAAGCTATTTCAGACATAGGTAAAGTGTTTTACACATTTCTCAGTGTGTACTCAGTCATTTTGAGAAATTTAACTTGGAAAGGTTGCGCAACCTCAAGGCGAAGTATTGTGCAAAGTTTTATTAAAAACTTTACAGGATTGATTAGTCAATGAGTGATTAATCTGTAGCAGACTTTTCTGAGAAGTTGAATTTTTCAGAGTAATCAATTTCCTGATAAGGTTGATGAATGTTGTCTAAATTTGGTGGAGTCTAAAGTTGATCTTGATATAGAGGTGGTCTAAATTCAAGATCAACTTGTTCTTTTGGAGATTAACACTCTCCATCAATTGTGATGAGGAGGGTTATGATATTTCAGTGTTCATGTGATGGATATGATATTTCAGTGTTCATGTGATATTTCCCTAGTGACATCATAGAAGAAGAAGAGAATGGCGATGATCTAGAGTCCATTGTGATGGATAGCTGCTTCATCTCAGAGAAGCACTATCTAGAAGATGTAGGAGTATTGACTCAAAAAGAAGAAGAACCCCTCACAAGCATTAAAACTGTAAATGCAAAGGATGGAAGTGAAGGAGGTCAAAAGAAAAAGAAGAGAAAAACCGTGAAACAAGAAGAGGAGGAATCATTGTTTGAGGTACCAGAGAAGTTCAAGAAATATGAAGTTGAAGACTGAAAAATTTTGGTACGAATGCCTAAGAGAGAGGCTATTATAGGAGAATCATATGATAATAAAGAAAATACAAAAAAAAATTTAGTAACCATTGAAGAGAATGAAGAACGATGTACATACATAGGAGATGACCTAAGTGCAAAAGAAGAAGTAGAGCTTGTGGCTCTATTAAGGGAATATAGGGACTTGTTTGCGTGGCACTATAGAGATTTGAAGGGGGTAGATCCAAAAATTTGCTCTCATACAATCCCCATGACCGCTGATGCCAAGCCCACCAAACAAAGGCCCTACACATATAATGACACTTATGCAGCTAAAATCAAAGAAGAGATTGATAGGTTGATGGAAGCTGGATTTATCTACGAGATTGAGCATACTGAATGGGTGTCCCCCATTGTAGTGGTGCCCAAGAAGAATGGGAAATTGCGAGTGTGCATTAACCGTAAAAAAGTTAATGCTGCGACAATTCGAGATAGTTATCCGCTTCCAATTACCGAACATTTATTGGAGCGTGTTGGAGGCAAGGAAGTTTATAGCTTCCTTGATGGATTTTTAGGTTACAACCAAGTATCCATTGCCCGAGTAGATCAACACAAAACGGCTTTTGCCACAGAATGGGGAGTCTTTGCATTCCGTGTGATGCCATTTGGGCTCACCAATGCACCTGCAACATTTCAAAGGCTTATGTGTCATGTCTTCAAAGAGTTCTTGCGAAAGAGCTTAGAAGTATATGTGGACGATTTATGTGCTCATTCCCAACAACGAAGACACCACATCCCTGAGCTCAAACAGATCTTCAACAAGTGTAGAGAATATCGAGTGTGTATGAATGCAGAGAAGTGTGTGTTCATGGTACGACAAGGTAAAATCTTAGGTCACATTGTTTCTAAAAATGGGATATCAACAGATGAAGACAAGGTAAGAGCCATAGCAGAGTTGCCAAGACCAAGGAATGTTAAAGAGGTACAAGCCTTTATGGGCCATTGTGGATATTACCGTAGGTTTATCCACATGTATGCCATTATAGCTAAACCTCTTTATGGGTTGTTGACAAATTTTGAGTGGAACGATGAATGCCAGAATTCCTTCAATGAGCTGAGAAGACGTTTGTGCACAGCACCAATACTAACCACTCCGGATTGGAACAAACCCTTTCATGTCCATGTAGATGCCTCCAATCATGCCATCGGATGTGTACTAGCACAACCAACAGGTGAAGGAAATTTAGATTTGCTTATAGCATATGCTAGCAGGCAATTGAATGCTGCTGAAGGAAACTATACCACAACTGAGCGAGAAGGATTAGGCATGGTATATGCTGTGAAAAAGTTTAAACACTACTTGTTGGCCAACAAGTTCAAGTTTTTCATCGATCATCAAGCTTTATTATATTTGCTCATTAAACCTTGCAATATAGGACGCTTAGTAAGGTGGTTTCTCTTACTAATGGAATACGATTTTGAAGTGGTTGTTAGGAAAGGTAGGACCCACCTTAGGGCGGACGATCTTTCTCGCATCACTTCAGGAGAGCCACCGCAAGGAGTGTCTGATGAATTACCGGATGCTTATTTGTTCAATTTAGAAGTTGTTCCTAAATGGGAGAATAAGTTGGTACCTGTCCTAACCTTCGGACCTGCAAATAAGAACGTAAAAACAAACAAGGAAGAAATTGTACGATCACAACAATATCAAATCTTGGCAAGAAGCATGTACAAACAAGATACAGAGTGTGTATTAGCTTGTTGTGTTGAGGACGACGAACATAGTAGTTGGTTGCAACAAGCCCATGAAGGTTTGCTAGGAAATCACTACTCTAAACAACGAACATTGCAGAATCTAAAACGTTTAGGAGTATATTGGCTAAGTTCTTATTCGAGAACGTATTCACGAGATATGGACTACCAATAGAGTTGGTTAGTGATAGAGGCACACACTTCTTGAACAAAGTCATTGAAAACCTTGAAATACCCTATCTAATAATTCGTGTATTATATTTACCGTAACCAGTGGAAGTTTTGGTAGTACTTCCCACGAGCTTTCCAACAAAACCAAAATCATAGCAAACGGATTTGGTATGAGAAAGTTATGCCAGTTCAGGGTTCTGGGGGTTAAAACAGGGAAACAAGATCTCTCTGGGAACTCAGGACAGGCGAGACGATACCAGATTTTCACGATACGATACCTTTGTCTTACACGATACCACTTGAGATGATAACACCTTAGACAATATGATGCTGAAAGTGGTCATGATACGATACCACTAATTTGCATGATACGATACTTGATTAGTTGGCGATACGATAACAGTTTGCAAGCGATACGATACCGCTCAGTAGACGATACGATACCTTCCAGGCGATACGATACCACTTGACCTCGCGATACGATACCAAAAATCAGATGATACGATACTGAATCTTTGCACGATACGATACCAAAATAGGAGGCGATATGATACCAACTTGGCTGACGATACGATACCGCAAAGTGCACGATACGATACCTGGTGGACCACGATATGATACCATCGGGATGACTACGATCGCGATACTAGCACTTGACGACACGATACCAGAATGGTATCATGATACCTCAAGTGGGCATGCACGATACGATACCTCAACAAGTATCACGATACACGAGAGTTCTGGTATCGCGATACCAAATCTCAACCGGACATGATACTTGGAGATTTTCACACCCAAATTCAAAATTTTTTGCAAATATGAGTACCTTGTGTCCTTCTTGTCACTTCTATCAGCCTGTAGATGCAAAATCACCCTCCCCAGTCATGATATGCCACTCGCGATACCAGGCGCTGTTCCTCTCACGCCGCGATACTGTCGCCTAGATTTTGGTATCTTTGAGAGTTTCTCAAGTGTTTTTCTTCAGTGTTTTTGGTTCTCAACTCCCCCTAAGCTTGTTTCTCACAGCCACGAGTAAAAAATGAGTGAATGTACTGTAAAAAATGGAAAAAATCAGAGAATGTGAAGAGGGAAGAAGATGGTGATGATGATGAAGATGAAGAAGAAGAAAAACTCAGAGACTGAACTGAAAATGGTGATTTTTTTACCTTCCAACGTCGCTACTCTACGTCTTACCGTCACACGCTCGTCCTCCAAGCTCTCTCCCCAGCAACGACGCCAAATTTGGTGTCACTCTAGCACAATGGTGAGTACCAACGTGAGGAGATACACCTCATAAATTTCAATCCGTGGAGACGTGAGGACTGGTATGAAGACCGTGAGCAAGTGATGGCACAAGTGCGTGAGTGAAAGCACACAAGCATGCACACACATTCACACACACGCGCACAAAGTAAGAGCAAAGAGTGGAACAATGGAAAGCTTCGATTGCCAAAGAGCTCTCTTACAAAGCTGAAATCTACAACAAGCCAGCCTCCAAAATGAGCTCTCTAGCCCTTTTTATAGTTTTTTGAGTGGTTTTGGCCCTGTCCAGACCTAGTGTCCGGCTTAGTTGAAAAATAGGTTCCAGGGCTTATTTGAGGGCTCAAACGGAGTTTAAAAATTATGAAAATTGGTAGGATGCTAGTTCCAATACTCCTCAAGCTCGAGGACTCCTCGGCTTGAACAGAATGGAGTTGCAAAAATAGAAAATGGTATTTACAATGGTTTTTAGTGATAAAAATCACTATTTTTTTAAGGATTTCTTCTGAAAATTTGACCGGTGCTTCTTGGAGCTCCCTACTTGCTCCTTCTTCTTGTGTGTCCACTTTCTTGATGTGCTTCCATGCTTTGTCCTTGACCTTGAGCTTCAACAATCTTCCCATTGAACCAACAATTCTGAGTGGTGTGGTTGGTTTTATTGCATATGGCACAAGGTTGGACATTTTGACCTTTGGCTTTGTCTTGCTTTGGTCCTTTCTTCTTCCCTTTCCACTTTCTCTTGCTTGTAAAGTTGGCTTGGGAAGTCTCTTCTTCATCTTCTTCCTTCTTCTTGCCTTTCTTCTTCTTATCCTTCTTATCGGCATATAGAGCACTAGTTGAATTACCATGATAAGAGTTACCTTCCTTTATGCTATTGTTGGCTTCTTGATTGAAGAGTTGTCCAAGAAAGATGTTGAATACACAGAGATTGACCCCGAGATAGAAAAACTCAGATTTCCCCCAATATACTAAAGCAAATGCTATGAAAACTTATAGGCATAAACAAGACACTAATACCTTTCCAATGAGCCATGTTGCGCTCAATTAGAAGCTTTGGAGAGAGAGCAATAGCCTCTGCACGATTACTGTTGGGGAAGAAGATGATGCAGAGAATTGAAGGAGCAAGACCATGATGGTCACAAGTGTATGTATATTACGTCCATGTAATGTACAAGTGATTTCAAGTCTTTATATAGACTCTAGGAGTGTTCCACGACTTCTACAAATGAAGTTTGAATTCAAATGAAGGTGGGAATGGTTGTTGGAGGGAATCAATTCACTTTCATACAATCTAGAAAAAGCGAAGACCTGGTTTGATCTACTTTTAGGTGATTTGATTGCTTGATTGAATGCAACTTCAACCACCACAAATTCATGGGATTTGGGCTTTATCTTTCTACCTTTACATGTGTAAAGCTCAAGGCTTTTACAACGGTAAATGAACCATCAAAAATCTCTCAAAAAATACAATAAATGAGCATAAGAAAAAGAACTCTCGAACATATATTCTTTCAATGTGGTAGCCTTTGATGTAGATCAAATCTAGCTCAAGCATAGTATAAGCTTGATGTTCCAACAAGAGTGTCCGATGTCTGTCGTGATGTAGAACGTGACCGAATGTGTGGAACTATATGCCGCTTCACAGAAAGAGCAATCAAAGCATGAGCTTGAGCATATTTTCCATCCCATCTAAGCTACTCCTGTGTAGGTGGAGAAGGAGAAACCGCTGTACTCAAAGAAGAAGCTCCATCTATGATAGTAGATTGTGAAGTAGAAGCACCTGCCGGTCTTCGATCTACATCTACCACTATGTTCCAAATTTTTTTAGCAACAAAAACATGCTTCATCATGTAAGACCACATCATATAGTTGGTCCCATCAAGCTTATCTTCAGTTTGAAGCATGCCAAACAAGTCATTGCTGCCCGCCATTTCACAAAAGAACAAGAATGTGACAAAATCTTCACTTCAACGAAAGCTGAAATGAATGCTGAAATTTCAGCTCACAAATCGTCACTCTGATGGCGAGTCTGATTGCACGAATGGATTTGAAATGAGGGTAAAACCTTAAGGTGCCTGGTGGAAATGTTCCTTGGCTGCTGAAATTCACAGTTCTATGCTCCAAAGTCGATTTGCACTACTAAAAGTGCGGGCGCGCCGCGACACGAAAAACCAAAACTTGAGGAGCTAAACCTACTCTAATAATACTATTGGGTGTGTGTAGAAATGCGAGAGACACACGAGAAGCACACACATGGAGCACAAACACAATAAGATCCATGGAGAAGATGATGGCTGGAATAGCTCTCTCTATTGACGACAAACTAAAACTGAAGTAAGAGCTAAATAATATCCCTAAGTACAAAGTACCACCACATATGAGAGTATCAAGTATGTGGTAACATATGAGAGTATCAAGGCTTTGACGATGAGAGGTTTCCACATCATGTATGTATGCTAAAGAAGGCTCTTTATGGACTCCAGCAAGCCCCTAGAGCTTGGAACCAAAGACTTGTGGACTACTTGGTAAAATGTGGATACAATCAGAGTCACGTAGACCCATCACTCTTTGTGAAGAAGGAAGGTAGCAAAATTGTTTTCATTTGTATATATATTGATGATTTGATCATTACAGGGAATGATGAAGCCAACATCATGGACATAAAGAGGAAGCTTGGATGTGAGTTTAAAATCTTAGATTTAGGGATTTTAAGGTACTTCCTTGGGATTGAAGTACTATACAAAGAAGAAGGTATATACTTAATGCAAAGGAAATACATTCTAGATCCTTTGAAGAAGTTTGGCTTGTGTGATTGCAAGCCCATTTCAAATCCATTCGAAGTAAATATTAAACTAAGTGCTCATGAAGGTGAAGAAGTGAAGGATGTCACTATGTGTAGGTCAATAATTGGCTCTCTCTTGTATGCTATTATGACAAGACCAAATATTGCACACACAGTTGGAGTGTTATCTCAATTTTTTCAAGCACCAAGAGTACCTTACTTGTTGCAGCCAAAAGGGTACTTAGGTACCTCAAAGGATTAGTGAATGAAGTTCTATATTATCTATTTGATGATGGATTAAATGTGAAAGCTTATTGTGATGTTGATTGGACAAGTTCCAAAGAGGACAGGAGGAGCACTAGTGGATATGTTATCATGCTAGGGAAGAAGACCATCTCATGGATGTCAAAGAAATCTCTCATCGATCACAGCTGAGTATAGAGGCATAGCACAAGTCTCATGTGAGCTTATGTGGCTCAAGAAGTTGTTTGTTGATCTTGATTTGCAAGTTAAGCAAGTACCTATTTTTTGTGACAACATAAGTAACATATGCTTGGCTCAAACTCTGGTGTTCCATGCAAGGTCGAAGCACATAGAAGTGCATTAACACTTTATTAGAGAGAAGATCATGTCAGAGGATGTCAAGGTGGAGCATGTCAATAGAAAGGACCAATATGAAGATATGGTTACCAAAGCATAGCATGGAGTAAAGCTACAACACTTCAAGGCATGCATTGGAATGAAGGACCTATGCATTGAGACTTGAGGGGGAGTGTTGAAAATCAAGTCTCAATCATGCAAAAGGGCTCAACCACGAGTTTTGCAAGTGGACCAATAAAAAAGGAAGACCCAAAGTCATGGAATAAAGTTAGATGCTCCACCAAACTCAATCAAATTCAAATATCATCAAAGTTCTTTGCTTAGAACCTTCTCTCTTACATAGTGATAATGAACTTCAATATGTTTAGTCCTTGCATGAAAAATAGGATTAGCAGCGAAATGAATAGAACTCATATTGTCACCATAAATAGTTGGAGTTCCAAACTCCAATCCAAGATCTTTGAATAATGTCTTCATCCACATAGCTTCTTGTGTAGCTATGGCAAGACCTCTGTATTCAGATTCAGTAGAAGAGAGAGCAACTTTGGGTTGCTTCTTGGATGACCATGAAATAAGCTTTGAACCTGCAAAGGTAAGATAACCTGAAGTGCTCCCACTTCTTTGGAGCCAGCCCAATCTGCATCAGAAAATAGCTTCAAACCTAAATCAGATACATAAGGATAATAAATTCCTTCATTTATGGTTCCTTTGAGATACTTGAGAATCCTTTTGGTAGCATCCATATGTGGTTTCCTTGGTGTGTGCATAAATTGACTTAGCACACTCACACTGTAACATATATCTACTCTTGTCAATGTGGCATAGTTGAGACTACCCACTAGACTTTGATATGATGTGATGTCCCTATGAGTTCACCTTCATGTGAGCTCAATTTGTGATTGACCTCCATTGGAGTACCTGCAATCTTACAATCTTGCATCTTGAATTTTGCCAACATGTCCTTAATGTACTTTCTTTGAGTGAGAAACAAACCATGATCTTTGTAGACAACTTCCAAACCTAGGAAGTAGGTAAGTGAACCCAAATCACTTATCTTGAACTCTTCTCTCATCTGATCTTTGATCTTCTTCATACCATCTGCATCATTTCGTGTCAATATAATATCATCTACATATACACATAAGTAGATGACCTCAGAATTACTCTTTTTAATAAAGAGTGAAGGATCTGCCTTGCTTGGTTGAAAGCCTTTGTCCTGCAAGAATGAAACAAGCTTGAAATTCCAAGCTCTTGGAGCTTGCTTGAGACCATACAATGCTTTGTTAAGTTTACACACATAATCAGGATAAACTTGATTCTCAAAACCAGGTGGTTGTGCCATATATACCTCTTCTGTTATCCAACCATTCAAGAATGCATTCTTTACATCTAGTTGAAGTATCTTCCAATTCTTGGAAGAGGCAATACTAAGCAAAGCCCTAATAGTAGGCATCTTTGCCACAGGAGAGAAGGTTTCCTCATAATCAATTCCCTGAGTTTGTACAAAGTCTTTTGCTACAAGCCTTGCCTTATACCTGTTAATGGAACAATCAGAATTCTTCTTGAGTTTGTAGACCCATCTTGAGCCTATTACCTTCATGGATGAAGTCTTGGGCACCAAATCCCAAGTGTTGTTTTCCTCAAGTGCTTCAATCTCTTCCTTCATTGCATGCTTCCATTCTGTTTTTGCTTTGGCCTCTTCAAATGATGATGGCTCCTCTTGGTTTATGTCCTGTGCTATGTAGATAGAATGTTTAGTTACTAATGAGGTGTCAAACCCATACCTTTGTGGTTTTTTCTTTTCCCTTATAGATCTTCTTAGGCCATGATGTGATGATTCTGCCTCATGTCCAAGTTCTTGCAATTTTGCTTTACCTTTAGACTTCCATGCTTTGATCTTTTCCATCTGAGATTCTTCATCATCTTCTGAGGTGTCTTGTTCTTCAATCTTTGGTTGTTCTCTACCAAGCTTTGGAAAATCTTCTTCAAGATCATATGGTAAATTGACCTTCTTGCATGAATCTTCATACCATGAATTGTTTTCATAAAAAACTACATCTCTGCTTACCAAGAATCCTTTGTTGGTAGGATTGTATAACCTGTAGCCCTTTTGATTGTTGTCATATACAATAAATACACACCTTTCTGCCTTTGGATCCATCTTGCCTCTAACCTGTGAAGGAACATGAGCAAAAGCAATACATCCAAAAATTTTACAATGATCTAAGCTTGGTCTTCTTCCATTCCAAGCCTCATATGGAGTCATCCCATCAAGGGATTTTGAAGGCAACATGTTAATCAAGTAAGTGGCTGTAGATACAGCCTAAGTCCATAGATAATTAGGCAAATGCTTTTCATTTAACATGGACCGTGCAGCTTCAACAATTGTCCTATTCCTCCTTTCTGCCACTCCATTTTGCTCAGGAGTGTACCTTGTAGTTACCTCTCTTTTGATTCCTCTTTCTTGAAGAAAAGAATCAAACTCATGGGAGAAGTATTCTCCCCCTCCATCTGACCTTAGCCTTTTTAGTGATTTACCTGTTTGATTCTCCACAAGAGCCAAATATCTTTTGAAACATGAAAAAACTTCATCTTTGTGTTTCATAAAGAATAGGATAGTCCATCTGTTGCAATCATCAATAAAGGAGACATAATACCTTGATCCGGATATTGAAGCTTCCTTGCTAGGTCCCCATACATCTGTATAAACCAACTCCAAGAGATCTCCATGCATATAACCTTTCTTCATGAATGGTAACTTGTGAGACTTTCCAAATTGACATGCACTACACTTATAAATCATATATTGTTTTGACAAATAAGGGAGTCCAAGTACACTTTGGTCCCTGCAAATTTTCTTTAATGACCTTTCACCAATATGTGCTACCTTTTGTGCCATACTTCCAATTCTGTGAGTGTCTGACTACCATAATTAAAGAGAGCAATGTTTCTAGTGTCTTGTAATTCAAATGTGAACAATCTACCTGCCTTTTCACCTTTTGCAATTCTTCTGAATCCTTGACTTGGATCTTCAACAAATGCTCCTGCTTTTGTGAACCTGACTTGCAACCCTTTCTCTACTATCTGCCCAACACTTATCAAATTCTTTATAATGGTAGGGACATAGAGTACCTTATTGAGTAGGTTGATGTTTCCATCAGGTGCTTTGACATTGCCTATTTTCTCCACAAGATGTCTTGTATCATCTCCTATTTGTACCTCATGCTTATTCCTTGGATCTTCTAAATCTGATAGGAGTGCCACATTTCCTGCCACATGATTTGAACAACCTGAATCTATGTAGAAAACATGCTCATCGGATTTGCCTTGTGGCATAGCCATGTTCATGATCAATAATGAATCCTCTTTGTTTGAGTCTTCTGTGTAGTTATTGTAGTCTCTCCTTCCTTTGTAGCCTCCTTGATAGTTTGAATGATTGTAGTTGTTGTAGCTGCCATGATAATTGTTGAACCTTCCTCTTGAGTAGCCATAACTTCCTCTATTGTATCCTCTGCCTCTTTGATTCTTGGAATTCCTAAAGCAATTTTCAGTTGTATGATTAGTTAATCCACAAATAGAACATGAGTTGGAGACTTGGGATCTCCCCCTGCCTTGTCTACCTCCTCTTCCTCTACCTCTGCCATGTCTTCCTCTACCTGCATAGTTAACTTGATATGTACCTGTAGCTCAGTGATGAGTAGCACCTCCTTTAATGTCAATCCGGGAAGACGTGAGGATGGTATGAGGACCTCGAGCAAGTGGAGGCACAAGTGCGTGAGTGAGAAGCACACAAACATGCACACACATACACACACACGCGCACACACGGCAAGACAAAGAGTGAGAAGCAATGGAGTTCTTAGATTACTTTCAAAAATCTCTTACAATTTCATTTCATTTACAATCTACCCCCCAAAAATGAGCTCTCTAGCTCTTTTATAGTTTTTGACTAGCTTTGGCCCTGTCCAGACCTAGTGTCCAGCCTAGTTAAAAATTAGGTTCCAGGGCTTATTTGAGGGCTCAAATGAGATCTAAAAAATACGAAAATTGGTAAGCAACTACTTCTAAGGCTCCTCAAGCTCGAGGACTCCTCGGCTTGCACAAAATGGAGCCACAAAAAGGTGAACATGGTATTTACAGGGGTTGTTAGTGATGAGAATCACTTTTAATTGGTGTAAGGGTTTTGAAAAATTAAAGGTTGCCTTAGTGCTAGATCTGCGTGAATGCTCGTACTTGCTTCTTCATGAAGAAAATTATTGGCCTACTTGCCAGATCGTCGTTGACTCCCTTGTCTGCTTGTGCCTTCTCTTCTCTCTGACTCCCTTCTTAAGCTTCCTTGCCTAGTGAGTCCTTCAGTTCCAACACCCCCCCCTCTCTCGCATCTGTCGTCCCTGACAGACCCTTGTTGGGAGGGTCGTTGGACGTAGTATTCGACAACGTCTTGCGCTAAGTGATGTTCGGCAATCCTCAATCCTTTGGCCACGTCTGTGAGTAGAGCATCCCAATCTACCGGCCCGGGAACCTCTGGATGTGGCATTCGTAACTTTTCTGAATGGAGAGCTTGTTCTACTACAAACAATTGTAATAAATGTGAGGGCCTGGGAATGAAGATCTCTTAGTGACATTCCTAGAACCCTGTGACAAACATCTCTTCAAATGTCTGTTTGAAGCAGGCCGGTAGGTATTTGATGCGGGCATGCCATGCATAAAAAACATTAATAGAGGGCGTTGTGCTCATGTCATAAACAAGATCCTGATTGCCTTCATTGAATCCGAGCGCAGAGAGGTGAGGTTCCTTAACATTCTTGAAGGTCCGGAAGGTGACTATCATGAGTTCGAAAATTTTAAGGCACATCTGTGTCATGACATCTGGTACGTTTTTGAACCTGACACCCCAATGCCGAATTGTCGATATCATATACCCTACGGTAGGTTGACCTTTAGGTGGTGCTAAGTAGACATAGTTGAGCCATTTCTCACATCCTTTGGTTGTCAGCACCATCTTTGTGTATTCCGGCCACGACCTTCTTCGGAAAATAGGACAGTAGCAGGGATTGTACTTGATATACAGGGGCATGTTATTCCATGTGCGATTCATTTCCGGGTAGGTTTCAAGCAGCCGAATTCTCCAAGTCGGTTGGCGAATATTTCCCTGCTTGGCACTTTCTGGGATGTCGTCTGGTGCAAATTGTGTGGCAGAGGTTGGTTCCCGTGAGGTGTGGTGCTTGATTTCAGCATTATAATCCGCCATTAAGACACAAAAAGGAACATACAAGTCGTCGGAGGTGCCGATCCACCTGTGATGTGAGAGGTTTCTAAAGTACTCGGATTTTATGATTACCTCTTCCAATCGTGACATGGATGCTATTTGAACTGCTACCCTATCATCATGGGTTGTGGCCACTTTCTCTAATCTCTGCATCCATTCAGGGGCCTCTATCTCAATGGTGTCCATGCCCTCTGCTGTTTGCTTGCCTCCAGGTGCTGGCATCGGAACGTACGGGTCCTCAAAAGTTTCCTCTACTTCGATTGGTACTAGGTCTTCAGGTTTTGGTTCTACCAAGGGGGAGGGTTGGCGTTCATACTGAAGCACTTTCTTTTGTAATTCTTTGAGTTGTGCTTTGAGCGCTGCTACTTCGTCAGTTGTGTCAGCTGTGGTTGGGACTTCTTTGGGTGGTTCTGGTTGAGCTGCCAATTGCCTTAGTAGTTCGTCTCTTTCCTTTTCTAAGGCTGCATGGGCTTCGAGGAGATCAACATGGGTTTCCAATATGATTTGCATATTGTCCGAGGGAATGGCCTTAAACTTCTCCGGGTCAATTTCTTGTGGGGAACCTTCCATGGCTACTTCCAAGTTCTCTTCGTTTTGTGTCTGAAGCCGTCTATTTTCTTCCAGGGCTGCAGACATATGCTTCCGTAATAGAGCCATGTTGCGGCGGAGCTTGAGGTTCTCTGTGATTTGGGAGTGTAGCAGATCATCCATTTGTTGTCTTTCTTCTGCATCTGGCTGCGGTGGATTTGCCACTAATTGCTCATGTTGTTCTTGCAATGCACTAAACTGCTGTTGTAATTGTTTCTTCTCTTTCTCTAAGTCAATGAATCTTCCTTGTAATGCTTCATGACTCCTGAACAAACTTGTATGCTGAGCATCGAGGTGCTGATAGTGTTGTTGTAACTGAGACATGCACTGATACATGTTATTAAATACAATATTAATGGGGGTGGATGCAGGAAGGGTGTTAAGTGCAGAGGGAAAGGGAGAGGGGAAGGGAAGTGTGAATGCGGTGCTGGAAAATGGTGAAGTGGGTGGTGGGGGAATGGGAGATTGTGGCCGTATGGGGGGAGGGAGAGGTGCAGTGGAGGGTGATATGTCCATCAAATCCACGGTGGACGCAGTAGTGGGAGTGATTGTGAATAGTGGAATTGTGGGTGCAGTGATTGTGGTGAATGTGTACAGTGGTGTGTGCAGTTGCGAATATGAACTGCCCGGAAGTGTGAGAGGGGGAATGGGGATGTCAGTAGCTGCCGTTAGGATTACAGTGTTAGTGGATGTGTTGAGAGGGTGTGTGGGTTGATTGGCGGTTTGTGCTTCAGTCATGGCAGTTGACTCGGAGGCGGTAACGGTGGTTGTTACATTGGTAATGGGAGGTGAATGTGGTGGAGTGGGAGGCGGGGGTGGCAAGGGGGGTGATAGGGGTGCACTGGACACATGGGTCTCTTCAGTATCGTGCACAGTGTGTGTTGTGCCCGTGGTCGTGGCTGTCCCTTGTGTTTCGGATACTAAGACATTCATCTGTTTCCCTGCTCGTGGGGGACGTCTTCCGTATCTTCTTTTCGTTCTGCGTGATTGTGCCAGGGCAGTATGCACTGTCTCAGGTACTCCTAAAGCATCAGAGATCATATCCAGTGTGGCACGATATTGTTCGTCGACTCCTTCCTCCTCAAGGATTTGGTGCATGATAGCCTTTCCTGCTGCAAGGGATAACTTATGTTGTTGTTGGACCCTGTTGATGGTATCGTAGAGCTTTTTTAACTCCTTTGTATATGCTGGGGCACCCTCTAGCTCCTGTATAACTTCTTGCTCATAGTCATGCGCCTCCTCATCAGAAAATCCTTCCTGTTCATCCTCTTGTTCTTCTTCTTCTTCATCCTCCACTTCCACCACTTCTAGTTGTCTTGGCTCGGGTTGTTCTGTAGCCGTTTGTTGTCCACTACCCTGCTCTGCTTCGACTTCCGCATTAACAGCTTCAATGATTCTGGCAACTTCTTCATCCGTTAGATCTTCCAAAGTGAATCCGTGAGGAAATTCCAGATCAGTAGGTACTGGTGGAAACACAAGGTTAGGGCCATCTGTACTGTGCCTGGGTAACCTAATAGTAAATGGTTGCACTCGTCTGGGAAGCCTTGGAGTTGTTTCAGGTGTTAGGGTTGCACCGCGGGCTTGTGCACAAGGCATCTAGACGGCGCCTCTCATCTTCTTTGAGGGAGGCCCTGCGGCTGACAGTCTGCGTTGAAACTCCTGTGCTCTGGTCCAAATGAGAGGCCTTTGCACCGGTACATCATATGCGAGACATCTATACACAATTCTGGTAAGCGCACAGCATCCATACAGTACAAATTTTTGTTTCTTATACCACCTTTGATGAGCCAAATGGATCTGGTCGATAATCCAGTGGGGCATATTGATTGTCAAATCAAAGGCATCTGCTAAGTAGAGGCTAAACCAGATCTTTTTGGGAGGCATTGTGAACCTTTCCTGCGCGGGGAATGCGAAATGTTGCATGACCATGCGTAAATGAATGGCGATCGTAGGTGTCATCACGACCATGTCCTTTAATTTCGTCAGATTTCTGTTCTTCATATTGTCTGGAACCATAGTCTCTTTCTCCGTAGGAATGTGCATACCTTTCATGTCCAAAGCTTCCCTTACCAAGTTGATAGTTAATCTGAAGCGCTTGAGCTCATTGCCCCTTGTGAGAGATGGGAGGACAAAGGAGCTGTATCCCTTTTTGTCTTTGCTCGGAGTAAGGGTGCTAATCAGATACGAGCACCGTAGAAAATCCGGCTTTGGCAATTGGAATTTGAAATACTCGTAGAGTCCTGCCTTCTTCCATATGGGTTTCAATCCTTCATTATTCTGCAATCTCTCAAATTCCCTGGTAAAAAAGTGATACCTGCCCCAGCGCCCATTGAATTCTATCTCTGCCTCCCACATATAAGTGCCTTCACCTAGGGGTCCTGCCACATCACTGAACCAATGAGAGTTTTTGCTGACTGGCATTGTGTGCCCCTGTGGAGGGTTCTGAACCGGTATGGCATGTAATGCCCTCAATGCCGCTGGTCGTTCCTTTAATTCCTCCTCAACCGGAAGGCTTTCAATGTCCACAACTTGGGGGCTGGTGCCTGTCTGGGAGCTAGTTCCTACCGTATCTGCCATGTTACTTCTTGCTTCCTGTCTCTGTGAGAATATAGAAACATGTGTTAACATTGTACAGGACAAGAGAGAACCGTTGTTGTTCCCATTACAACATTAACATGAGGGTCGGGAGAGATTAATGGGTTAGTAAGTGCTCGGTGCGAGTGTGTGTGTGGTTAGGAGTTCGGTAGACCTAAGAGCTAAGTGGAATGATGTAGTGTGATAGTGATGTGGTTAGTAGGTTGTCATGGATTTACAAATGGGGTCCGGGGGTTTGTTACAAGTCTTAGGCTGCCAAATGCAGTGGATGGGTTTTGCTCTTGGTTTCGTAGAGACTCTCGAGAGCTTTATAGGTGTGTCGGCTTGAAAATGAGGCCTTTTAGGGACCCATTTACAAGTGATTCTGTTCGTGCTCATGGGCCTTGGTGTGTTCCTGAGTGTTGAAAACGAGTGGATGCCGGCTGTGCGAGTGAATGGATCATGCTGTATAGGGTGTGGTCTTGGTGTAGCTATTTGAGCCCGCAAACAAGCCTTAGGCACCCAAATTTGTCTTGATTGTGGGCTAGCCTTCATCGACTTCTTGGGCACCCAAATAGACTTCACGTTAGCAGAAGAACTTCTGAAAGACTTCTTATTAGTGTCGTGTTGTTGGTTACTAATAAGAGGCTTTGCCCGTGTGGTTGGCTTGAGTGCAACCGGGTGTTCGCCTTTCCGCACCCACACTTGTTTCACTAGCTGAGACATTTTGCTGCGCAGGTACTTTTGATCTCCGACATAGGTAGTACTCTGCTTCTTCTGCCTTTGATCCACCTTTGGTTGCTACCTCCCTTTGGCCTTTGGAAAAGAAGGGAGTTCCATTGCATCCCTGACTCCTTTTTTGCGAACATCATTCCTCTGCAACACATAGTTTTGGACAAGAACAGCATGGTCATCTTCATGTGTACTCTTGGAAGGACCAGGAGTGTGTGCCTTTCCTAGTTCCTTGAGTGCTCCATTATCTAACTCTACTGTAATTCGACTATGATTGACCCATACCTGAAGAAGTCCACTTCTTAGGTTTAGGTTGACTGCATGATCATAGATCCAGTCCTGACCCAAGACAAGAGGCTCCGTGAGGTCTTCGTCTTGGCACACTAGTACCTTAATTGTCATTAACATGTCCTGAATGTAGAGGGGAAGCTCCACCTCGCCCATGCAAGGGGTTTCCACACCTCCTAATCCTATGAGATAAGCTTCTATAGGATTGACCTTTAATTTCAATTCTTGACAGTAAGAGAGTCTCACCGCACTAGTGCCTGCACCTGAGTCAATCAATGCTCGCACGGACTGTGCACTAGTTCCTTGTCCTACCTCTATGGTCACAAAAGGTCGTCGATCAATTATTCTATGGGAACTTGTTCTTGCGACTTCACACATTGCCGTATGATATCCTTGATCTGCATAGTCATTTGTTCTAGGCTGATCTCTACCTTGTCTTCGCAACTTCATCCTTCTGATGCGTTCTAAAGCTTCTGCTTGAGCTTCTTCTCGAATCCGCTTTTCTTCTTCCTTGCGTTTCTTGGCGATATTGAGTCGACTTAGCATTTCCTCTGTGAGAGGTTCTTGATATAACTTGACTCTGCATCCGCTTATATAGCTTGGGAGAACGTCACCTTCCAATGTGGCTAGTTGCACTGCTCCACTTGTGTAGATCCTATTTATGATCATAGGTCCATAGCCACGCTTCTCTAATTTTCTCGCATGTTGTTTCAAAGTGTATACTAGTACTAGGTTGCCTGCCTTCAAACCTTTATCCTTAACGTGGGCATCAAAATATGCCTTCTGTCGTTTCTTAGCTGCATATATCCCTGCAGCTGCCCTTAGTCTTGTTTCTCCTAATCGTTCAAGGTCAAAAAGTCTAGAGGAGAGTTCATGACCCGTCCATTCGTGCTCTTGTGCTACCTTCAATGTAGGTATCAAGAAGTCCAATGGTAGCACTGCATTTTGACCAAATACCATCTGAAAGGGTGTGGCTTGGAGTACCGTTTTATAGGCGACTCGGTATGCCCAAACAGCATGATGTATGCCCAAACAGCATGATGTAGCTGTTTGTCCCAATCAGAGCATTTATTATTCACTAATTTCGTCAGTACATTGCATAAGATCTTGTTTGTGCTTTCGGCTTGCCCATTAGCTTGTGGGTGGTAGGGGGCAGACTTCTTATGTACTACCAAGAATTCTTGAAGCAGATTTTCAATAACTTCATTCAAGAAGTGAGTGCCTCTATCACTAACTAGCTTTATAGGTAGCCCGTATCTAGTGAATACATTCTCAAACAAGAATTTAGCAGTTGTCTGAGCATCGTTCTTTGTCGTAGCTTTTACCTCTACCCACTTGGTTAGATAGTCTGTCGCAACAATGATGTATTCAGCATGTGAACCCTTGGCTAGGGGATTAATAGGACCTACGAAGTCTATTCCCCACTTAGAGAATGCACGTCCACCCATCATAGGTTTCAGTGGCATCTCATCTTTACGTATAGGATACTGAGTTCTCTGGCAAACATCACACCGTTTCACGTAGGTATGTGCATCCATGTGAAGGGTCGGCCACCAGAAGCCCGCAAATAGTATTGCCTTGATCACCCGATCTGGTCCAAAGTGTCCTCCTGCTACACCTTGGTGAGCAGTTTCCAAGATCTTGAGATATTCACTTTCATGGACACATAGCCTCAGGTAACCATCTTTACCACGCTTATATAGATTATCACCAATGAGTGAGTAATCCTGGGCTTCTTGTTCTAAACTCCTTTTCCTAGCCAAGGTCATATCCAGAGGGAAAGTTTTCGTCCTCAGGAAGGAAACTAGTGGTTTACTCTAGTCTGGCACTATGGACACTTGATAAAGAGTGGCATGTTCCACAGGTGGTTTAGTGCAACAGATTGGGCATTCCTTGCACAACTTTTGGACATCAGCTTCCATAGTCGGCCAATGCACTCCGAGTCTCCGTAGTGTTTGTAGGGTTCGTTGCCTTGAATAGTGTTGCTCTAATGCACCTACATGTGCTAATTGCAACCATTTAGCGTACTCATCTTCTTCCACACAACAGGCCAAGATTCCTTGATCTGTGTGCTTGTACATGCTTCCTACCATGATGTGATACTTTTGGGCTTTTACTACCTCTCTATCCTGTGTGTTTATTACTGGGTGGTTAGGCCCGTATGTCAATACTGGCACTAGTGGCTTAGCCCACTGTGGCACCACTTCCAAATTAAACAAGTAAGCATCAGGAAGGTCATCCGACACTCCTTGTGGGGCTTCTCCAGATGTGAGTCTAGAGAGATGGTATGCTCTCAAGTGGGTCCTACCTTTCCTTACCACAACCTCGAAGTCATATTCCATTAGTAAGAGAAACCATCTTACTAATCTACCTGTATTACATGGCTTGTTCACAAGATATAGCAGTGCCTGATGGTCAGTAAAAAATTTAAACTTATTTGCAAGCAAGTAATGTCTAAACTTTTTAACCGCATATACCATGCCTAATCCTTCTCTCGCTGTAGTGGTATAATTTCGTTCAGCTGCATTCAATTGTCTACTAGCATAGGCAATTGGAAGATCCATATTACCTTCACCAGTAGGTTGCGCGAGTACACACCCAATAGCATAATTGGATGCATCCACATGAACATGAAATGGCTTGTTCCAATCTGGTGTGGTCAAGATTGGTGCTGAACATAATCTTTGTTTAAGCTCCTGGAAGGAGTTCTGACATTCATCAGTCCACTCAAAGTTAGTCAGAAGTCCGTACATGGGCTTTGCAATGACGGCATACATGTGAATGAACCGACGGTAGTAACCACAATGCCCCATGAAAGCTTGTACTTCCTTGACATTCTTTGGCCTAGGTAGTTCTGCGATGGCTCTCACTTTCTCTTCATCAGTGGATATGCCATTCTTTGACACTATGTGTCCTAGAATCTTGCCTTGCCTGACCATGAAAACGCACTTTTCTGGGTTCAGGCAAACTTGATATTCTCTACATTTGTCAAAGATTTGTCTGAGTTCAGGGATATGGGTTTGTCTGATGTTGGAATGAGCACAAAGATCATCAACATAGACTTCTAAGTTCTTCCTCAAGAACTCTTTAAATACATGACACATCAGCCTTTGGAAGGTTGCTGGTGCATTGGTAAGCCCAAATGGCATTACCCTAAAGGCAAATATGCCCCACTCCGTGGCAAAAGCCGTCTCATGTTGATCTTCTGGAGCAATGGCTACTTGATTGTAGCCCGAAAATCCATCAAGGAAGCTGTACACTTCCTTTCCTGCTACTCTTTCTAAGAGATGTTCTGTGATAGGAAGCGGATAGTTATCTCGAATTGTGGCGGCATTGACCTTCTTTAAGTTAATGCATACACGCAGCTTTCCATTTTTCTTGGGCACCACTACGATGGGGGATACCCACTCAGTGTGCTCAATTTCGTAGATGAATCCAGCTTCAACCAGTCTATCTATCTCCTCCTTGAT
Organism: Ceratopteris richardii; assembly: GCA_020310875.1. Taxonomy (NCBI): domain Eukaryota; kingdom Viridiplantae; phylum Streptophyta; class Polypodiopsida; order Polypodiales; family Pteridaceae; genus Ceratopteris; species Ceratopteris richardii. The sequence goes on from CM035412.1 coordinate 67,072,732, forward strand.
CTTAGCAGCATAATTATCGTTATATGTATATGGCTTTTGCTTAGAGGGTTTGGCGTCTGAGGTCATGGGGATAGTGTGTGAACATATGTCAGGGTCCACACCCTTCAAATCCTTGTAACTCCAAGCGAATACATCTCTGTATTCTCTTAGCAAGGCTATTAACGCATGCTCTTCTTCCTCTGTTAGGTCATGGCCTATGTACGTGCATCTCTCCTCTCCTTCTTCTAGGGCCACTACTATTTCCTTGGTGGTTTCTTTGTTATCATAGGCCTCTCCTGACTGTGCCTCTCGTTTAGGCATTCTTATCATGATTCTCCTGTCGTCTATCTCATACTTCTTAAAATTTTCTGGGACCTCAAACAAAGATTCTTCCTCTTCTGGTGTGACTTCTTTCTTCCTTCTTTTCTTTCCTTCTTCCTTCAGGGTCACTTGTGTGGCTAGCCTTACGTCACTTGTACGCTCTCCATACCTCTGGGGTTGAAATTCTACTTCGTAGAAGTATTCTTCATCTGATGCAAAAGGTGGGTCCATAATGATTGACTCTAGATCAGAGTCACTTGCATCCTCAAATGCATCAGGGCTAGGTTCACACTCTTCTAACACTGCCTCTCCCATAATTGGCTCTATGGAGAAAACTGAAATGTCATAGCCATCCTCATCACAATGGGGTGTCCATTGTTCTTCATTGATGGCTACATCCATTGTTGCTAAGATTTCTGCCCAGCCATGGGGTTCAAATTCTTCGTCAGGAAAGACTACAGGTGCATAGGCTGGGTCTTGAATTGATCTATGTGTTTCTTTTGCACCTATCTCTCTGGCTTCTTCTCTCTTCTCTTCTTGTACTGCTACTTTGCACATCCATAAGTGGGTGTCTTCATGCATCCATGAAGATCCTGACCCTATGGAATGCACCGATTCTGTATCATCTTTAGCTTTATGGATGGGATTCCATTGGATAGGAGGGACATCTCTATGAGAGTAATCTTTAAGATTCACTTTGGTCGTGACACCTAGGTGTTGCAAATACAAGGAATTGGTTCCCCAATCCTGTACCACTTGCAACTGTCGCATAAACGGTCTTCCCAAAATCATCTCATAGGCATGATTTTTGCTAAAGTCACATATAGCGAATGTATGCTCAAACTCAACACCACATGTAGTGAGAGTTATTCCTTCTAACAACCCTAGGGGTCTCTCTATGTGACCATCGGCCATCTGCAATTTCATCCTTGTGGGCCTGAGTGCTGGCTTGCCCCAACGCTTCCACAGGGAAGTGGTCGCAATTGCAACACCTGCACCTGACTCTAGAATGTCCTTGGTGGTGTATCCTTGATGGGTGATTGGAAGATAGGTGTTTCCTTCTTCACCTTCACTCATATCTCCTATCTTGTCCAAGGGTATTTCAGGCACTGTTCTCTGGGATCCTACCTGGGAATGAGGTTTTGCTATCTCTGGTACTTGCTTGGCTACATGCTTCCATAGCTCTGGCCTTACTTTGAGTAGCTCTTCTAAGGTGAGGTTGCACTGAACCTTAGTGTTTTTCACTACCTCTGTGTTCCTAGGTATGACTGAGTCCTCATTTCGTACCATGACCGTGGGTGTTCTCATACAAGTAGACGTAGTTTCCCATGGGCCTGTGAAGTGGGGTAATTCGTGTAGAGAGTTAGACTCAAAGTCTAATCTTTCCTGAGATTGGGTGCTCTCCTGCTCCTCATAAATGGATGGGATATCTTGTGGGAATTGGTCATGTGCATCATCCACAAGTTCAATAGGAGGAGGGACTTCACTCTCTTTAGCCCATTTGTCTTCTTGAATTTCTCGTAGGAATTCTGGTGTGAATCGATTCATAGAAGATGATGTGTCTGGCTCCGTAGAGTTAGGCACATAGGCTTCAGGCACATAGGCTTCTTGGGCAGGAATGCTTACTCTTTCACTTGCCCTCTCCTTATGTTGAGAGGCGGGTTCCTTTTCTGATTGTGCAATCAGCTTTTCTATTCTTTCTAGCAATCCATCAAAGTGTAGCTGTGTCTTGGCTGAACTAGAGATGTTAAAGAGGCGACTGGCTTCAAACATGGTCTGATCCAATTCCACCATCTTAGCACAAATCTTGGTTCGTTCTAGCTCTAGTTCTGCTCTAGGATAGCATTTTGCATGATCAGTCACGTTTGGCCCTTCTTGGATTCTGGCCTGATATGCCTTAAGCATCATATTAAGGTCCTCCGGAGTGGGATCTGCTAGGACTGATCCTACTCTAGGGGGTGGTGGAGTCGTATGAGGTGGGTTGGAAGGTGACGGTTCGGATGGATTTGGGAATGGTGGAGGTGGGGTAGTGTGAGAGGGAGTTTGAGATGTGAGCTCAGTTATCCTGGCCTTTGTTTCTCTGAGGCTTTCCTCGAGTTCACTCATCTTTTTTGCCCATTGTCTTTTCATTCTTTCACGACTATCTCTCCAAGCTCTAGTCCTCTTCTTTGTCGTGCTCTCTGTTTCACTAACTTCTGGGCTTTTTTCCTGACCTACACCCTGGTTTTGCTGTAGTGCTTGGGCTCTAGTGATTACTTGTACTGGTGCAGTGGAAGTCACGCTCCCTGTGGAGTTTACCACTAACCCAACAACGTTGATAGGAGTGATTTTTGGCATGTTATTGGGGTTCTTAGGGCAATCGCGTAAGAGATGCTCCTTTCCACATTCTTGGCAAAAGCCCTGGATCGCGATTGATTGAGTGTCCATCGCGATTGACTGAACCCTCTGTCCATCGCGATTGACTGAACTCCTGTCCATCGCGATTGACAGCCCTGTCCATCGCGATTGACAGCCTTGTCCATCGCGATTGACAACCAATTTTAGCCAAATTTTTTAGGGTTTGTTAATTGAAGAGTTGGGCTAATTTTGGGGCATAAACATTTTACTCTAGAGCACATTAGGTGGCCTTAGGACAACAACTTGGGGAAAACCTGTTGCACAGTGATCCTGTTTGAACCCTGTCTTAACCCTAGAACCCTGAACGGTCATAACTTTCTCATACGAAATCCGTTTGCTGTGATTTTTGTTTTGTTGGAAAGCTCGCGGGGAACAAAATTCAGGGATCTCTAGAGTTGTGTCCAAAAAGTCATAGTGCAAATTGGTGAAGTGTTACATGAATGAGAGTGATTGGTTCTGTCTTTGGAATTTAAATCTTTAAGCTAACTTTGGAACTCTTACAGATCCATTGAGAGCATCGAAAGGCGTTCTAAGCAAGTGTAAGTGCAAGCTTGGGAACACACTTCCTGGGCACTCAAGGGCAACCAAGCAGGAAACAAAAGGTTGGAAACTTTTAACCCCCTCTGTCAATTCATAGTTTAGGCTAAGAACGACGAGAGGTAGGAGTAAGTCAGGGCGACGATAGGCAGGTATCAAGTTGAAGACTACCTAAAAACTCAAGTCCAAGCTAAAAACCTAATCTCTGTACTGTCGATAACATAAAGGAAAAGAACCTAACGTGGAACGATCAACCTGAAAGCACGAAGAACATTCAAGTATTCCTGACAACGTAATATCAGACAAGACCTTAAACACGAGAAATAACTAAAAAGAACCAAGTGACTAATATAAAGTAACCAGCAACGAAGTTGTACTCTGGGCAAAGAATTGGGCTCCTTAGATAGGCATATGAACCTTAGATCAGGACGACATCTAGTAAGGGAGAGACAAAGCCTTAGGTCTTCAGAGGCTAGTGTTAACCACACTGCTAGGTCTTGGGCCCAGCAGTTGAGCCACCACTCGTACTACCCTAGCTCTGAGACTAGTGAGTCAGAGATGTCTCAAGGCATGGACAGACCTACGGGAAGTTCAGGAGTGCCTTACTTGTACAGGGTAGAAGGCCCTTACAAACACAGCTGGAGTACCTTAGGACCAACCGATTAGGTGCTAGCATCTATGAGGACGGCCTAGGAAGATCTGTGGTACAGATTAAGAATCCTGATCAATCCATAGGACTAGAGCACCCAGCAGTCAAGTTTGAAAATGGTGCATACCTGGACAAAGAAGGAACCATATATGTAGTCACCAGTCACCCAGATAGGACGGACAAATTTGGAAATGTGATCCCCGAAGCAGACTTAGGTGATTTGGAACAAGGAAACATGGGTGCGGAACCTAGAACCCCCCGAGGCAAATCTGTTCTCACTAGGATTATCACGCCTGAGTGGGTTTCCCAAGACAACAAGAGCATAGAGTTGCTCCTCAATCGAGAAACTGACGAAGCCTTTTGGAGGTATAAATCTAATCAGCCAACGGATATAGGAACTATCATGATCTACGAGTTTAAGGATCCGGATAGCCCAGGTAGAGTGACCTACTTAGATCACACTTCGGATAGGATCTTCGTGGTGACAGAAAATGATAGGCATGCTTACACTTGGAAGGGTGAATTCATTTTCCCCCAACCAAGATCAAATGTATCCTATGGTCACCCTGGGGCTGGAACATCCCAAGCGCATGGAATGCAAAGAGACAGAAGCAGAGATAGACCAGAAGTAAGCTTTGCCAACCCCGTGGGCAGAGAAAGAACGAGGACGGAGACGAATAGAGTAGAACCTGAGATGCTTAGAGCTCACAGGAACCAAAGAAATGTGGATGGATTCCCTCTGCCGAGACCTAGAGAGCACACAAGAACTTTGAGACCGACCCAGCTAGTTAAGTCCATGAAGAATTACTTTGATGGCACAGGAGATCCCTATGATCATGTGGCGGAGTTCAAGCAAGTCTTGAGAGCTGAACAAGTGGAAGATTTGTTCACGCAGTACAATGCCTTCGGTCTAACCCTTAGGAACACATCACTTACATGGTTTCAGCCATTGGATGAGCGACAATTCAGGTGCATAGACCATCTCCTAGAGGCTTTCATTGTAGAGTTCTCTAAGAGTGGCATAAGACACAATACCTCCTCATTGATTCACAGCTTCAAACAGACTCCCCAAGAGACTGTAAGATTGGCAGGAAGAAGATTTAGACAATATCTTGAAAGGTGCCCTGTTTCGGAGCTACCCACATCTGCCAAACAAGTAGCCTTATTCCTTGATGGATTGCTGAGTACGAAATTGAGATCCTATGTGTATCTGAAGGACCCTAGAACTATAGAAGAGTGTGTACGCATGTGCATTGACATTGAAGATAACCTAGGGGATGAACTAGAGCTTGCCAAAATCTACAAAGATTCAGATAGTGCATCTAGTCACTCTTCCACGCAATCCACATCAATTGAGGAACTCGCAGAGAAAGTGGCCCAAAAACTAGGCGTCTCTAGCAAACAAATTCCGAGGTTTACCCCAGCGAGGAGGTGCTATACATGCGGTGGTGACCATATGGCAAACGTGTGTCCCATTATGGCTCAGCCCCAAGTAAATCCTAGTAGCCAGTACTGCACCATAGAACGGAGGTACACCAATCACACCGCACAAGATTGCCCCTACAATAAGCAAACAGTTAGGCAAACTTACCCTCAACCCTATCCACCGCAGGGAAGATACCAGAACCAGTACCCTCCACAGCCATATGGCAGGCCACAGCAACCCTATCAGCAACCATACCAAAACCAACAAAGACCTCAGCCTGTGTTAGCACAACAACCCCCAGCTCCAGCTAATGTGATTCCGGTAAAGTATACTGCTGCAGAAGAGAACCTGAATAGAGCCTTAGTCCCTGTAACATCCTTGCTTTCTGAAAATGACCCCAGTGACCATAGCTTTGATTCTACACATGTCGATAGTCCCCAGGCTTACTACATGCAGTCTCCAGAACATGGTGAGTCCTATTACAGCGAAGAGCCAAATGAACCTAGTTGGGAGTCAGATTATACAAACGTCATGTATACAAACCCCAACCCTAGACCCCAACCTAGGCAGGTACGACCACCATTTCCTAGAGGACCATGATACCGGTGTCAGGGAGATCACTTCATTCGTGATTGTCCCTTACCTCCACCTACACAAACCCAGTCCGTGACGATCCAAGGCTTTTGCCAAGATTGTGGGAAAGAGCATCTCTTACGAGATTGCCCAAAGAACCCCAATAATATGCCAAAAATCACTCCTATCAATGTGATTGGGTTGGTTGTAGAATCCTCAGGAAGTGTCACTTCCACTGCACCAGTGCAGGTAGTCACTAGAGCTCAGGCATTACAGCAAAACCAAGAGGCAAGCCAGGAAAAGAGCCCAACAGCTAGTGAAACTGAGAGCATAACCAAGAAAAGGACTAGAGCTTGGAGAGATAGCCGTGAACGTATGAAAAGGAAATGGGCAAAGAAGATGAGTGAACTTGAGGAAAGTCTACGCGAAACCAAGGCCAAAATCATAGAGATCACATCCCAACCGCACTCTCACACAATCCCGCCGCTACCATCCCCATCACCCTCCATCCCTCCACCCTCTAATACACCCCACGTAACCCACCCACCACCCCAAGCAGGATCAGTATTAGCTGACCCCACTCCCGAGGACCTAAACATGATGCTTAAAGCATATCAGGCCAGAATCCAAGAAGGGCCAACCATAACCGATCATGAAAAATGCTACCCTAGAGCCGAGCTAGAGCTTGAACGAACTAAAATTTGTGCTAAGATGGTGGAATTGGCTCAAGCCATGTTCGAAGCTAGCCGCCTCTTTAACATCTCTAGCTCAGCTAAGACGCAGTTACATTTTGAAGGACTGCTGGAAAGAATAGAGAGGCTAATTGCACAATCAGAAAAGGAACCTGCCCCTCAAAGAAAGGAAAGGGCAAGAGAACGGATAAGCCAGCCTCTTCAGGAAGCCCATGTGCCTCCTCAAGAAGCTTATCCTTCCCCCCAAAAGGCAGATGAGCCTCCCTCGAAAGCCTACGTACCTCCACAGGTGGCCTACATTCCTTCTCAGGGAGCGTATGAGCCTGTTCGGAAAAGTAATAGAATAAGTAATCCTCCCCAGGAAGCTTGTGCTCCAAATGAGAGCGAGGAAAGAGCCAACGATAGAATAAGCCCTCCTTCCCAGGTTGCTTATGTGCCTAATTCTACGGAGCCAGACACTTCTTCTTCTATGAATCAGTTTGCACCAGACTTCCTACGGGAGATTCAAGAAGACAACTGGGATAACGAAAGTGAAGTCGCCCCTCCCTTTGAACTTGTGGATGATGCACACGACCAATTCCCACAAGACATCCCATCTATTTACGGGGAACATGAGAGTACTCAGTCTCACGAGAGATTAGACTTTGAGTCTAATTCCATACAAGAGCTACCCCACTTCACAGGCCCATGGGAAGCTAAGTCCACCTGTATGAGAACACCTACAGTCATGGTAAGAAACGAAGATTCAGTCATACCTAGGAACACGGAGGTAGTAAAGAACACCAAGGTGCAGCGCAATCTCACTTTGGAAGAACTGCCTAAGGAGAGACCAAAAGCGCGGAAATATGTAGCCAGTCAAGTAACTGAAGTTGCAAAACCTCGTTCCCAGGTAGGATCCCATAGGACGGTGCCAGAAATTCCCTTGGATAAGATAGGAGATATGTGTGAAGGTGAAGAAGGGAACACCTATCTTCCCATTACTTACCAGGACTACACCACCAAGGCAATTTTGGACTCAGGTGCAGGAGTTGCAATTGCTACCACTTCCCTATGGAAGCGTTGGGGCAAGCCGGCACTCAGGCCAACGAGGATGAAATTGCAGATGGCCGATGGCCATATTGAGAGACCCTTAGGATTGCTAGAAGGAATAACTCTCACCACTTGTGGTGTTGAGTTTGAGCATAGCTTTGCTATATGTGACTTCAGCAAAAATCATGCCTATGAGATGATTTTGGGAAGACCATTTATGCGACAGTTGCAAGTGGTACAGGATTGGGGGACCAATTCTTTGTACCTGCAACACTTAGGTGTTACGACCAAAGTCAATCTCAAGGATTACTCTCATAGAGACGTCCCTCCTATCCAATGGAATCCCATCCATAGAGCCAAAGATGATACGGAATCTGTGCATTCCATAGGGTCAGGATCCTCATGGATGCATGAAGACACCCACTTATGGATGTGCAAAGTAGCAGTAGAGGAAGAGAAGAGAGAAAAGGCCAGAGAAATAGGTGCAAATGAAACCCATAGACCCATTCAAGACCCAGCCTATGCACCTGTAGTTTTTCCTGACGAGGAATTTGAACCCCATGGCTGGGCAGAAATCTTAGCAACAATGGACGTAGCCATCAATGAGGAACAATGGACACCTCACTGTGATGAGGATGGCTATGACATGTCAGTCTTCTCCATAGAGCCAATCATGGGAGGGGCAGTTCTAGAAGAATGCGAACCTAGCCCTGATGCATTTGAGGATGCAAGTGACTCCGATCTCGAGTCTATCATTATGGACCCACCATTTGCATCAGATGAAGAATACTTCCATGAAATAGAATTTCAACCCCAGAGACATGGAGAGCTTACAAATGATGTAAGATTAGCAACACATGTGAGCCCAAAGGAAGAAGGAAAGAAACGGAAGAAGAGAGAAGTCTCACCAGAAGAGGAAGAATCTTTGTTTGAGGTCCCAGAAAATTTTAAGAAATATGAGATAGATGACAGGAGAGTCATGATAAGAATGCCTAAACGAGAGGCACAATCAGGAGAGGCTTATGATAACAAAGAAACCACCAAGAAAATAGTAGTGGCCCTAGAAGAGGGAGAGGAGAGATGCACATACATAGGCCATGACCTAACAGAGGAAGAAGAGCAGGCATTAATTGCCTTGCTAAGAGAATACAGAGATGTATTCGCTTGGAGTTACAAGGATTTGAAGGGTGTAGACCCGGACATATGCTCACACACCATTCCCATGACCTCAGATGCTAAACCTTCTAAGCAAAAGCCCTATACATATAACGATAATTACGCTGCCAAGATCAAAGAGGAGATAGATAGACTGGTTGAAGCTGGATTTATCTATGAAATTGAGCACACCGAGTGGGTATCCCCCATCGTTGTGGTGCCCAAGAAAAATGGAAAGCTACGCGTATGCATTAACTTGAAGAAGGTTAATGCAGCCACTATTCGGGATAACTATCCGCTTCCCATCACAGAACATCTCTTAGAAAGAGTGGCAGGCAAGGAAGTGTACAGCTTCCTTGATGGATTTTCGGGCTACAATCAAGTAGCCATAGCTCCAGAGGATCAACATAAGACGGCCTTTGCCACAGAGTGGGGCATTTTTGCCTTTAGAGTAATGCCATTTGGGCTTACCAATGCACCCGCAACCTTCCAAAGACTAATGTGCCATGTATTTAAAGAGTTCCTGAGGAAAAACTTAGAAGTCTATGTCGATGATCTTTGTGCTCATTCCAACATTAGACAAACCCATATCCCTGAACTCAGACAAATCTTTGACAAATGTAGAGAATATCAAGTCTGCCTGAACCCAGAAAAATGTGTTTTCATGGTCAGGCAAGGCAAGATTCTAGGACACATAGTGTCAAAGAATGGCATATCTACGGACGAAGAGAAAGTGAGAGCTATAGCAGAGCTACCTAGGCCAAAGAATGTCAAGGAAGTACAAGCTTTCATGGGGCATTGAGGTTATTACCGACGATTTATACACATGTATGCTGTCATTGCAAAGCCCATGTACGGACTTCTGACTAACTTTGAGTGGACGGATGAATGTGAGAATTCCTTCCAGGAGCTTAAACGACGATTATGTTCAGCACCAATCTTGACCACACTAGATTGGAATAAGCCATTCCATGTTCACGTGGATGCATCCAATTATGCCATTGGGTGTGTGCTTGCTCAACCTACTGGTGAAGGTAATATGGATCTTCCAATTGCCTACGCTAGTAGACAATTGAATGCAGCTGAACGAAATTACACCACTACGGAGAGAGAAGGCTTAGGCATGGTATATGCAGTTAAGAAATTTAGGCATTACTTGCTTGCAAACAAGTTTAAATTTTTTACGGACCATCAGGCATTGCTATACCTCGTAAACAAGCCATGCAATACAGGAAGATTAGTGAGATGGTTTCTCTTGCTAATGGAATATGATTTTGAGGTTGTGGTAAGGAAAGGGAGGACTCATTTAAGAGCAGACCATCTCTCTAGGCTCACATCGGGAGAAGCCCCACAAGGAGTATCAGATGACCTTCCTGATGCTTACTTGTTTAATTTGGAAGTTGTACCGCAGTGGGCTAAGCCATTGGTACCAGTATTGACATACGGGCCTAATCATCCAGTGGTAAACACACGGAATAGAGAGGTTGTTAAAGCCCAAAAGTACCACATCATGGCAGGAAGCATGTACAAGCACACAGATCAAGGAATCTTAGCTTGTTGTGTGGAAGAGGACGAGTACAATAAATGGTTGCAATTAGCACATGTAGGTGCATTAGAGCAACACTACTCAAAGCAACGAACTTTACAGACTCTAAAGAGATTCGGAGTGCATTGGCCAACTATGGAAGCGGATGTCCAAAAGTTGTGCAAGGAATGCCCAATCTGTTGCACTAAACCACCTATGGAACACGCTACTCTTTATCAAGTATCCATTGTGCCAGATTGGAGCGAACCTCTAGTATCCTTCCTGAGGACAAACACATTCCCTCCAGACATGACTCTGGCTAGGAAAAGGAGTTTAGAACAAGAAGCCCTGGATTACTCACTCATTGGTGATAATCTATACAAACGCGGTAAAGATGGTTACCTGAGACTGTGTGTCCATGAGAGTGAATATCTTAAGATCTTGGAAACTGCTCACCAAGGTGTAGCAGGAGGACACTTTGGACCAGATCGGGTGATCAAGGCAATACTATTTGCGGGCTTCTGGTGGCCTACCCTTCACATGGATGCACATACCTATGTGAAACGGTGTGATGTCTGTCAGAGAACTCAGTATCCTATACGAAAAGATGAGATGCCATTGAAACCTATGATGGGTGGACGTGCATTCTCTAAGTGGGGAATAGACTTCGTAGGTCCTATTAATCCCCTAGCTAAGGGTTCCCATGCGGAATACATTATTGTTGCAACAGACTATCTAACTAAGTGGGTAGAGGTAAAAGCCACGACGAAGAACGATGCTCAAACAACTGCTAAATTCTTGTTTGAGAACGTATTCACAAGATATGGGCTACCCATAGAGCTTGTAAGTGATAGAGGCACTCACTTCTTGAACGAAGTGATTGAGAATCTACTCCAAGAATTCTTGGTAATACATAAGAAGTCTGCCCCCTATCACCCTCAAGCTAATGGACAAGCTGAGAGCACTAATAAGATCTTATGCAATGTACTGACGAAATTAGTGAACACTAAACGCTCTGATTGGGACAAACAGCTACACCATGCTGTTTGGGCATACCGAGTTGCCTACAAAACGGTACTCCAAGCCACCCCCTTTCAGATGGTATTCGGCCAAAACGCTGTGCTACCCTTGGACTTCCTGATTCCTACGTTGAAAGTAGCACACGAGCACGAGTGGACAGGTCATGAGCTCTCCTCTAGGATCTTTGACCTTGAATGATTAGGGGAAACCAGACTGAGAGCCGCTGCAGGAATATATGCAGCCAAGAAGAGACAGAAGGCATACTTTGATGCCCATGTGAAGGATAAGGGTTTGAAAGCAGGAGATCTAGTTTTAGTCTATACACTGAAACAACACGCAAGGAAGCTAGAAAAGAGAGGCTACGGACCTATGATCATCAATAGGATCTCCACGAGCGGAGCAGTATAACTAGCCACGTTAGAAGGTGATGTTCTCCCAAACTATATTAGCGGTTGCAGAGTCAAGTTGTATCAGGAACCCCTCACGGAGGAAATGCTCAGCCGACTCAACACTGCTAAGAAACGCAAAGAGGAAGAAAAGCGAATTAGAGAAGAAGCTCAAGCAGAAGCTTTAGAACGCATCAGAAGGATGAAATTACGAAGGCAAGGTAGAGATCAGCCTAGAACAAATGACTATGCAGATCAAGGATATCATATGGCAATGTGTGCAGTCGCAGGAACAAGCTCACATAGGATAACTGATCGACGTCCTTTCGTAACCTTAGATATAGGACAAGGAAAGGGTGCAAGGACCGTAAAAGCCTTGATTGACTCAGGTGCAGCCACTAGTGCTGTTAGAATGTCTTACTGTCAAGAGTTGCAGTTAACTGTCAATCCTGTGGAAGCATATCTCATAGGATTGGGAGGTGTGGAAACCCCTTGCATGGGCGAGGTGGAACTTCCCCTCTACATTCATGATGAGGCAATGACAGTTAAAGTACTAGTGTGTCAGGATGAGGACCTCACGGAACCCCTTGTCTTGGGTCAAGACTGGATCTATGACCAAGCAGTCAACTTGAACCTAAGAAGTCGACTTCTTCAGGTATGGGTCAATCATAGTCGAATTACAGTAGAGTTGGATAATGAAGCACTCAAAGAACTAGGAAAGGCACAGACTCCTGGTCCTTCCAGGAGTACACATGAAGATCACCATGCTGTTCTTGTCCAAAACTATGTGTTGCAGAGGAATGCTATGCACAAAAAAGGAGTCAGGGATGCAACGGAACTCCCTTCTTTTCCAAAAGTCAGAAGGAGGCAACAACCAAAGGTGGCTCAAAGGCAGAAGAAGCAGAGTACTACCTATGCCAGAAATCAAAAGAACCTGCGCAGCAGAATGTCTCAACAAGTGAACCAAGTGTGGGTGCGAAAAGGCGAACACCCGGTTGCACTCACGCCAACCGCACGGGCAAAGCCTCTTATTAGTAACCAACAACACGTCACTAATAAGAAGTCTTTCGGAAATTCTTCTGCTAACGTGAAATCTATTTGGGTGCCCAAAAAGTCGATGAAGGCTAGCCCACAATCAAGACAAATTTGGGTGCCTAAGGCTTGTTTGCGGGCTCAAATAGCTACACCAAGAACACACCCTACACAGCATGATCCATTCACTCGCACAGCCTACATCCACTCATTTTCAACACCAAGGCACATGAGCACGAACAGAATCATTTGTAAATGGGTCCCTAAAAGGCCTCATGTTCAAGCTGACACACCTATAAAGCTCTCAAGAGTCTCTACGGAACCACGAGCAAAACCCATCCACTGCATTTGGCAGCCCAAGACTTGTAACAAACCCCCGGACCCCGATTGTAAATCCATGACCACCTACTAACCGCTTCACTCTCACATCACATCATTTCGCTTAGCTCTTAGGTCTACCTAACTCCTAACTACACACACCAGCACCGAGCACTTATTAACCCCTAACCACTCCCGAACTTTAAGTTAATGTTGTAACAAGGGACACCATGTCATTTTTGTGTCCATTGCAATGTTAACGTTTATTCATATATTCTCACAGAATCAGCTGCGACATTTTCAACATGGCGGAGGCAGCAGGAACTAGCTCTCACACAGAAACAAGCCCGCAAGTGGTGGACTTGGACAGTTTACCCGTTTTGCCTGAGACAATTGAAAGACCAGAAAAATTGCAGGCCGTCAAAATCATACCTATTGCGGACCCTCCGCGTGGCCACACCATGCCCGTGGGAAAGACTTCCCATTGGTTTACCGAGGTGGCAGGACCCTTGGGTGAAGGAACATACCTATGGGAATCAGAGTTGGACTTCAATGGAAAGCAAGGCAGATACCATTTCTTTACAAGAGAGTTTGAGAAATTACAAAATGCAGAAGGTCTACGTCCGATATGGGAAAAGGCAGGATTGAGTGCCTATTTCAGTGCACGACTCCCAAAACCTGACTTCATGCGATGCTACTACCTCATCAACACCTTGACTCCAAACCAGAACCCAAAAGGTGCAAGCTCATTTGTGATTCCATCTCTGACAAAGGGGAATGAACTCAAGAGGTTCAGGCTATCAAACAATTTGGTGAGAGAGGCTCTAGATATGCGCGGAATGCACATTCCTACAGAAAAGGAAACCCTAGTACCGGATTACATGAAGAATCGAAGTCTCACCAAACTCAAGGACATGGTATCCATGACGCCTAATATTGCAATACACCTTCGCATGTGCATGCAACACTTTGCTTTCCCGGCACAAGATAGATTCACCATGCCGCCCAAAAAGATTTGGTTTAGCTTGTATCTGGCAGAGACACAGAGCCTCACCATCAACCTACCCCACTGGATAATTGATCAGATACACCTAGCTCACAAACGATGGCCGCGGAAACAGGTTTTATATGGTTGCTGTGCTCTGACAAGAATCATTTATAGGTGTTTGGCTTATGACATTCCGATCCAATGGGCCCTAATGTGGAATCGGGTAGAGCAGTTTAGAGGCAGGACATCCACTGGACCCCCTTCTAAGAAGATGAGAGGCACTGTCCAAGTCCCATGTGCTCAACCACGTGGAGCCACCCTAACACCAGACGTCACCCCGCCACCCCGAAGAGTCCGACCATTCACACTCCGACTTCCAAGACGCAGCACCGATGGTTCCACCTTGATATTCCCTCCCATCCCAACCGATCTCGAATTTCCTAGTGGTGCACCTTTGGAAGAACTCACTAATGAAGATTTCGAGCAATTATTACAAGATGTAGAGTTGGAGGCAGAAGAGGCACAACAAGCGGAAAACGTGCAAACGCAGGCCACAACCTCCCAAGCACCTGTCACACCTGTTGAAGTGGATGCAAAGGATGACGGAGATGAAGAACAGGAGGATGATGAGGAGGATTATGATCAAGAGCACCAAGAGGAGCAACAAGAGGTGCCAGAACTTGTAGGTGCACCAGCATATACAGCTCAACTACGAAGGCTATACGACACTATCAAAGCAGTACAAGAAAGGCATCAACTCTCTCTGGTATCAGGTCAAGCTTTGATGCAAGAAATGCTATCAGATGAAGGGGTGGACCAACACTTCATTGACACCCTCAAATTAGTGTCAGACTCTTTAGGAGTTCCGGAGGCTGTCCACACCGCAGTCCGCCAGTCCGTAAGGTATGACAAATGCAGAGTGGACACGTTACCACGAGCAGGTAAGACTATTAGGATACCCGTCACAGAACAAGAAGTACCCATTGAGACCACAACCACCCCCACAACCACCACTGACCTCTCCGCTGAAACCTTCGTTCAGACATCACCCATCTCACCCCAGCATCCTCCATCACCACCTTCTCCACCCCCACCACCACCTCCCACCTTGGAAGAAACGACAGTCATCACCTCTACCTTCACTTATAACCCATCCTCATTCAAATCATTCTCATTTCGAGAACCCACCTCACAAGACACCCTCTTCTCCTTCGTCACCAATCCCTTGTACACTTCGTCCCGTCTATCATCTGAACCCATGACTAGCCATCCCATAATTCCAAGTGTAGTTGGAAACCCAACACCCACAGAAGGCACCCTGTGCTTCCCGACCTATCCCCCAATACGGGTACCTCCATTCCATGACCCTCACTTCCCATCTGGCCCCTACACCTCTTTCAACCTGACCGCGCCACCCCAATACCCGTCCGTTGTGGAGCAGTTCACCCGCTCTCCAATGTTTCCGAGGCACATTTCTCCGATGTTCGCAATGACATCAATTTACACGAACACCACACTCACTTCACCTACCATACCCACCTACATGGTAGCCCCTGTACACACCACCTTGTCTGACCCAATGGACATTTCACCAACCACAGCACCTCTCCCCACAATTCCACCATCTTCCCCTCCCTTGCCCCCCACCTCACCACTCACATCATTGGCACACACAGCATTCACTACCCCCCTACCCAATCCCACCTTCCCTGCATTTCAAACTTTTCCCCTTGCATCTCATAATGTAAATAGCACGTTCAACACCTTACTTCAGTGTGCACATCAACTACAACAAGAGTACCATCAATTGGAAGAACGCACTACGGCACTCCAAGCAGAATCTCAACGTCTACAAGCTAGAGTCACCACTCTTGAAGCTGACTACCAGACGCTCCTAGCCGAGCATACCACCCTCCAGCAGGCTCACTCCGAACTGGAATCAAAGACATCAACAGCAGATGACCAAGCAGTCAAAGAACTAGAAACAGTGCTTCAAGCGCAAATGATCTCTAACGCTACACTCAGACGCAACATTGGGCTATTAAGGAAGCATATGGCCGCAGCACTAGAAGAGAACAAATGACTTCAACAACAAAACCAAGACAACTTTGAAGCGGCTATGGAAGGAACCGTAGGAGCAACCGTTAGCCCTACCAGATATAGAGCAGTTCCATCGGAAGACATTCGCATCTTACTTGAGGAGCATGCAAATTTCTTGGAGTCATATGAAAAACTAGAGACCGAATGTGTAGATCTAAAGAAACAGATAGCCAGTGTCCCCACAGCTCAACAGGAGCCGGCAATCTTGCAACACTCTACAAAAGAAGTAGAGACCCTCCGGAAACAGGTGGCAGAACTCCAAGCACGCCTCCTACCATATGAAAGGCCACCCTCGCCCATTGAAGAACCAGAACCTGAAACAGTAGTGGAAATCCTCGTCGATGACAGCTATGAAGAGCCATACGAGCCTATGCCCACGCCTGGTGGTCGAACTATAGAAGAAGGACAAGACACGTTAGAAATCCAAGTTCCAGATTGGGTCAAAAGGGTCGAGAAAGTGGGTAAGACACATGATGATCGTGTGGCCGTGCAAATGCAATCTCTCACAAATCTGGAAGAAACTGTCCTTCGGTCTTCCTACTTTCAAAATTTCTCCCATCAACGATTAATCACAACATCAGAGTCGCAATACATGCCTTATTTTGTCTTACTACATGATTATAATGCTGAAGTCAAAAGACATACAGGGAAGGAGCCCACATTCGCCACTCAATTTGAGATAGGGGATTTACCGATAGATGCACGT
Organism: Ceratopteris richardii; assembly: GCA_020310875.1. Taxonomy (NCBI): domain Eukaryota; kingdom Viridiplantae; phylum Streptophyta; class Polypodiopsida; order Polypodiales; family Pteridaceae; genus Ceratopteris; species Ceratopteris richardii. The sequence goes on from CM035412.1 coordinate 67,089,565, forward strand.
GCTGGCTCGATCTTCCAACCTAATTGGCGTGCACGTCTACTAACCGATTACCCAGAGATGATGAGTACCTGGGCAACCATGCCACTATATATCAAGTATAATCCATGCTATTGTCCAGTGGTACGTCGTAGATCCTGGCAAGCATTTGCAATCAAGGTACGCAACAATAAAGAATGCTCGGCTTGGGTTAACTACCCATATTTTGCTCCACCTCGAGGGACCCCAACCGTAGCCTACATGATATCAACAATTCGGCACTGGTCTACACGTCTAAATAATGTACCCGACATAGCGGCAAAAATGTGTATGAAGATATTCGAGCTCATGACCATTGTCTTCAAAACCTTTCGGAATGTCCAAGCTCCATACATCTCTGCCCCTGGATTCTCTCAAGGCAATAAGGATTTAGTCTACGACATGAGCCAAACCCCCTCGGTCACTATCATCTTTGCTTGGCATGCACGAATAAAGTACTTGCCCGCATGCTTCAAGCATACATTTGAGGAAATGTTCTCTACGGGATTCTGGGAATACAATTCCAAAATTTTCATTCCCAGACCCACACATTTGCTACATCTATTCGCAGTAGAACAAGCGATCCATGCAGATCAGTTACGTCTGCCACATCCGGACATTCCAGGACCAATCGATTGGGATCGTATGATGACAGATTTGGCCAGAGGACTACGCATACAAGAACATCAGCTTGCCACTCAGGTTGTAGAATATTACATCCAACACTGCCAGCAACAAGGGTCTGTCAGGGACGACAGACGCGAGAGAGGGGGGGGTGTTGAGAGCAGTATGGGCACCCAAGGACCGACTAGACAAGGAAGCCAGCGGAGAGAGTCAGAACAAGGTGAAGGAGTAAGTAGACAAAGCAGTCGACGCAAATCTGGCAGATAGGCCCTTCAATTTTTCCCAAATCAACATCTTTTAACAGTGATTCTTATCACTAACAATAATTGTAAATACCATTTCATATTTTTGTAGCTCCATTTTGTGCAAGCCAAGGAGTCCTTGAGCTTGAGGAGCCTTAGAAGTACCTACATATCAATTTTTGTATTTTTTAGACTCCGTTTAAGCCCTCAAATTGGCCCTGGAACCTAATTTTTAACTAGGCCGGACACTAGGTCTGGACAAGGCCAAAACCTAGTCAAAAACTATAAAAAGAGCTAGAGAGCTCATTTTTGAGGTTAGATTGTAATTGAAACGAACTTGTAAGAGCTTTTTGGAAGTAATCTAAGAACTCCATTGATTCTCACTCTTTGTCTTGCCGTGTGTGCGCGTGTGTGTGTATGTGTGTGCATGCTAGTGTGCTTCTCACTCATGCACTTGTGCCGCCACTTGCTCGAGGTCTTCATACCATCCTCACATCTTCCCGGATTGACATTAAAGGAGGTGCTACTCATCACTGAGCTACAGATGTATATACCTGAACCTGTGTAGATTAACTCCAATCCAAGGAAATAAGTGAGTGGTCTGAGGTCACTTATTTTGAACTCCTCCTTCATTTGAGTCTTTACCTGTTTGATTCATTCAAGATCATTGCCTGTGATAATAATATCATCAACATACACACATAAATAGATCACTTCAGATCCATTCCTCTTTATGAACAAAGAGGTATCCGCCTTGCTAGCTTTGAATCCTTGGTCCTGCAAATAAGTCACCAATCTAAAATTCCAAGCTCTTAGAGCTTGCTTCAATCCATACAAAGCTTTCTTTAGTTTGCATACATAGTTAGGATGATGTGCATCCTCATATCTAGGAGGTTGTGCCATATATACTTCCTCAGAAATCCATCCATTCAAGAAAGCATTCTTTACATCAAGTTGATAGAGCTTCCAATTTCTAGATGCAACAAGACTAATGAGAACCCTAATTGTAGGCATTTTTGCAACATAGAGAAAGTCTCCTCATAATCAATACCATGGGTTTGAGCAAACCCTTTAGCAACTAACCTTTCTTTGTGTCTATTTATACTTCCATATGGATTGCTCTTGATTTTGTATATCCATCGAGATCCAATTACCTTCATAGATGGCTGGTTTGGTACAAGCTCCCAAGTGTCGTTTTCCTTCAAGGATTCCATTTCTTCATCCATTGCATCTCTCCAAGCTTTCTTGCTTTGTGCTTCTTCGAATGTGGTAAGTTCTTCATTTGTTGAATCCTTTGCAAAGTAGATTGAGTGCTTGGTGACCAAAGAAGTATGAGAACCAAACCTCTCTAGTAACTTCTTCTCCGTTGAAGACCTTCAAAGTGGTTGATGTGAGCTCTCGGGTCCATATGTAGCATCCTGAATCTTTGCTTTACCTTTGTTCTTCCATAGCTTTAGTCTTTCCAAGTCTTCTAGGTCAATCTCCGAATCACTTTCTTCAATCTTCTTTGCTTCCTTTTGTTGAAGTGATGGAAAATCTTCATCCACGTCATATGGCAGCTTCACTTTCCTGTCATCATCAAACCATGATTTGTTTTCATCAAAAATTACATCTCTACTCACAGAACATCCTTTATTGATTGGATTGTACGATCTAAATCCGCACTTCTCTGCCTTGGGATCCAATTTCCCTCTTACTTGAGAAGGAATCTGAGCATAGGCTAAGCATCCAAAGATTTTACAATGCTCTTGTGTACCTAAGCACCAACTTAGGGACTTGTGGAGAAAGAGACTATACCTCAATCCCCCTCAAGTGCATATAGTGGGGATTCACGCTTTAATTATCAATCCGATGAGTATACAAACCTAGCTGAGTGTATGAAGACATGCATTCAAAAGATGATCAATGCAAATGCACTACTCAAAGAGTGCAAACAAGGTAAAGACTGATGCAAACAAGCTTCAACTGTCAGTTATGGTGTCACGATACTTGGAACAGCAGCCAATAGTAAATTGAGCTTTTCTCTCAGCTTCCAACTCCAAATATAGCAAATAGCATATGCGTTTTGAAGCTCTCGAGAAGCGTCCAATGGCAGTGCTTTCACTCAATTCTGACGCATCCAATGGCAGTGCTTTCACTCAATTCTGACACTCCTACCTCAAGTTATGAGCAAAATACTGAGTCACAGGAAAACCTTCCTACACTTCAGCACTTCCTACACTTTGCACACACCTTAACAACAACAACAAACAAACACTTTCATGGATAGACAACACTTCCTAACACTCTTTCCAAGCAATACACATGCACACAAGCTCACAAAGAAGAAGATACAGAGAGGAGAAGACACAAATTTGAATTTCTGTGCTCTTGATTCTCACAATGGCAAAAAGTCTTTACAAAGAGTCACAAATTGACTTATATACTTGTGCCCTAAAAATGGTCCTTTCACACAAGAGACCGGCACTTTATTCACTAAAAAGCTAATTTCCTACTAATTTACATGGGTAAGCTACTAATCTTCAGTGGGGATGCATCTAGAGGACTCCTCTAGTGCCTTTACAATGGAAAATATATTACAAGAATGGTCATAATACAAAAATTGGGTGTCCAAATCGAAAAAATTTTGGGGCCCTTCTTTTTCTCTGCCTTGTGCTCTCTTTAGCTCTGCAACACTCTCCCCCTCTTTGTCTCTGTCGTCCCTTGACAGGCTTTACTTCTTGTTTGTCTCTATCATCGCACGCATCCCTTGGTCAGTTCTGCCTACTGGTTAGACTAGCATTACGTTTTAGGGGTCCTGTGATTTGTCCTGGTTGCACACATCGGACCCTACTGTATTACTTAAGCCTGTTAATTCGGGTTGCCACGCACGCCATTAGTAGACATATGAGGATGTAGCTCTTCAGCCTTGATGTGAACCTTCTATTGATCAAGAGGTTGAAGCATCCTCGTATGGCTGTGTGCTTTTCCTTGGTGTGTGTGCCCCTGCGGGGCTCTGTGCAGAGATGGGTGTTGCGCCCCTGCGGGGCTTCTTGCAAAGATATGTCTTCAAATATGATCTTTCTAGTGAAGCTTCTTTCATTGTCTTCTTCTTGCTTCATTCTCCCTCAACACTGCCCCCCTCCTGGACTCTGTCGTCCCCGACAGGCTTTGACAAGCGACGGGCGTATGTTCTATATACTTTTTGCTCTGTGTCATTAAGCAGATTGGCTTCACGTATCATTAGCTGTTTCCATTGTTCTGCCTTTACACCGTCATTTGGTGGCTGTCTATGGTCCGCAAAGAAGCTCAGTTCGTATGCCACTAATTTGGCATTCAGGTTAGATGACATCTTTAAAAATATTTCCGAATCTATTTCAAAAAATCCAGTGAAGAATGCTTCTTCAAATGTCTGCATATAAGTACTTGGCAAAAACATAATCTTGGAATAATACGCCATTATTGTAGGTCGGCTAGGCATAACAAACAGGTCAAAAATGAGTATGTCTGTTCCTTGATTAATACCAATGAAATTCAAAAATGTATAGGCTGCGTGTTTGAAGACCTTCAATACTGTAAGTATCATACTGAGTATTTTATTTGTCATCTTTACAGTTACATCTGGTACTGTTGCATAATTTTGCAGCCAAATTTCAATGGTTTTTACCATGTACTCTTTCGTAGGTAGATAATTATGTGGCGGACTTGGAAGCAGAGGATAATTTAGCCACTGTTTATTTATGGCACCAGTTTTTTGCATGTCCAAAAATTCTCTGGTTTCTCGTCGACGTGGTATAGGACAAAATGAAGGGTTTACTTGTAGGAAATATGGTGCTGCTTGCCAATGCACCCGTAGTGTAGGATGTTTCTCCAAAAACTTTCTTCTCCAAACAGGTTGTGCAGCTTCAAATGCTTCTTGAGTGTAAGCGAATGTGTCATGTTTAAAGTTTAGCTGCTCGTCTGGACTCGTCTTTGTAATCTGCTTTATATATTGTCTTGTTCTCTCTTTCAATAATCCGTACGGAATGTTGAAAGGCTTCATTATCTTGTCTAAGTCTTTACCTTTAATCTTTGCTTCTTTCATGACTTTGATGACTTTGTTTTCAAAATTTTTTGTCAACCGAGACACCACTAGTGCCCATTCCTTCTGACTTATTTCTGCAGTATATGGCATTGGATGATCATCATGTATGTCCGCCATCTGCTCGTGTATTGGAGAATTATAAATCGGGGGAGATAGAGGACGTACCTCTACCTCGTCAGTAGGATTTTCTTTTGTTGGCTCTACTGGTGTCCCGATCGGTGCTTTCTCTTTCACTTGGGTCTCTAATTGTGTTAAGCGTTCATTCTTCTCTTTTATTTCTTGCATCGTTGCTCTGAGTGCTTCTTTTGCTGCAAGCAGTTCATTGCCAATTTTTGCTACATGGTCCATGTTTTCGCTGTAACTTCGTACCAGTTTGGCGTTCACATTTTGTAATTGCGTTTTCAGTTCATTTGTTTCATTGGTGTACTTTCTTTCCCACTCTTCTCTTCGGGCTTGCTCTTGCTTTAGCAAATCTGCATATTTTGCAACCTGATCTCTTAATTCTTGCTGTGCGGTTTTTGATGTCTCTTGCTTTTCAATGGGCTGACCATAAAGTAATGACTTCATCAGTTCTTTATTTCTGTTTTGTAAAGTATCATTCTCCTCCATGTACACTTTTAGTTGTGTTTGAAGCAGATTGCTTCTAGCTTTTATTCTCTCCTTGTCTGCTTCACTGGCTTCATGTAATCTTTGTAGATCTATTAATTGTGCCTGGAGTTGGTGATGCTGGTTCATCAATGTATCACATTGTGTTTTTACATTGAGTAACTCCGTTTCCTTAGGTGCCATTTCTTTCTAGGCCTGGATGAGTTGTGATGACAATTGTTCACTCATGATTTGGAATTGACTCTTTTCCCTCATGGCCTTATCATAATCTGCATCTATATCCATCATCTGTTGTTGTGTATCCATGGTCGTTTGGATCATTTGTTTTACAACCGGCTTTAACTAAGTAACATCCACATTTAACCAGGTTTTAGGAATATTTGGTTCTGCTCCTATTGTCACATCTTTTCCTTGTGCCACGTGTAATGTAGTGTCATGGGGCTGCCTAATGTGGAGTTGTATGCTTGGCTCAGCCTCCATGTGGTTGATTTTGCCTTGAGGTGTATCATCTGGCACCTCGATTACAATTGGCTCTTTGTTTTGTAATATGTCTGAGTCCGCGTTCACTGGAGTTTGTACCTCCTCTTTGATAGGTGGCCTGGGGGCTTCATTATTCACGGGGACTTCTTTCACACTTATCTTTGATTGGTCATTTAGTTGAATCATGTGCACCTTATCCCCATGTTGTTCGACATTCTTCGCTTGCGACTGTTGGTTGTCAGGTGTGACTTCAACTTGATTAATTTCCGTCCATTATTCCTCGTGAGTTTCTATTCTTATATCAGTATCCAATGTATCTTTCTCAGGACTAGATTCTTCGTGGGAGCTTGAATCATCTAAGCCAGTGCTTTGTATCTGTTGTTCTGGGGTCTTTTCTTTACTCCGTTGTTGCTTTTCTTGACTTGCTTGTCTATAGTGATTACCTTGAACATTCACATTCACTTGCCCTTGCATGTACTGATGTGTCTCTTCTAGGGCAGCGGAGAGATCTCTCTTGGTGATTGGCATTTGGACTATAGGAATGTTTGGTAAAGTATGTGTCCTTTTTGACTGAGGTGTAGCTTGGGCTTCTTCCTCTCTCAGGCGCTTTGTACCCCTCATGGGTTTTTGTGAACTGGTTCCTGCTTCTTCCATGGCAATAGCTGCTTTCTTTTTTCTAGGAACCGTGGTGGATTTGGCATATTGGGCTAACCCCTCTGAAGTTGGCATCTCACGGAGACAATTTTTCATATCAAGGGCCTCGTAGATAAGTAAGGTTAACGCAGAACTACCATTTAGAAACTTCTTTTGACCCCATTTTTTCTTGGCTTCAAATAATCGTTCTTGGATATAAGGAGTCATATTCACTTTGTTTCCAACTTGTTTCATTGCATGAGATAGTAGTTGTACAATAATCTTTTGCGGGGCTGTGTATCTATGCATACTCGGGAAATAAAAGTGCTGATGCACTAAGCGGACAGCATCTTCAATATCTGTTCGGTTAATATCCAAAAAGGATCTCTTTTTTGGGTCATGACATTCCTCCTTGACGTTAGTGATTCCTTCTTGATTCCATCCAAAAGCTTTGTTGACTAACTCATGAGTGAATTGAATTGTTCTCCAAGTACCCACTTTGTCCAGTACTCTTGCTTCAGGAACTGATATCTTTGTCGCTGCAGGCTGCAGTGTGTTCATCACTTGTGTACATCTTTGAAAATCTGGTAGATAAATAGGTACTCTCAGAAATGCGTCTATCCCTCCTTGTGTCCAGACATCCACCATGCGAGGTAATCCTTGTATAATAGTCTTGAAGTCTTGCGACATAATAGGGAAGTAGTGATCCCTATCCATGATCTTTATGGTTGCCATGAAAATAAGGTCCAACACTGGTTGGTCATCAAGAAACCAATGGCCTCTTGCTTTCGTTATTGATTCCAATGGAAGAAGTTGCACCTCTTCCTCTTGCGTAGCTTCAGAATTGGGAGATGCCATCTGCACTCAATTGATGGCAGTAATTAGTCACCGAATAATATTTAGAATCATCCTTCATTTATCCTTTATTATATTGGCAATTCTCCGCATGAATGGTGTCGTCCCTTTCCCGTGGGTGTGAGAAAGGTAATACCTGGATTTTTCCATATTTTAGGTATTTTTATATTTTCTTCTGAAAAGAAAAACAGAAAGGTTAGTTCATAGCCGAAGCGGTTATTATTATTATTATTATTATTAATTTTTTTTTTGAGGTATTTTCTTAATGTAGGTACAAGTGCTCTCCTATTCCCCGAGAGGAGAATGTGCTTACTATCATGAAATAGAAGAATATTGTCCCGAATGCTTGGCCTTGTAATGTGGCCCTATCATGCATACTTTGGGTCCTGATAACTCCAAATGTGTGCAACTTGAAGTAGTTGGATGATGCATGCAGTTTGTCTTGTCTTTCGGCAACCAAATCTGCTTTACTCTGTTGGGACGTATTGTATCCCGAACATTCCTGATGAATGTGGTGCTTCTCATGTTGTACGTCTGCTCTATCTGCTTTTTGAATCTCGGACTGGCTTGTGTTGCAACTGCAGACTCCTTCTCTTTCCTATAGCTATTCTTCTTTGGCTGTTTTGCCCTTAGACCATATTGGTTCTCCTTGTGTAGTGGTTCATCGTTTCGGTTTAGCGTCTTTGGAGCACATGATTTTGGAATCCATATTTGCACTCGATCCGGTTGGGCAGCTACTACATTCTTTGGAATCCATATCCTAGCAATTTGTCGTTGACTTTGGTGTTCAAAATGATTTGCCTTCTTGTTTGATTGGTCGTTCTGATGTCGAAGATGTTTCTGTTGTTGAAGATATGCATCCGTTTGATCCTTCCTTATCCAAGCTTGTTTAGTGTACGGAATAGGGTATAGTCTAATAGGTGTAGACTTCGGATGATCCTTGGAATTAGTCTCTCTTGCGCTTGGTTCTCCATTAGGGATGTTTTCAGGTGAACTGACACTCTGGTGACATGCTAAACTAGAAGATGGAAGGCAAGCAGAATTCTGTGTCTCCTCACATGAAGTACTAGAGGAAGGCGTTTCCACAGTGCTGGTGAACATACATTCATCATCATGTTTATGAGAGTGAGCTCGCGGATCTAATTCTTCAGTTTTGATTGCTCGTTCGCCAAGCATACTGAATACCTCTCGATGTCCTATCTTTGCTGAGATGTATCCTAAGGCCAATTGAATGGTCACTTCATATTCGTATACCGAATCTTGACCTAACACTACGTCTTCGAGTAAGTCCTCATCCTGACACACTAATAGCTTCTATTCCATAGTGTTGTTGCCAAGATGTAGAGGTAAGGTGATTTCACCTATACATTGAGTAATCGTTCCTCCTATTCCTATCAACTGTGCCTTTGAGGGACGTAATTCCTCCTTGAGTGTCTGTGTTAATGAATACTTGATACAACTTGTAGCGGCTCCTGTGTCAATGAGAGCATCCACTAAGTGGTACTCCATTTTTCCGGCTCCCAAATTCAAATATGGTTGTGTCCTTTGTTGACCTAGGTTTTTGGTGGCTCTAAAATTAGCCATTGGGATGAGTTCTTCTCCTAGTCGATATCTCTCATCTCTCTCTCTCATCCACTCTTTCCGTTTCTTGATTCATTCTAGTGCTTCCTGTCTTGCTTCTTCTCGTATCCTTTCCTCCTCGATGCGTCTATTCTTGCCCTTGATTAATCGTGACATTGTTTCTTCAGTCAATGGTTCTAGATATTTTTTCACTCGACACCCACTGATATAGTTTGGTAATACTTCTCCACTAGGGTTGCTAAGTTGATGGCTCCACTAGTAGATATTCGAATGATGATTAATGGGCCATATCCTCTCTTTTGTAACTTCTTAATGTGTTGTTTCAGAGTATATACCAAAACTAAATCTCCTTCCTTCAAATTTTTGTCTTTAATATGAGCATCAAAATATGCATTCTATCGCCTTTTAGCCGCATAAATCCCTGCTACTGCTTGTAACCTAGTTTCATGTAGCTTCTCTATTTGATCCAATTGAGATGAGAGTTCATGTCCCGTCCACTCATAAGTTGTTGCTACTCTAAGAGTGGGTATTAAGAAATCAATTGACAAAATATCATTTTGTCCATACACTTAGTTAAACGAAGTAGTGCCTATGGCGGTTTTGTAGGCTACTCGAAATGCCCATAAAGCATGATGTAATTGCTTATCCCAGTCAGATATTCCAGTGTTAACAATTTTTGTGAGAACAGTACACAAGATTTTATTTGAATTTTTGGCTTGTCCATTGGCTTGTGGGTGATAAGGTGCTGATTTCTTATGAATTACCAAGAATTCATTCAATAAGGTTTCTATAACTTCATTCACAAAGTGCGTACCTCTATCACTCACAATTTCTATCGGTAGTCCAAATCTAGTGAAAACGTTCTCAAAGAGAAACTTGGCCGTAGTTCTTGCGTCATTTTTCTTGGTTGCTTTGGCTTCAACCCATTTGGTCAGATAGTCTGTGGCTTCATGAATGCACATTCGCAAGTGATTATCTCTTCCTCTTTTGAAGAGTTGTTTTCCAATAAGAGCATAGTCCTTAATTTGTTCTACAAGTGCTCATTTTCTTGCTAGAGCGGCTCCTTCTGGGTACTCTTGGGTCTTTAAGAACTTCACCAGAGGCATGCTCCATCTTGGTGCTACAGTGGAGTAGCATAGAGTGGAGTTCTTTTTTGGATTCCGTTCTTGACAGGTTGGGCAGGCTGATACATAGTTATGTGCATCCCTCTGCATAGTTGGCCAATATATGCCCAATCTCCTTAGTGTTTGCCATGTTCCGTTCGCATTTAGATGAGTTTTCCATTGATTTACATGTGCTTTCTGAAGCCACATTTCTTGTTCCTCTTCTTCTACGCATCTCATGAGTAATCCATTTGAATCTTGGTGATACAAACTTCCAACAATGATATGAAGGTTTTTAGTCTTCCATAGGTCTTGGGTTCGGTTTGGTGTGATTCCATTTTTTGGTCCATGCGTAAGTATAGAGATCAATTTTTCTGCCCACTGTGGACATACATCAAGATTAAAAAGGTACGTATCTGGCAGATCATATGGTACTCCTATGGGTGGTTCTCCATGTGTCATTCTTGATAGGTGATCCGCTCTTATGTGGGTATTTCCTTTCTTGACTACTACTTCAAAATCAAATTCCATCAACAATAGAAACCATCGTACTAGCCGTCCTGTATTAAAAGGCTTATTGACTAAGTACAGTAGGGCTTGATGATCAATGAAGAATTTGAATTTGTTTGCCAATAAGTAGTGTCGAAACTTCTTTACTGCGTATACGATCCCTAGGCCTTCTCTCTTGGTTGTGGTGTAATTACGCTCTGCTTGATTTAATTATCTACTGGCATAGGCTATAGGGTGGTCTAGCTTTCTTGTATCTGCAGGTTGAGCTAAGATGCAACCAATGGCAAACTTGGATGCATCTACATGAATGTGAAATGGCTTATTCCAATTGGGTACTTGAAGGATTCGCGCTGAACTCAATCGACTCTTTAATTCGTTAAAAGCTTTCTCACATTCTTTAGTCCAATTAAATTGCGTCAATAATGCATAAAGAGGTCTAGCAATTATGGCATACATATGTATGAATCTTCGGTAGTAGCCACAATGTCCCATAAATGCTTAGACTTCTTTAGCAGTCTTTGGTCTCGGTAAATCCAGAATTACTTTGATTTTGTCTTCATCTGTTGAGATTCCATTTTTGGAGACAATATGTCCCAAAATTTTTCCTTGGCGAACCATGAAGGCACATTTTTTTGGGTTTAGGCATACTCGATATTGTCGACATTTGGCAAAGATCTTTTCTAGTTCAGGGATGTGCTCTGATCGTACAACTGAATAAGTACATAAATCGTCCACATATACCTCCATACTCTTTCTCAGGAACTCTTTGAATACATGGCACATCAATCTCTGGAAGGTGGCTGGGGCATTAGTTAGACCAAAAGGCATGAATCTAAAGGCATATACTCCCCATTCAGTTGCAAAAGCTGTTTTGTGTTGGTCCTCAGGAGCAATGGCTACCTGATTATACCCTGGAAAACCATCCAGAAAACTATACACTTCCTTCCCTGCCACTCTTTCCAACAGATGATCAGTAATAGGTAATGGGTAACTATCCCTTATGGTAGCGGCATTTACTTTTTTCAGATTTATGCATACTCTTAACTTCCCATTCTTTTTCGGTACAACCACCAAAGGTGACACCCATTCCGTGTGCTCAATCTCATATATGAATCCAGCATCTAACAACTTATCTATCTCTTCCTTTATCTTTGCTGAGTACACATCATTGTATGTATACGGTCTTTGTTTAGAAGGCTTGGCTTCGGATGTCATGGGGATTCTATGAGCACATATAGATGGATCTACTCCTTTCAAGTCCTTATAGGTCCAAGCAAAGACATCCCGGTATTCCCTTATGAGGTGTATTAACTCTTGTTCTTCCTCCACTGAGACATCATGTCCTATGAAAGTACATCGCTCCTCTCCTTCTTCTAACATTACTACTATCTTCTTGGTTTGCTCTTTGTTGTCGTATGCTATTCCCGGCTGTGCTTCTCGTTTTGGCATTTGAATAGCAATTCTTCTCTCTTCTACTTCATATTTTTTGAAGTGTACGGGCACTTCAAATTGGTCTTGAGGCTTGTTTTCTTCATTAATTTTTTCTTTTTCTAATCCCAGCTCCTCTTCCTGCGTTGGTTCTTGATTTATTTCATGAGCTATGACACTTATTTCTTGAGTTTCATTTTCTGTTTCCATGTGTTCTTGCTCCATTTCAATGCTCTCATAGTCTTCCTTCCATTCCTTTTCTATGACTTCTCCTTCTTGAGCCTCCTGAAGGACTACCACATATAGACTAACGTCATATCCTTCCTATCAATACATTCATTCATAGTTATTACTTCTTCGTTCACACATACATCGAGAGTAGCTAAAATCTCCATCCAACCATGAGGTTCAAACTCTTCATCCAAAAAGACTTGAGGCATGTAAGCTGGATCTTGTACAGACCTAGCTACTCCTTGCCTTTGCTGCCATCCCTTTCTCCTATCCTCTTCCTTTTTTGCAGTTTGGCATATCCATAGATGAGTGTCCTCGTTCATCCATGATTGATCACTTGAACCTATACTATGAACCGACTGATTATCTTCCTCCTTATGAATCTGATTCCATTGTAAGGGGGGAACATCTTGATATGTGTATGTGTGGAGATTTATTCTTGTGGTGGTTCCTTCATGCTCTAGGTATACAGCGTCTTTTCCCCAATCTTGCACTACCTTTAGTTGTCTCATGAAAGGTCTTCCAAGTATCATTTCATAATTGCTAGGCCTTTAAAATTGACATATTGCTAAGGTATGTTCGAATTCAACTCCGCATGTGGTAAAAATTACTCGTTCCAATAGTCCTAAGGGTCTTTCAGTGTGTCCATCTGCCATTTGTATCTTCATGCGTGTTGGTCTTAGAGCTGGTTTTCCCCATTTTTCCCAAATTTCCTTAGTTGCTATCCCTACTCCAGCTCCTGTATCTAAAATGGCTTTGGTGGTGTAACCCCTGTAGGTAATTGGAAGGCAAGTGTTTCCTTCATCTCCCTCACTAAAATCTCCTACCTTATCGACTGGGATTTCTGTGTTTACTTCATCAGATACCTCTTTTTCTTCTGTCTTGATCTCCAATTGACTGGTCAGTTTCTCCTTCAAATGTGGTTTGATCTTCAAAAGTTCTTCCAATGTTAGGGTACAAGGGATTTTTACTTTTTTGAGATGTTGTATGATATTCGATGTTTGGACTGATGGGTTTGGTTCTTTTTTCCTTATTGAGGGAATGCAATATAGTTCTGAATTATGTTCGTACTCTCCTGTATAATTTGGCAAAGCCTTTACATCTTCATTCTCTTTGTCACTTGGATCCATTGGTAATATTCCTTCTGAATTCAATTCAGGTATTGAATCCTCTACTCCCTCTTCCGCTTCTATCTCTTCAAAGGGCGGTTCAATTCCTTCCACTTTCTTCCATCTTTCTTCTTGGACTCTAGCCCACAAATCTTCAGGCCATTCCCCTTCTACTTCGGGAACAATGGAACCATCCCTTTTTTCCTCACCATAATTTCTATTATGTGTCTTACCTGCTTCGGGTTTCTCGTGATCATTAGTAATGACACACTCTTGGAATTCTCTTTCGGAAATTCGGGTATTGGGTAATGGCAACGCAGGTTTTTCTAAGGTATGTTGAACAACTTCTATTAATTTTTTGCAGATCTCAAACCTCTCTTTCTCTAGGTCACCTCTAGGATATTCTCTTTCATGTTGTTCTATGGTAGGTCCTGCTCTTATTCGTGCCTTGTATGCCTGAATCCACATGGCTAATTCTTCAGGCATGGGATCTGCTAAAACTGATCCTACCTCTTCTTTTTTATACTTTCCATTTTTATTTTCTTCTTCAAATATCGGTTCCTCTTTTGGATTTTGTGTGCTCTTCTCATTTTCCTTCTTCTGCAGCAACTTCTTTTCTTTTATCCTATCTCTACGGTTCTTCCATCTTTGTGTTTGCTTACTTATAATACTTTTCTCAGGCTCTTCCGAGTCTTCAACTCTTTGAGGTGTAGGTGGGTTTGCCTCTTTGTAGCTTTGATTATGTTCCTCTGCCTTTTCTGTGGTCTCTCTAGCTTTGGCTCTTGTTATCGCTTTCAATGGTACAGTGTATTCCTTGTCACTCCCTGACGATTCTATTACTTCTATCACATTGATTTGCACATTGGAGGTAGCCTTGTTGGGATTCTTGGGGCAATCTCGAAAAAGATGTTCCTTACCACAATCACTACAGTAGCCTTCCCAGACTCGTTGTGGTGGTGGTGGGTTTGGCAATGTACATTCTCTGATATAATGATCACCTCCGCATCTATAACATGGTCCTCTAGGTACAGGCGGTCTGTTCATAGGTCGGGGGGTATGGGTGCTCTAGGGGCTGTGTACATCAATGACACATAGTCCTGCTCATATCCGTAAGAACTATCTGGTACTTCCATGCCATAGGCATATGGTTCGTACAGTTGTCCATATGCTATCATAGAGCTTTCATAAGTGGAATATGCTCCTTGACTATGGTCGTAGGGTGGGTCATATGATTCACTACTAGTCAATGGTGTAGCTGGGACTATAGCTCTCTCTAAGTTTTCTTCAGGTTGAGCTACTTTCACCAAGACAACATTCTGAGGGTGGGGCGGTTGTTGTCCTAACACTGGTTGTGGTTGAGTGTATCCTTGATAAGCATACAGTCGTGGTACTGGAGCTTGCTGCTGATATGTGGGATATCTAAAGGCTTCACCTCCTTGATCTCTCTGAGGGTATCCATAAGGTCTCATGATAGGTTGCATGGGTCTTGATTGCCTATTGTAAGGACAATTTTCTGTGTTGTGATTTGTATATTTTTGCTCAATACTACAATACTGCAGAGGTCCCGGGACAGGTGGTCTATTGTACGCATAAGCAGGTGGTGGGACTACTCCCCTAGTACACAAATGAGAAGGATGATCTCCTCCACAGTGCATACATCTCCTAAGCATGGGCACTCTCATTGGGTTGTTGGGGTAGTTCCTCTATCCTTGGACATTCAACTTCTTTGCCACTAAGTTGGCTATTTCCTCTACATTGTTCTTAGGGTTTGATGTGCTGCTGGCTGAATCTTCACTTTTGACACTGCCTTGAGGTATTTTCAAATCCTCCGCAAGATTTTCTTCTAAATCAATACATTCCTTCATGCATTCTTGCAAAGTTTGAACTCTCTTTACATACACCAACGATCTTAATGATCCGTTCAATAATCCTTCCAAAAATAATGACACCATTTTATTTTGGGTAGGTCTCTCTTCCACTGGGCATCTGTCCACATACTGCTTGAATCTTCTTGCTGCCAATCTCACTGATTCTGTAGGAGCTTGCCTAAAGCTATGGATCAATGATGACGAGTTGTTTTTAATTCCAGACTTAGTGAATTCCTCAATCATTTCTTGATAGACTTGTTCCATGTTTTGAAAATTATTAGGATCTAATGGTTGGAACCATGCTAACGCAGTGTCTGTCAAGGTTAGACCAAAAGATTCATATTGGATCAAAAAATCTTCCACTTGTTCTGCTCTGATCACTTGTTTAAATTCGGCTATATGATTGTAAGGTTCATTAGAGCCATCATAGTGATTTCTCATGCATTTGGCCACTTGAATTGGCCTCAATATTCCTATTTCAGGCAGTCTAGGCATCACTGGAAAAATTGGTCTCCCTATGGGTATACCAGGTCCTCTTGCTACAGGTGGTCTGACTGGGGTAGGAATTCCATGTCTTGGATCCACAGGTGGTTGAGGCCGGTAATTAGGGTTATTTGCAGGCATTGCAAACTGCACATGTGGTCTGACCGGGATTTGTGTTTGTTGGGTTTGTTGTGTTTGTCTTGACTGCTGATATGAGTCATTTTGAGATGTTCCAAGTGGGTTTCGTGAAGTGGTGGCTTGGTCCCTAGGGGGAAACACATGAATATTCTGATATTTCAACTCGGCTCTTTCTGACTCTGTTAGGGGCCAATACCTTCTCTGATTCTTATCCAAATATGTGATGATGGAGGGGAAGTTAGGATCTTGTAACTCATATATGGTAACTGGATTGGGGGCTGCTTCGCATATTGATGAGTGGGCTCTAAGGAGATGTTCCATTCCATTGATCAAATACACATCCATTAAGGAGTCGATCCTTGGTCCTACAAATAAGTCACCAATCTGAAATTCCAAGCTCTTGGAGCTTGCTTCAATCCATACAAAGCTTTCTTTAGTTTGCATACATAATTAGGATGATGTGCATCCTCATATGCAGGAGGTTGTGCCATATACACTTCCTCAGAAATCCATCCATTCAAGAAAGCATTCTTTACATCAAGTTGATAAAGATTCCAATTTCTAGATGCAGCAAGACTAATGAGAACCCTAATTGTAGGCATTTTTGCAATAGGAGAGAAAGTCTCCTCATAATCAATACCATGGGTTTGAGCAAACCCTTTAGCAACTAACCTTGCTTTGTGTCTATTTATACTTCCATCTGGATTCCTCTTGATTTTGTATATCCATCGAGACCCGCTTATCTTCATAGATGGCTTGTTAGGTACAAGCTCCCAAGTGTCATTCTCCTTCAAGGCTTCCATTTCTTCATCCATTGCATCTTCTTGCTCTAGCACAATGGTGAGAACCACGTTAAGAAGCTCCACCTCCTTAATGTCAATCCGCGGAAGAGATAGGAGTGATATGAAGTGAGATGAAGTGAGAGTGAAGGTGAGAAGCATAGAAATGCACACACACATACACACACACTACGAAGAGACAAGCAAGGCACAATGGAAGGTGGGAAATTAGCTCTATTACTCAAGAACACTATTACAAGCTCAAAGAACTCTAAGCTCACACTAGCCAACACTAACCAACTTCAAAAATGAGCTCTCTAGCTCTTTTTATAGTTTCTAGACTAGTTTTGACCGGTTTCACATCTAGTGACCGGCATAGTTAAAAATTAGGTCCTAGATGCTATTTGGAAGGGTAAACGGTGTCTAAAAATAACGAAAATTGGTACACTTGTTCTACCTAAGCTCCTCAAGCTCGAGGACTCCTCGGCTTGCACAAAATGGAGCTATGGGTTACAAAATGGGGTTTTCTATGTTACATATGTTACAATAGTGATGAAAATCACTGTTGGAGGTTTCTGAAAAGTATTTTTAGAACATGATTCTTTGAAAAAAGATTTGACTGGCTTCCTGCTCCGTTGTTACATGCTTCCGCGTCGTCTGTGCCTCTGGCTGCTTCCAACACCCCCCTCCCTCTCGCTTCTGTCGTCCCTAACAGAACCTTGTTGTGAGGTCTGCCGGATATAGTTCTATAGGAGGTCTTGAGCGAGGGTGTGCTCGGAGATACGAATGCCTCGGGCCAGATCTGCCTCGAGTTTCTCCCAATCGATTGGTTGCGGTTCTTCCGGTGGCGGGAGCTGATAGTGTGTGGAATAGACCATTCGTTCACAGGCAAATAATTGTAATAAATGTGTAGGCCTGCTTATGAATACCTCTGAATGGTATTCCCAGAAGCCGGTTGTGAACATCTCTTCGAACGTCTGCTTGTAGCACGCCGGTAGGTACTTTATTCTGCAGTGCCAGGCATAACACACCCGTAGCGATGGCGTTGAACTCATATCATATACCAGGTCAAAATTGCCATGCTCAAAGCCCGGGGTGTTGACATGGGGTGCCTTGACGCGTCGGAAGACTTTAAAAATCATTTGCATCATGTCAAAGATTTTGATAGTCATATGCGCCGCTATATCATCCATATGCTTTAATCTAGGGAGCCAGTGGCGAATTGTAGCCATCATGTAGCCAACAGTTGGTAACTCAATGGGTGGCTTAAAATAGGGGTAATTCAACCAGTCTTGGCACTGCTTATTGTTTTGTACCTTAATAGCAAAGGCAGTCCAGGAGCGGCGTCGTGGCACTGGTCCCCAACACGGATTGTACTTCAAATGCAAAGGTGCCTTTACCCATGTACTCATCATCTCTGGATACTGCTGTAGTAAATCTTTTCGCCATTCTGGTTGATAGATCCTTCCTTGCTATGCATCTAGTGGCAAATCATCCGCCTCGAATTGAGTTGCATGCGATGGTTTCTTACCTGTCTCTTTCTCAATGGCTAACTGGTATTCGGCCATTAACATGAAATACGGTTTATACTGTAGCTCATGCCCAGATATGTATCGTCGCGGGGCCAAATGAGCAAAGAATGGAGACTGTAAAATCCGTTCTTCTATCATCGCCATGGCATGTAATTGTGCCTCTACTCTCGTTGAGTGCGTTGTTCCAAGTTCCTCAATAGTCTTCATCCACGCGGGGGTCGGAAGTTCGTACATCATCTGACCTTCGGCCGTGACGCGTCCGCCTGGGATGGGTTGTGGCTCGTACGCTTCTTCAAACGTTTCCTCCACCGGAATGGTGACCGTTTCTTCCTCAGCTGGAAGCTCAGGTGGGGAATCTGGCCTTGGTGGTGCTTCATATACTGCAATCCTTGATTCAAGGTTCGATACCTGGGCCCGTAATGCGTTGAGTTCCTCTAAGATGTCAGGAGAGGGGTCCATAGGTGCTGGTACGTCTTGGTGTGCCGGTGCTCGTAACTGGAGTAATTTGTGATCTTCTTTGAGTTTTTGTAACTCCTCGTTCATGTGGTCGTATTCCTCTAGTAATCTTACATGATCGTCTAGCAGCATCCTCATCGAGTCTGAAGGAATGGCTTTGAACCTGCTAGGACTGAGTGGTTGGTCTGGGTGGTCGAGCGCTGCTTCTAAGTTTTCTCGGTTCTGATCCTGTAAGCGCTGGTTTTCTTCCTTGGCGGCTGCTAGGTGTCTTCGTAGTAAGCCCATGTTTCGTGTTAGCGTTGCATTGCGGACTGTCTTTTGGTCTTTTCTTCGCTTTCTAGTTCCAATTTGTGATAAGCCTCGCGTAATTCTTGGTAGCGGGTGTTCAGAGAGGCATTCTCAATAGACAATAAATTAAGCTGCGACTGTAAGTCATTGGTTGTCCTCTGCAGCTGCTGATAATTATCACCAAGAGATGTGAACTCATCTCTTACTTGCGTCATACACATGAACATCTGTCGGAATGCATTATCTACAGTGGGTGATAGTATTAATGGGGTGCTAAATGAAGATGCAGTGGGTGTAGATGCAACGGGAATGGGGAATGGGGGTGGGAAGGTGGATGATGTAGTGATTGTTGAAAATTGTGATGTGCCTAAAAATGTTTGTGCCGTGAGTGAAGTGAGTGATGGTGCAATGGGTGGTGAGATGTCCATGTCAGTGGACGTGTCTAGTGCGGTGACCGTGAATATGGGTGTGATCGTGGGTACTCGTGCTGGTGTAAATACGGGATTTACAAAGGTTGAGGGGTAATTTACAGGGGGGCTGGCTGGAGGAGCTTGGTAGAAAGGGGAAAGAGGGGTTACAGTGGGTCGGGGAGGTGAGACTGGGGAGAAGGTTAATGGAGGTGGGAATGGGAAAAGGGGTCTTGGAGTTGTGGGGAAAGATGGGAAAGATGGATGGAGGAATGGGTTGGATAGAAAGGTGGGTGTGGGAGGGGGTAGACTAGGGCTAATGGG
Source organism: Ceratopteris richardii (assembly GCA_020310875.1). Lineage (NCBI taxonomy): Eukaryota > Viridiplantae > Streptophyta > Polypodiopsida > Polypodiales > Pteridaceae > Ceratopteris > Ceratopteris richardii. Next base: position 67,109,320 of record CM035412.1, read on the forward strand.
TGCAGGAATTGTGGGATTAGTGGTGGTAAAGACAATTTCTGTAATGCCACCGGCGAATGAAGCTGTTGGTATGGGGGAAGGAGGGTGAAGAGGGGAGGCTGGAGGGATGGGCGGTGATGGAGAATCGGTTGGGGTGGTCGGTACGTCAGTGACTACTGAGGTATGTACAGCTGTAGCGCGAGGTGGGGAATCTACAAAGATGGTTTCTACTACCAACGAACTTTCGGGGACGAGGCGTGCCTCCCTGGCTTGTTCTGAAGACTGTGCTCCTGTTGGTACACGAATATATTCGCCGGGCTTTGAAAGTAGTCGTACTCTGCGGGGGTCAAACTGTGGTAGTGGCTTTCGTTGCAAGTACCTGAGGGCTTTGTTGGAGCCTACTGATTTGACTAACTCTCTGAATCCTTTGATGTATGCATCTTCGAATCTGCCTGTGACAAGTTCTTGTTCTATTATTGTTTGACTCTCTTCCTCTGTCAGCTTTTTGCGTGCCCAAACTTTTTCCATAGTTCTATACAGCTTCTTGATAGCTAGTGTGTAAGCTGCTGCTTTGTAAGTTTCATCTTCATGGGTACTTGTATCACCATGTGTGTCTGTTTGTTGGCCTTGGCCATCTGTCTGTTCATGCTCTTGGGATTCCTGTGTTTCCTGGCTAGCTTCATCGTCTCCTTCATCGTCATCGGTTGCTGTTCTTTCGTCATCAGAACTGGACACGATCTGTCCTTGTGGCTGATCCCTGGGTGTGGTAGGGTAGCTAGGCCTTTCAAATTCTTGAGAAAACAATTGTCCTTCTGAAAACTGGAACTCATTGGAGAATGCATCGGGCATCTCAAAATCAAAAGTTTGGTCCAGTGGCTCTGCTTGTCCTGCTTCTAAATGGGGTATTGGAAAAGAGAAAGCTTCCGCACCAATAGTGGTGGGAAGTTCAGCTGCTGTGGTGATAGGTTCTGTGGTTGTGGCTGCTTGAGGTGCAACAGTACTGGTGGTGCCCTCCGGCGTAACTGGTCTTGATAATCGTATACGAATTGGGGGTACCGTGGGAGTGGCTGCTGTTGGTGACTGCTCTGGAGATGGTTGTGGCGAGGGTGATTCTGGGACTTGTAGGCACGGGATAGTACCTCTCATCCGCTTTCCGGCTCTGCCTTTGCTAGACTTTCTAGCCTTCCTAGTGGTGCCTTTGAATGCTTTCAATTCCTCACTGGTCATGGCACGCTCAATTGGTAAGTCATACGCCAAGCACATATATATGATCCTGGTGAGGGCGCAGCACCCATTGATTACCTTCTTTCGCTCCCACCTATGTTATGCCAAATAGAGCTGATCAATTATCCAACTGGCTAGATCAACCGTTTGAGGTCCAGTACAGGCTAAGTATAATCCAAACCAGATTCTCTTGTGAGGCATGGTAAAACGATCCTGAGCTGGGAAAGCAAAGTGCTGCATGCATATCCGTAATGGCTTGGATAGCTCAGGTGTTATAGCTGAAATGTCCTCCCACTTAGTTACGTCACCACGTTTCATCTGCTCTGGGACTAGCCGTTCTCTCTCCGTCGGAGTGTGTGTTCCATGTATTTTCAGAGCTGCGCGAATTAAATCTTTAGACAAATAAAACCTTCTGAATGGAGGATCATTTACCAAGGATGGTAACATGAATGTGCCAGGTAGATCCTTGTTTTCTGAAGCTGTTAAGGTGGTTACCAAGTAAAAACATCTGTAAAAATCGGGTTTAGGCAGAGCGTCGCTAAAATACTCTGTAAATCCCGCTCGTGCCCAAACGTGCATTAAATCTTGTGTATTCTGCAGTCCTTCAAATTCTCGTGAAAAGAACTGGTACTTGGCCCATGTGCGTAAATCAAATGCCAAATTGGCCTCAAATATGAAATCAGCATCTGCTAATGGTCCTGCTAGGCCTTGAAACCAATGAGAATTACGATGAATCTTCTCCGTATATCCTCTAGGAGGATCATCGATTGGCATGGGTCCTGGAAAACCTTGAAACTCTGGTGGTTGCATCATAGGATAAGATTCCGCGAGTAATTCTCCAATATTGGCCATTGGTGTGCTTGGGCCAGCTTCTGATGGTCCTGCTTCGGTTTGCATGATGACTGATGAGCTAATGGAAAAGATCTGCTACAAAAGATTAACACATTAGCATGGAAATTAATTATGATCCCATTAAGGTGAGACCGCAATCCTTTTCCATAACCGATGTGTAACCGGTGTAGCCAAGTGTCGTGAAGTGATTGATGCAATGATCTTTTTGCAGAGCTAATGCAGGTCTCTAGACACCTACATGGTTCAGATTATGCCTACAATTCTTGATGAGCTTTTATTATGCATGATGTGGGGTTTGGGTGTATGAATTTATACAAGGTTTGGTTGAGGGTGAATTATTACAAGGGTGGAGTTTAAACGGGGTGGGAGAATTGTTAGATAATGGGGTACAAGAAGACGTCTGGATACGTTTTGGTATCCATTTCCTAAGAGTCTTTGAGTGGATGGTGTGTTTCTTTTGAGGGACAAAAAGTGGTATCGGGTTTGGTGGTATCGAAGTATGAAACGATTTCTGAGGGGTATACATTACATGGCTTGAGGGTTGGGCTATAATACATTGTTTGGGTACCCAAATCTACATGGGTGTGGGTCGATTGCTAAGATACTTCTTGGCGATCCAAATCTACGGAGTATTTGTACTTGGGGAAGAAGATCGAGGGGACTTTTGATGCTGACTCTACTGCTGTTGAAACTTTGTCCTGCTCTCGTCTGTAGTGTTGCCAATAGTCTGTGGTTGCTGTCCTTTTGGCACCCATATTTGTTTCGTGCCACTTGTTCTTTGATGTTGATACTGCTGCTTTCTTTGCCTTGTCTGGTGATGTCGTCGGTCTGGGTTCCTCTGTTGTGGTTGAGTCCTTCGTGGTTGGGTTTGAGAGGTCCATTGGACGCTCTGCTTTGGAAAAGAAGGGAGATCCAACACTTGCGTGACCTGCCCATTAGGAAGTGATTCGTTCCTTATCTTTAATCTAGGCTAGTCCGCAGCAAGTTTGGAAGGATGAGCACCGCAGGGTGTTGTGCTCATTTGGCCGCTGATGCAACCCACCTGACCGCTGATTGTGTTCATCTGCCCTAGCGGTTGGGTAGCCGCCCCTTCTAGTTTGCAGGAAGCCCCAGGGAAGATCTCCTGTCGTTCTTCTGATTGACAATTGTCCCTAGCCAAGCCCGAGTGGGTTGGTGTAGACGTAACGTGACTGGTCTGACCCAAGATCTTCCGGTCTTCCGTCGCATGCGTTTCATAGGGTCTAGGGTTACAAACCTCAATCGGAATGCCGTTAGGGAAGTCAAGCGGTATCACTCGCTTCTGTTCTAAGGTTCCAATCTGTAAGGAGCCTTGTCTAAGATTTAGGTCCACTGAGTGATCGTATAGCCAATCTTGGCCAAGGGTTAGGGGTTCTATCAGGTCGTCATCATGGCACACTAGTAGTTTCGCTGTCATGGTCACATCCTTAATGAGGATAGGAAGGTCCACCTCACCCATGCAAGGGGTTTCCATGCCTCCTAGGCCTATGAGGTATGCCTCAATTGGCCGCATTTCTATTCCTGAATCCTTATAGTGGGACCATCTAATAGCACTAGTCGCAGCACCTGAGTCAATTAAAGCCGCGAGCTCTTGGCAAGGGTTGCCGTGCTCTAGCCTAACTGTAATGAATGGTCTCCTGTCCACTATACTAGGATGAGTGGTTGACTTTACTTGACACATGGCCATGGGATATCTGGGTGTAGTTTCCAGATGGTTATAATGTTCTCTCCCTAGTCCTTGTCTTCTTAACTTCATGCGTTTAATGCATTCTATTGCTTCTGCCTGAGCTTCCGCTCGTATTCTATTTTCTTCCTCCTTACGCTTCTTTGCCAACGTGAGTCGTCTAAGCATATCCTCAGTAAGAGGTTCCTGATATAACTTGACTCTACAACCACTAATGTAATTAGGCATTATATCTCCTTCTAAAGTGGCTAACTATACTGCTCCACTTGTTGAGAGTCTGTTAATGATCATAGGTCCATAACCTCACTTTTCTAACTTACGTGTGTGTTGCTTTAGCGTATATACTAGAACTAAATCTCCTTCTTTTAAGCCTTTATCTTTCACATGTGCATCAAAATATGCTTTCTGTCGCTTCTTTGCTGCGTATATGCCTGCTGCTGCCTTTAGCCTGGTTTCTCCTAATCGTTCCAAGTCCATTATTCTCGTTGATAATTCATGGCCGGTCCACTGATGTTCTTGTGCAACCTTAAGGGTCGGTATCAAGAAGTCCAAAGGAAGCACAGCATTCTGACCAAAAACCATCTGAAAGGGAGTTGCATTGAGTACGGTCTTGTAGGCCACTCGATATGCCCAAACAGCATGGTGTAACTGTTTGTCCCAATCTGAACGTTTGTTGTTCACGAGTTTTGTCAGTACGTTACAAAGGATCTTATTAGCGCTTTCAGCCTGACCATTGGCCTGAGGATGATATGGTGCGGATTTCTTGTGAATCACCATAAAATCCTGTAACAAATATTCAATGACTTGGTTTAGAAAGTGAGTGCCTCGATCGCTCACTAACTCTATAGGCAGTCCATATCTTGTAAAGACATTCTCAAATAAGAATTTTGTAGTTGTGTGTGCATCATTCTTTTTTGTGGCTTTTGCCTCTACCCATTTCGTAAGATAATCCGTGGCAACAATAATGTATTCAGCATGTGTACCTTTTGCAGGGGGGTTAATGGGTCCTACAAAGTCTATACCCCACTTAGAAAATGCACGTCCGCCCATCATGGGTTTCAATGGCATTTCATCTCTGCGAGTACGAAACTGAGTTCTTTGGCACACATCACATCTCTTAACATAGGTATGAGCATCCATGTGAAGAGTGGGCCACCATAATCCTGCAAAGAGGATGGCTTTGATTATCCTTTCAGGTCCAAAATGACCTCCTGCAACACCTTGGTGTGCAGTCTCTAGTATGCTCAGATAATCGCTCTCATGAACACATTGTCTTAGATATCCATCTCGCCCTCTTTTGTATAGGTTATCGCCAATAAGTGAATAGTCATGAGCTTCCTGCTCTAGACTGCGTTGTCGTGCTAAGGTCATTCCTTGAGGGAATGTCTTCGTCCTCAAATATGTCACTAACGATTCACTCCAGTCTGGTGTGAGAGATACGTGATACAATGTAGCATGTTCTACTGGTGGTCTTTCACAACAAACATGGCATTCTTTACACAACTTGTGGATATCTGCTTCCATCGAAGGCCAATATACTCCTAATCTATGCAAAGTCTGTAATGTTTGATGTTTTGAATGATGTTGCTTTAATGCACCTATGTGTGCTAATTGCAACCAATTCGCATGTTCTGATTCATCTACACAACAAGCAAGAATCTTTTGATTATCCTGTTTATATATGCTTCCTGCCATTATTTGGTATCTCTGAGACTTGGTAATCTCTCCTTCTTTGATCTTTATCCTAAGATTCTTGGGTCCATATGTGAGAATAGGGACTATAGGTTTAGCCCATTCTGGTGCTATCTCAAGGTTAAACAAGTATGCATCTGGTAGATCATCCACTACTCCTTGAGGAGCTTCTCCTGAGGTTAATCTTGAAAGGTGGTCAGCTCTAAGATGTGTCTTTCCTTTCCTGACTACGACTTCAAAATCATACTCCATGAGTAATAGAAACCAACGTATCAGTCGTCCTGTGTTACATGGCTTGTTGACTAAGTACAATCGGGCTTGATGATCTGTAAAGAACTTGAATTTGTTGGCCAACAAGTAGTGCCTAAACTTCTTTACTGCGTAGATCATCCCTAATCCTTCTCGTTCCGTCGTGGTGTAATTTCTTTCTGCTGCGTTCAATTGTCTACTAGCGTAAGCTATGGGGAGATCTATGTTACCTTCATTCGTGGGTTGTGCTAACACACATCCTATGGCATAATTGGATGCATCCACATGTACATGGAATGGCTTACTCCAATCTGGGGTTGTCAATATAGGTGCCGAGCACAAGCGTCTTTTAAGTTCATTGAATGAATTTTCACATTCATTTGTCCATTCGAAATTGGTTAAAAGAGAGTACAAAGGCTTGGCTATGATTGCATACATGTGTATGAATCTCCTATAATAACCACAATGGCCCATAAATGCCTGTACCTCTTTCACATTAGTTGGTCTAGGTAATTCTGCAATTACCTTCACCTTTTCTTCATCCGTAGAGATTCCATTTTTTGACACAATGTGTCCTAGAATTTTGCCTTGTCTGACCATGAAAACACATTTTTCTGGGTTCAAACAAACCTGATATTCTCGACATTTGTCAAATATTTGTCTTAACTCTGGGATATGTGTCTGTCTTACATTCGAATGTGCACATAAGTCATCGACATAAACTTCCAAACTCTTGCGTAAGAATTCCTTAAAAACATGACACATGAGTCGCTGGAAAGTGGTGGGTGCATTTGTTAAGCCAAATGGCATTACCCGAAATGCAAATATGCCCCATTCAGTGGCAAAAGCCGTCTTGTGTTGGTCCTCTGGAGCAATGGCTACTTGGTTATAGCCTGAGAATCCATCAAGAAAGCTGTAAACTTCCTTGCCCGCAACTCTTTCCAATAGATGTTCTGTGATAGGAAGAGGATAGCTATCTCTAATCGTGGCAGCATTAACTTTTTTAAGGTTAATACACACACGCAATTTTCCATTCTTCTTGGGCACAACCACAATGGGGGATACCCATTCGGTATGCTCAATTTCGTAAATGAATCCTGCTTCTATCAAGCGATCTATCTCCTCTTTAATTTTCGCAGCGTAGTTATCATTGTACGTGTAAGGTTTCGTTTTCGTAGGTTTTGCATCTGGAGTCATAGGGATTCTATGAGAACATATATCTGGATCTACTCCTTTCAAATCTTTGTAACTCCAAGCAAAAACATCTCTATATTCGCGCAATAGGTCAACGAGCTCTTCTTCTTCCTCAGTTGTCAAATCATGCCCTATGTATGTACATTTTTCTTCTTCTCCTTCTATGGCTACTATTATTTTCTTGGTTTTCTCTCGGTTATCATATACTTGTCCGTCATTCGCTTTTCTATTAGGCATTCGTACTATGATTCTTCTATCTTTGATTTCATATTTCTTGAAGTTCTCGGGTACTTCAAATAAAGATTCTTCTTTTTCTGACATGGTTTCTTTCTTCTTTCTTTTCTTGCCTTCACTCTTATTAGTCACTTCCGTGGCTAACCTCACCTCATTCGTAATTTCCTCGTGTCTCTGAGTGTGAGTCTCAACCTCGAAAAAATATTCTTCCTCTGATGCAAAGGGTGGGTCCATGATAATTGATTCTAAATCAAAATCGCTTGCATCCTCAAATGCATCAGTGTTAGGTTCACACTCTTCTAAAATTGCATCGCCCATGATTGGCTCTATCGTGAAAACTGAAATGTCATAGCCATCCTCGTCACAGTGGGTGTCCATTGTTCTTCATTGATGGCTACATCCATGGTTGCTAGGATTTCTGCCCAACCATGGGGTTCAAACTCTTCGTCTGGGAATACTACAGGTGCGTAGGTTGGATCTTGAAGGGTTCTTGGATGTTGTTCTGCACCTAAGGTCCTGGATTCTAACCTTTCTTCCTCTTGTTTTGCAACTTTACACATCCATAAATGAGTATCCTCGTGCAACCAAGAAGGATCTGATTCTAATGAGTACATGGATTCCGTCTCTACCTAAGTCTTATGGATGGAATTCCATTGTATTGGGGGTACATCTCGATGTGAATAGTCTTTAAGATTGACTTTGGTAGTCACTCCTAAATGTTGCAAGTACAAAGAATTAGTCCCCCAATCTTGTACAATTTGCAACTGACGCATGAATGGTCGTCCCAATATCATCTCATAAGCATGATTTTTACTAAAATCACAAATGGCAAAGGTATGCTCAAATTCTACACCACAAGTGGTGAGAGATATGCCTTCTAGTAAGCCTAATGGTTTTTCTATGTGTCCATCGGCCATTTGTAGCTTCATCCTGGTAGGTCTCAATGCTGGCTTACCCCAACGTTTCCATAAGGCGGTGGTAGCTATGGTTACTCCGGCTCCTGAATCTAAGATGGCTTTCGTGGTGTAGCCCTGATGGGTTATCGGAAGATAAGTGTTACCTTCCTCTCCTTTGCTTACATCTCCGATCTTTTCTACGGGTATTTCTGGTACCTTATTTTGTGATCCTATTTGTGAGGGAGTAGTAGCAAGCTCGGGGAATTGATTTGCTACATGTTTCCACAATTCTGGTTTTACCTTTAACAATTCCTCTAGAGTGAGATTACATTGTACTTTAGTATTCTTGATCACTTCCGTGTTTCTAGGGATTACTGATTCTTCATTCCTCACTATTATCGTGGGTGCTCTCATACTAATAGACTTTGCTTCCCAAGGTCCTGTGAACTGAGGTAATTCTTGTAAAGAATTAGATTCAAAGCCTGTGTGTTCACTCAGTTGTTCTTCCTCTACATCATCGTAAATAGAGGGAATGTCTTGGGGAAATTGTTCCTGCAAGTCATCTATTTCTTGAATAGGAGGATGTGTTCCTTGTTCCTTTCTCCATTTCTCTTCTTGGATCTCTCTCAAAAATTCATGTGAATACCTATGTATGGAAGACAGGTTGTCGTGACTTTCTGTGTTGGGTACTTGAGATAGGGATGGTGCATTCCTTTCCTCTGTCTCTGGGACAATAGGGTTCCTAGGCTGATCCTTTTTCTCTTTGCTTTCAATCAAGTATTCTAGCCTCTCCATTAGTCCTTGAAAATGTAATTCCGATTTTGCCATGTTATTCCAATTAAGATATCTAGAGGCTTCGAACAAAGCTTGTGCTAGTTCTACCATCTTCATGCAAAGTTTAGTTCTCTCAATTTCTAGATCAGCTCGAGGGTAGTTTTTGCTCATTTCAGCTACCTGAGGTCCTTCTTTTAATCTAGCCTGGTATGCCCGAAACATCATGTCTAGATTTCATGGTATGGGTTCCGCTAAAACTGATCCTGATTTCTGAGCTGGATTCTCTTGATTCAATTCCGGTGAAGTCAATTCTAGGATTTTGGCTCTAGATTCCTTCAAACTTCCTTCCAACTCAGTTATCTTTTTACTCCATTTTCTCTTAATTCTTTCTCTAGAATCTTTCCAAGATTTTGTCTTTTTACTGCTAGATTCTGCAACTTCACTGGTTCCGGCTACTTTCTCTTGATTAAGCTGTTGGTTCTGTAAGAGCGCCTGGGCTCTTGTTATAGCTTGGATAGGCACGTATGTAGGGTTGGATCCATCTGCGTTATTTACAATACCTATCACATTGATCGGTGTCACATTTGAAGCATTAACAGGGTTCTTAGGACAATCTTTGATGATGTGCTCTTTGCCACAATCGGCGCAAAAGCCTTGTATGTTATAGTACTGTGATTGTCCTGCTATCGGAGGATGTGGACAATCCTTTATGAAGTGATCTCCTTGGCACCTAAAGCATGGTCCTCTAGGGCCCTGTGGTCTCTGTTGTCTTAATTGGGGCCGTGGATTTGGGTTTGTGTACATCACATTAGCATAGTCGGGCTCCCAACTAGGTTCCACTGGTGGACTATCATAATGATATGTTTCTACGTGTTCTGGTGACTCTGTGTAATATGCGGGTGGACTATCTACATGAGTAGAGTCAAAACTGTTTGAGTGTGGGTCACTCTCTGTGATCAAAGGTGAAGAAGGCACTAAGGCCCTACTTAGGTTCTCTTCTGCAGCATCGTATTTGACTGAGATGACATTCGCTCGTGGGGGTGGCTGCTGAGCTAAGACAGGTTGAGGTCTCTGATGAGCCTGGTATGGGTAGTTCTAAGGAGGCCTATAGTAATAAGGCTGAGCATTGTATTGGCCTTGATACCTACCTGGCTGTGGGTATGCTTGCGGGTAGTTCTGTCTCACGGTCTGCTTGTTGTATGGGCAGTCCTGAGCCGTATGATTCGTGTATCTTCTCTCAATTGTACAATATTGGCCACTAGGGTTGGCTTGCGGTTGTGTTGTATTGGGACACACATTTGCCATATGATCACCACCACAGGTGTAACAGCGCTTGTTCATTAGCACCCTAGGTTTGCTAGAAACTCCTAGTTTCTGTGCCACTTTTTCTGCTAGGTCTTCTATTGAGCTAGACAATTTTGTGGATGCTAGAGATGAACAGTCTGAGCCCTTATAGACCTTTGAGAGTTCCAACTCATCTCCTAAGTTATCCTCAATGTCTATACAAATTCTTACACATTGCTCTAGCGTTCTAGGTTCTTTTAGGTACACGTAGGAGCGCAGTCTAGAGCTCAACAAGCCATCTAAAAATAATGACACTTGCTTAGCTTGTGAGGGTAGCTCTTGCATTGGACATCGTTCAACATATTGTCTAAACCTACGTCCTGCCAGTCTAACTGTTTCCTGAGGGGTCTGTTTGAAGCTATGAATCAACGAAGACGTGTCATGTCTAATCCCACTTTTAGAGAATTCAGTGATGAATGACTCTAAAAAGTGATGGATGTCTCTAAATTGCCTTTGTTGCAAAGGTTGGAACCAAGTTAAAGCTGTATTCTTTAACGTTAGTCCAAATGCATTATATTGCGTGAACATGTCTTCAACTTGTTCTGCTCTTAGTACTTGCTTGAATTCTACGACATGGTCATAGGGATCTCCTGTCCCATCAAAGTAATTCTTCATTGATTTTACTAACTGTGTGGGTCTCAATATTCTTGCGTGTTCGCGTGGTCTAGGTAGAGGAAAATCATCTCTACCACCTAGTACTCCATGATCTCTTTGTCTATCCGCTCTATTAGTGTTCGTGGTTGTTCTATCTCTCCCTATGGGGTGATTAAAGCTTACTTCCGGTCTCTCTTTATTTCCCTCTCTTTGATTTCCATGGGCTGAGGATGTTCCTGCCCCTTGTTGACTTGTGTTCATGTTCGTTCTAGATGGAGGGAATACCAATTCACCTCTCCATGTGTATGTGGTTTTAGCGTGGTCAGGCACCACAAAGACTCTTTCTGAAGTCTCATCCAGGTATACAACCTTTCCACGTGTATCCGGGTCCTTGAACTCGTATATAGTGATGATACCTACCTCACTAAGTATTTCGGTCTTGTATCTCCAAAAGGCTTCATCAGTTTCTTTATTTACAAACAACTCTATGCTTCTGTTGTCCTGAGGGATCCAATCCGGGATTAGTACTCGTGTCAATACAGATTTCCCTCTAGGTGTTCTAGGCTCTTCTAATGGTTCTTTTCCTTGAGATTTTGTTTTCGTCTCTGGTTGAATCATGCCAAACTCGTTGGTATTGTTTGGCTGCGTACTTAAGATGTACATCGTTCCTTCCTTGTCTATGTACGCGTCTCTCTCGAATTTCACCACTGGACATTCCAATCCAATGGGTTGATCGGGGTTGTGCATTTGCACCACTTGCCTTCGCAAACCATCCTCATAGATGTGAGCACCTAATCGGTTGGTTCGGAGAAACTCTAGTTGCGTTCTATAGGGTCCTTCTGGTTTTTCTAAATAGGCTACATTCGACCCTCCTTCTGGTCTTTCTGCGCTAAATGCCATTTCTGATTCGCTAGTATCTGAGCTCTCGTAGGGATAACTAGTGTTCAATTGTTGAGCCCACGATCGTGCAGTAGTTCTTACACTTGCCTCTGATGATCTAAGGCTTCACCGGTCTGACTTACCTATATGTTTGCCCGATCTAAGGTTCATTAATTTTCTTCCTTGCACACTCAGTACACGCTCAGATCGTCACAGATTCTTTGTTATTACTTTCTTGATTCTTTTTAAATTTCTTTAGATTCTTGTATTAATGTATGCGTCAGGAATTCGACTTTCCGTGGTACTTTGAGTTCTCGTTCCGTCAGACTTATGTTCTTCCCTTTAGGTTTTTGTGTCACACACCTTTATCTTTAGTCTTGAACTTGATAAATTTAACTCTCTTGAACTTGAGGCGTTCCTATCGTCTTAATCCACAATGCTAACGTTTATCCTAAGCTAAGAATTGACTGAGGGGGTTGAGTAATCTTCCAACCTCGAGTCAGCTTTTCTGGTTGCTCTGATGCCCAAGAAGCCGCGCTTCCCAAGCTTTATGCCCTTCACAACCTTGCTTTGGTTTCCTTCGATTGCCCTTGCTAGACCTGGAAAAATCCAGTATTAGACCAATTCACAGTTGGATGATCAAGCACTTGAGTATATACACCTTTTAAGTCCCTTCCCTTTTGCCCAACTTTTCAATGTTTGCCCCCTGGCTTTCTAGTCCCAAACTAGGTCAACCTCAAAATAGCTTATCTAAAAATAGACGTATCCTTTAAGAAAAAGGAGCTTTCTAACGAGCTATTAAGCTCAAAAAACGGACTTCGGATGAAAAAGTTATGACCGTTCAGGCCCTGGGGGGTAAAAACTGACAAACAGGTTTTTCTCCAAATATGAGCTAAGGGGTCTCCTATGAGTCTAATCACCCAAAAATTTCCCAAAAATAGCCCCAAAATTGGCCAAAAAATGAAACCCTAAAATTTGCGATGGGGGTGCACAATCGTGATGGTCTGAGATGATCGCGATGGTCTGGGACCGTCACGATGGCGTGAGGGTGAACCGTCGCGATGGCGTGAAAGTGGACAATCGCGATGGCTCAATCAGGCGGACAATCGCGATGGCGTGAGTGTGAACCGTCGCGATGGCTCGATCAGGCGGACAATCGCGATGGCGTGAGGGTGAACCGTCGCGATGGCGTGAAAGTGGACAATCGTGATGGCTCGATCAGGCGGACAATCGCGATGGCATCAGTCAACGGTCAACGTGAACAATCGCGATGGTCCAAAATTTCGGGTTGTCGCGATGGTGTGAGGTGCGAGCCGTCGCGATGGTCTCGCTTGCCACGTGGCACCGTCGGCGCGATGGCGTGAGCCAATCGCGATGGTGTGGGGTCAACCGAACAGTCGCGATGGTCCGCGAACCGTCGCGATGGTCCAAATGAACCGTCGCGATGGTGTGAGACCGTCGCGATGGTCCGGCCAAGCCGTCGCGATGGCGTGAGCCTATCGCGATGGTGTGACACAATCGCGATGGTCTGAGACTGTCGCGATGGTCCACCAAACTGAGAATTTCTGAAATGCGTCTGTGGATTCGTAGATGCGCAAGGGTCGCCTACACGCCTGTGTGGTCGCTTACCTCAAATTCCGAAGTTTGCAGACCATCGCGATGGTCTGACACACTCGGAAATTTCTGACAGAAGGTGATTTTCTTACCTTTTTGCAGCCTTCCTGATGCACTGGAGTACTGTACCTGCAAGAAAACTCAAGAAAGCAAAAGCACACACAAGCACAAAAGCTCTCTCTCACTCTCTCGCATGCACAAATGAGGGGAAATGAGGAGAATGGGTGGATATGGTGAATTTTCTGATTTTTTTGGAGATGAAGATGCGGTGATGAAGATGGAGTGTGGGGGAGGTGAAAAACAACAAAAACTAAGTAAAAACAACAACAAAAACTGAAATTTTTACCTTCCAACGCCACTTCTTGCTATACTCTTACCATCACACATTCCTCCTAGACTCGATCCCCGGCAACGGCGCCAAATTTGGTGTTGCTCTAGCACAATGGTGAGAACCACGTTAAGAAGCTCCACCTCCTTAATGTCAATCCGCGGAAGAGATAGGAGTGATATGAAGATCGTGAATGTGAGATGAAGTGAGAGTGAAGGTGAGAAGCATAGAAATGCACACACACATACACACACACTACGAAGAGACAAGCAAGGCACAATGGAAGGTGGGAAATTAGCTCTATTACTCAAGAACACTATTACAAGCTCAAAGAACTCTAAGCTCACACTAGCCAACACTAACCAACCTCAAAAATGAGCTCTCTAGCTCTTTTTATAGTTTCTAGACTAGTTTTGACCGGTTTCACATCTAGTGACCGGCATAGTTAAAAATTAGGTCCTAGATGCTATTTGGAAGGGTAAACGGTGTCTAAAAATAACGAAAATTGGTACACTTGTTCTACCTAAGCTCCTCAAGCTCAAGGACTCCTCGGCTTGCACAAAATGGAGCTATGGGTTACAAAATGGGGTTTTCTATGTTACATATGTTACAATAGTGATGAAAATCACTGTTGGAGGTTTCTGAAAAGTATTTTTAGAATATGATTCTTTGAAAAAAGATTTGACTGGCTTCCTGCTCCACTGTTACATGCTTCTGCGTCGTCTGTGCCTCTGGCTGCTTCCAACACATCTCTCCAAGCTTTCTTGCTTTGTGCTTCTTTAAATTGTGAAGAGATGGATAGGTATGTGCTTGAAGATGAAGAGGTGTTGCAAAATCCTTGATCTACACCAGCCAAATGAACTCTAGGAGTAGATGGTGGGCTTATTTAGCTTGCCAATGGATGTATTAGACACCCTATGTACCTTGGAAGATCACTCTCAAAAAGATAGATCAAAACAGATAAGTTGGAGTTAGCTCAGAGGTGAAAACTTGCTATTCTTGGTTCATACACCTGTCCAGTGTTTTACATAATTCTCTGAGCCAAGCAGCAATTATCTTAATTCCTCTTGGGGAAGTCTAGGTAACTTAAAGAGCTAACTTTCAAGAGTAATCTCATAAAAAATAATAAACCACACACTGAGAATGAGTTTTATCAAGTGATGACATCATCCCGATTTTCACGGGCTGCTATAGCTTGAGACTAGTGAGCAGAAAAATCAACATAACTCAAAATGTAGGACTTCAATGATTATGAAAGTTTGTATGGTTATACTAGACTGTAAGCTGAATTCAAACAAGATTTAAATCACTGAATTTGGATAAGTAACCACTGAGAAATGGCTCTGACAAGATGAGTGAAAAAGTCGGGTACCTGACAGAGAAGTGAAGATGAACAGACCCTGTTGACTTCAAATGAACATAACTGAAGATTGCAACATCCAAATGACATGAAAATTTGTGAGCATATAGTAGACTTATAGAGATAACTTTATCAAGTTAAATCACTGAAAATGATGCACCAAGCTCAGAGAAAACATCTCTGCAAGCTGACTGAGAAAACTGAGAGTAATGGCAGTGAGTAGTACACTTCACAAGAACATGGAAAGATGAACTCAAATAATCATGAAAATGAAAGTATATTGCTTGTACAATACAATGACTTAATGATACATATCTGTGCCTTGTAATCACACCTTGATATGGCATAAAGCTCAGGTCTTGGAGGTCTTCACATAGGTCTCTCTAACCACGACTAAAACTGCCATCTATTTATAGTTGAGTTTGGGAGGCTAACTTCCTTCAATCACTCTCCAATCAATCAATGATTGATTTGATTCTCTACCTACCACAAATCACGAATTCGTGGCTCCTCTTTCCATTCTTGATCAAGTGGACTCAACCACTTAAGATTCTCTTACTTTTACATTAAGTAAACTCTTCAAAAGTTACAAGAGGTAGTTCACAAGTGAACTTTACATAGTCTTCATTTTAAGGCTTTTTCTATGACTTTGTGGGACTCAAGCCAATACTTAGGCTTGTCATAGACTTGCTCCAACGGCTCTCCCTCAAGCCAAGTATGCTTGAGGTCTTCAATCTTCCAAGATTACCTGCAAACCAATCATAGCCTTGAATTTGCAAAGCTTTGTACCATCCAATGCTTTGGTTAGAATATCTGCACATTGTTGATGAGTGGACACATATGATATTTGAATCTCTTTGCTTAGAACCTTCTCTCGTACATAGTGATAATGAACTTCAATATGTTTAGTCGTTGCATGAAAAATAGGATTAGCAGCCAAATGAATAGAACTCATATTGTCACCAAAAATAGTTGGAGTTCCAAACTCCAATCCAAGATCTTTGAATAATGTCTTCATCCACATAGCTTCTTGTGTAGCTATGGCAAGAGCTCTATATTCAGCTTTAGTAGAAGAGAGAGCAACTGTGGGTTGCTTCTTGGATGACCATGAAATAAGCTTTGAACCTGCAAAGGTAAGATAACCTGAAGTGCTCCTTCTATCCTCCTTGGAGCCAGCCCAATCTGCATCAAAAAATAGCTTCAAACCTAAATCAGATACATAAGGATAATAAAGTCCTTCATTTATGGTTCCTTTGAGATACTTGAGAATCCTTTTGGCAGCATCCATATGTGGTTTCCTTGGTGTGTGCATAAATTGGCTTAGCACACTCACACTGTAACATATATCTACTCTTGTCAATGTGGCATAGTTGAGACTACCCACTAGACTTTGATATGATGTGATGTCCTCTATGAGTTCACCTTCATGTGAGCTCAATTTGTGATTGACCTCCATTGGAGTACCTGCAATCTTACAATCTTGCATCTTGAATTTTGCCAACATGTCCTTAATGTACTTTCTTTGAGTGAGAAACAAACCATGATCTTTGTAGACAACTTCCAAACCTAGGAAGTAGGTAAGTGAACCCAAATCACTTATCTTGAACTCTTCTCTCATTTGATCTTTGATCTTCTTCATACCATCTGCATCATTTCCTGTCAATATAATATCATCTACATATACACATAGGAAGATGACCTCGGAATTACTCTTTTTAATAAAGAGTGAAGGATCTGCCTTGCTTGGTTGAAAGCCTTTGTCCTGCAAGAATGAAACAAGCCTGAAATTCCAAGCTCTTGGAGCTTGCTTGAGACCATACAATGCTTTGTTAAGTTTACACACATAATCAGGATAAAGTTGATTATCAAAACCAAGTGGTTGTGCCATATATACCTCTTCTGTTATCCAACCATTCAAGAATGCATTCTTTACATCTAGTTGAAGTATCTTCCAATTCTTGGAAGAGGCAATACTAAGCAAAACCCTAATAGTAGGCATCTTTGCCACAGGAGAGAAAGTCTCCTCATAATCAATTCCCTGAGTTTGTGCAAAGCCTTTTGCCACAAGCCTTGCCTTATACCTGTTAATTGAACCATTCTTCTTGAGTTTATAGACCCATCTTGAGCCTATTACCTTCATGGATGAAGTCTTGGGCACCAAATCCCAAGTGTTGTTTTCCTCAAGTGCTTCAATCTCTTCCTTCATTGCATGCTTCCATTCTGTTTTTGCTTTGGCCTCTTCGAATGATGATGGCTCCTCTTGGTTTATGTCCTGTGCTATGTAGATAGAATGTTTAGTTACTAATGAGGTGTCAAACCCATACCTTTCTGGTTTTTTCTTTTCCCTCATAGATCTTCTTAGGCCATGATGTGATGATTCTACCTCATGTCCAAGTTCCTGCAATTTTGCTTTACCTTTAGACTTCCATGCTTTGATCTTTTCCATGTGAGATTCTTCATCATCCTCCGAGGTGTCTTGTTCTTCAATCTTTGATTGTTCTCTACCAAGCTTTGGAAAATCTTCTTCAAGATCATATCGTAAATTGATCTTCCTGCATGAATCTTCATACCATGAATTGTTCTCATCAAAAACTAATCTCTGCTTACCAAGAATCCTTTGTTGGTAGGGTTGTATAACCTGTAGCCCTTTTGATTGTTGTCATATCCAATAAATACACACCTTTCTGCCTTTGGATCCATCTTGCCTCTAACCTGTGAAGGAACATGAGCAAAAGCAATACATCCAAAAATTTTACAATGATCTAAGCTTGGTCTTCTTCCATTCCAAGCCTCATATGGAGTCATCCCATCAAGAGATTTTGAAGGCAACCTGTTAATCAAGTAAGTGGCTGTAGATACAACCTCAGCCCATAAGTAATTAGGTCAATGCTTTTCATTTAACATAGACCTTGCAGCTTCAACAATTGTCCTATTCCTCCTTTCTGCCACTCCATTTTGCTCAGGAGTGTACCTTGTAGTTACCTCTCTTTTGATTCCTCTTTCTTGAAGAAAAGAATCAAAATCATGGGAGAAGTATTCTCCCCCTCCATCTGACCTTAGCCTTTTTAGTGATTTACGTGTTTGATTCTCCACAAGAGCCAAATATCTTGAAACATGAAAAAACTTCATCTTTGTGTTTCATAAAGAATAGGATAGTCCATCTGCTGCAATCATCAATAAAGGAAACATAATACCTTGATCCAGATATTGAAGCTTCCTTGCTAGGTCCCCATACATCTGTATGAACCAACTCCAAGAGATCTCCATGCATATAACCTTTCTTCATGAATGGTAACCTGTGAGACTTTCCAAATTGACATGCACTACACTTATAGATCATATGTTGTTTTGACAAATTAGGGAGTCCAAGTACACTTTGGTCCCTGCAAATTTGCTTTAATGACCTTTCACCAATATGTGCTAACCTTTTGTGCCATACTTCCAATTCTGTGAGTGTCTGACTACCATAATTAAAGAGAGCAATGTTTCTAGTGTCCTGTAATTCAAATGTGAACAATCTACCTGTCTTTTCACCTTTTGCAATCTTCTGAATCTTTGACTTGGATCTTCAACAAATGCTCCTGCTTTTGTGAACCTGACTTGCAACCCTTTCTCTACTATCTGCCCAACACTTATCAAATTCTTTGTAATGGTAGGGACATAAGAGTACCTTACTGAGTAGGTTGATGTTTCCATCAGGTGCTTTGACATTGCCTATTTTCTCCACAAGATGTTTTGTATCATCTCCTGTTTGTACCTCATGCTTATTCCTTGGATCTTCTAAATCTGATAGGAGTGCCACATTTCCTGCCACATGATTTGAACAACCTGAATCTATGTAGAAAACATGCTCATCAGATTTACCTTGTGGCATAGCCATGTTCATGATCAATAATGAATCCTCTTTGTTTGAGTCTTCTATGTAGTTATTGTAGTCTCTCCTTCCTTTGTAGCCTCCTTGATAGTTTGAATGATTGTAGTTGTTGTAGTTGCCATGGTAGTTGTTGAACCTTCCTCTTGAGTAGCCATAACTTCCTCTATTGTATCCTCTACCTCTTTGATTCCTGGAACTCCTAAAGCAATTTTCAGTTGTATGATTAGTTAATCCACAAATAGAACATGAGTTGGAGTCTTGGGATCTCCCCCTGCCTTGTCTACCTCCTCTTCCTCTACCTCTGCCATGTCTTCCTCTACCTGCATAGTTAGCTTGATATGTACTTGCTTCATCATCCACTTTCTTTGCCTTTCCTTTGTTATCTTTGGACTTGATTTTATCAGTGTATAAAGCTGAAGATTGATTACCTTTAGAGCTTTCTCCATTTTTGATAAGCTTTGCCTCTTGAGTAAGTAGTTGTCCAATGAGTGTATTGAAATCAGGTACATGCATGTCCATGTACAAATCCATAGCTTTGGTGAATGCTTCCCACTTGTCATCTGCCTTCAAGCCATTGATGACCTGCCTTACAATTTGCTCTTCATCTATTACCTCTCCAATGCTTCCCAACTGATCCGCTATGTCCTTGAGCTTTGTGACAAAATCAGTCACATTTTGTTTGGGAGCCTTCTTGAGAGTTGTGAAATCCAGCCATAGTTGATGCTTCCTAGCTTTGGTACTTGAAGAAAAGAAAGCTTCAAGTGCATCCCACACTTCCTGAGATGTCTTACAACTTCTAATGTGAGGCAACAAAATATCTGAGATAGAGTTGAGGAGATAAGACCTTGCAAGTGCATCCTTGGAGCACCATGTGCTCAATCTTTCTTGCTCTTCTTGTGTTGGTTGACTTTTGTTCCTGAAACTTGGCATAACTTCATCTCCAGCCACATAACCATATAAACTTCTACCTTGGAGATAAGCTTCCATTCTTAATGACCAAGCTGAGTAGTTACCTCTGTCCAATTTGTCAATTGATAAAGGAAATCCATCTGCCATGTTGTCCAACCTTGCTCTGATACCACTGTGAAGAGATGGATAGGTATGTGCTTGAAGATGAAGAGGTGTTGCAAAATCCTTGATCTACACCAGCCAAATGAACTCTAGGAGTAGATGGTGGGCCCTTCTAGCTTGCCAATGGATGTATTAGACACCCTATGTACCTTGGAAGATCACTCTCAAAAAGATAGATCAAAACAGATAAGTTGGAGTTAGCTCAAAGGTGAAAACTTGCTATTCTTGGTTCATACACATGTCGAGTGTTTTACATAATTCTCTGAGCACAGCAGCAATTATCTTAATTCCTCTTGGGGAAGTCTAGGTAACTTAAAGAGCTAACTTTCAAGAGTAATCTCATAAAAAATAATAAACCACACACTGAGAATGAGTTTTTACAAGTGATGACATCATCCCGATTTTCACGGGCTGCTACAGCTTGAGACCAGTGAGCAGAAAAATCAACATAACTCAAAATGTATGAATCCAATGATTATGAAAATTTGTATGGTTATACTAGACTGTAAGCTGAATCCAACAAGCTTTAAATCACTGAGTTTGGGTAAGTAACACTAAGAAATGGCTCTGACAAGATTAGTGAAAAAGTCGGGTACCTGACAGACAAGTGAAGATGAACAGACCCTGTTGACTTCAAATGAACATAACTGAAGATTGCAACATCCAAATGACATGAAAATTTGTGAGCATATAGTAGACTTATAGAGATAACTTTAGCAAGTTAAATCACTAAAAGTGATGCACCAAGCTCAGAGAAACCATCTCTGCAAGCTGACTTAGAAAACTGAGAGTAATGGTAGTGAGTAGTACACTTCACAAGAACATGGAAAGATGAACTCAAATAATCATGAAAATGAAAGTATATTGCTTGTACAATACAATGACTTACTGATACATATGTGTGCCTTGTAATCACACCTTGATATGGCATAAAGCTCAGCTCTTGGAGGTCTTCACAGAGGTTTCTCTAACCACGACTAAAACTGCCATCTATTTATAGTTGAGTTTGGGAGGCTAACTTCCTTCAATCACTCTCCAATCAATCAATGATTGATTTGATTCTCTACCTACCATAAATCACGAATTCGTGGCTCCTCTTACCATTCTTGATCAAGTGGACTCAACCACTTAAGATTCTCTTACTTTTACATTAAGTAAACTCTTCAAAAGTTACAAGAGGTAGTTCACAAGTGAACTTTACATAGTCTTCATTTTAAGGCTTTTTCTATGACTTTGTGGGACTCAAGCCAATACTTAGGCTTGTCATAGACTTGCTCCAACACAAATGTGGTAGGTTCTTCATTGGTTGAATCCTTTGCAATGTAGATTGAGTGCTTGGTGACCAAAGAAGTATCATAACCAAACCTCTCTGGTTTCTTCTTCTCCCTTGAAGACCTTCTAAGTGGTTGATGTGAGCTCTCGGGTCCATATGTAGCATCTTGCATCTTTGCTTTACCTTTGTTCTTCCATAGCTTTAGTCTTTCCAAGTCTTCTAGGTCAATCTCCGAATCACTTTCTTCAATCTGCTTTGGCTCCTTTGGTTGAAGTGATGGAAAATCTTCATCCAAGTCATATGGCAGCTTCACTTTCCTGTCATCATCAAACCATGATTTGTTTTCATCGAAAATTACATCTCTACTCACAGAAAATCCTTTATTGGTTGGATTGTACAATCTATATCCTTTTTGGTTTTGGTCATAACCAATAAATACTCACTTCTCTGCCTTGGGATCCAATTTCCCTCTTACTTGAGAAGGAATGTGAGCATAGGCTAAGCATCCAAAGATTTTGCAATGCTCTAGACTAGGTCTTCTTCCATTCCACACTTCATATGGAGTGGTTCCATGTAGTGACTTAGATGGAAGTCTATTTATGAGATATGTGGCTGTAGACACAGCCTCTGCCCATAGGTAGTTTGGCAATCCCTTTTCGTTCAGCATGGACTTTGCTGCTTCGACAATAGCTCTGTTCCTCCTCTCTGCTACACCATTGAGTTCGGGTGTATACCTTGTAGTGACTTCCCTTTTAATGCCTTTTTCATGCAAGAAGGTATCAAATTTAGAAGAGAAGTATTCTCCTCCACCATATGATCTGAGTCGTTTCAAAGTCCTACCTATTTGGTTTTCAACAAGAGCAATATACTTCTTAAAGCAATTAAACACTTCATCCTTGTGCTTCATGAAAAACAGAATGGTCCACCTACTACAATCATCTATGAAAGACACATAATATCTTGAGCCTTATATAGATGGCTCCTTACTTGGACCCCACACATCCGTGTGCACTAGATCCAAAGGTTTTTGATACATATATCCTTTCTTATTGAAAGGTTGTCTATGAGCCTTGCCGAGTTGACAAGCTTCACACTTATAAATCATGTGTGGCCTTGTGATATTAGGCAAACCAATTACACTTTGGTCCCTGCAAATCTGTTTGAGTGTCCTCTCACCAATGTGAGCAAGCATTTTGTGCCATATCTCCAACTCTGTTAGAGTTTGAGATCCATAGCTAAACAAAGCTATGTTCTTTGTATCTTCCACTTCAAAAGTGAAAAGCCTTCCTGTCTTTTATCCTTTGGCAATCCTTCAAAAGCCTTGCCTTGGGTCTTCAACATATGCTCCAAATCAATTGAATCTAACCTGCAATCCTTTTTCAACAATCTGTCCAACACTTATTAAATTTTTGGTAATTGTAGGGACGTACAAGACTTTGCTTAAGAGGTTCATATTCCCATCTGATGTCTTCACATTACTTATCTTCTCCACTGACTGCTTTGTGTCATCTCCTGTCTGCACTTCATGCTTGTTATGAGGATCTTCCAAATCAGAAAGTAAAGCCACATTTCCTGCTACATGGTTCGAGCATCCCGAATCAATGTAAAATATGTGATCATCATCCTTACCCTTCTTCGCTGATAGATTCATAATCAATAATGAATCTTCTTGACTTTGGTCCTCTCCATAGTTATTGTAATCTCTTCTTCCTCTATGGCCACTTTGATAGTTGTTGTTGTTGTTGTAGTAGTTGTTGTTGTTGTAGCCTCCATTGTATCTACCTCTATTTGATCCATAGCCACCTCTATTGAATCCTCTTCCTCTTGAGTTCCTCGGGTTCCTGAAACATTCTTCAATAGTATGGTTAGATAAGACACATATGTTGCAAGTTTGATATGATTGGAATCTCCCCCTGCCTTGCTTTCTACCTCTGCCTCTTCCTCTAGCTCTTCCTCTACCTGCAAAGTTTGCTTGGAAAGAGCTTCCTTCATCTTCATTCTTCCTATTCTTTGACTTGTCCTTGACCTTAGCTTTATCAGAATATAAGGCAGAAGTTTGATTACCTCTTGAGGACTCACCACCTTTGCTAATCTTTGCTACATGAGTGAAGAGTTGGCCCATGAGTGTGTTGAGGTCGGGTACATGCATATCCATGTATAAATCCATGGATGTTGTGAATGACTCCCACTTGTCGTCTGCTTTGATTCCATTCATGATTTCTCTTATGATTTGCTCCTCTTCAATTACCTCTCCAATGCTTCCAAGTTGGTCAGAAATCTCCTTCATCTTTGTGACATAATCAGTCACATTTTGCTTCGGGCTTTTCTTCATTGTTGTGAACTCCATCCACAATTGGTTCTTCCTTGCTCCAGTGTTGGAAGAGAAGAAAGAAGCAAGTGCATTCCAGGTCTCTCTTGATGTCTTGCATCCCTTGACATGAGGTAAAAGAAAATCAGAGATTGAGTTTAGAATATAGGACCTTGCAAGTGCATCCTTCGAACACCAATTCGAAAGTCCTTCCACTTCTTCATGTGATGGTTGCCCTTTTTTCCTCATGGTTGGCATTGCTTCATCTCTGGATATGAATCCATATAGATTCCTCCCTTGAAGGTAAGCCTCCATCCTTAGAGACCATGCCCGGTAGTTGTTTCGATCCAATTTGTCAATTGTTGATGGAAATCCATCTCCCATGTTGCTTGACTATGCTCTGATACCACTGTGAAGAGAGATGATGGATGCGATCCAAAGATGAGTAGGTGCTGCTACAACCAGCTTCACACCAGCCAACTGAGACTTCAGAGTTGATTAGTAGACCCTTTAAGCTTCCTAAATCCACCAAAATATCAGCCAAGTACTTTGGAACATGTATCCCAAAAGTTTAAGTCAAGACAGACTAGTTGCGAAATGACTAGCTCCCAAAACTTGCTATTTTTGGACATACACCTGCTAGAAAAAATGAACAATGCTCTCAACCTGGTAGGAATTAGAAATATTCCTTTTTGGCATAGCAAATAGACTTAGCAAGCTTCCCAATCCGAGTTAAAACACTTCAAATGATGGACTGAGCACTGAGAACAAGTTTCATCAATTTCTGGAACATGCCCACCATTCTCGAGGCTCTGCAGAGATAGACCAGTGAGCAGTAAATTGCCGATATCTTCAAAACTATTAGTCCAATGACCTTGCAAAATTTATAGGTAGAATTTAAATAGTATGAGCTATCCAACGCAAGTTAAATCACTGAAAAAGGTTCAGTAAAACTCGAGATATGACCTTCTGAAGTTACTGCTCTGAGTGAGTATAACAAAGAACAAAACAGAGAAGTAGATGATGATAAATGTATAGATTCACATACGATTACAACCACATTGGCAATGAATCTTTGCACAATGGGAGTAGAATGATAGAGCTATGGAGTAAGCTCTTCAATCTCTACAAAATGACATGAAGTGGTCACGTACAAGGCTTGCTAATGGCCTCTTCCTTCTTGCTCCTTTTATAGCTATTCTTGGAGGGAGTTTTGAATTCGAATTCGAATGGCTCCACCTAAAAGTGATCCCCAAAGTTAGGAGATATTCCCTCAGCTCAAAAATTCGTGATTTTGGTAGTTATAGCCACGAATTTGCTTTTACATCATGCATGAGGTAAGCCATCCTTTTCCTTTTTCTTTTTTCAATTACAAGAGATAAAAATGAACTCTTTTACAAGAGGTGTTCACATGACTACTCATGTGACTTACAAATGAGGATGATATCAAATATATCAAGCATGTAGGCTTGGGTAAAATGCACCAACAATTTTTTGGGCTTTTATACTTGGAATTTTCTTACTCACACTAAAAAAATTCCACTGAACAATGACTGAAAACTACTCTAATGACTTGACCTACTCCCTCACTTCTCCTACTCTACTCATTCTACTCACTTCCCTAGACTAACAACTCACTACACACACTTCAAGAGTGAGAAGTAGTAAGTGCGGCTGAAAGTGACTTACCAAAGAAGAGAAAATCACTACTCCTCCTCTCACTTCAATGCAAAAAGCTACTTACCATCACTCGAATGCCTCGGTTTGATTCGACACTCCCCGGCAACGGTGCCAAAAAATGTGTGTACCTAAGCACCAACTTAGAGACTTGTGGAGAAAGAGACTATGCGTTTCGAAGCTCGCGAGAAGACACATCCAATGGCGGTGGTTTCACTCAATTCTGACACTCCTACCTCAAGTTATGAGCAAAATACTGAGTCGCGGGAAAACCTTCCTACACTTCAACACTTCCTACACTTCGCACACACCTTAACAACAGCAAACAAACACTTTCATGGAATAGACAACACTTCCTAACACTCTTTCCGAGCAATACACATGCCCACAAGCTCCCAAAGAAGAAGATACATAGAGGAGAAGACACAAATTCGAATTTCTACGCTCTTGATTCTCACAATGGCAGAAAGTCTTTACAAAGAGTCACAAATTGACTTATATACTTGTGCCCTAAAAATGGTCCTTTCACACAAGAGACCGGCACTTTATTCACTAAAAAGCTAATTTCCTACTAATTTACATGGGTAAGCTACTAATCTTCAGTGGGGATGCATCTAGAGGACTCCTCTAGTGCCTTTACAATGGAAAATATATTACAAGAATGGTTATAATACAAAAATTGGGTGTCCAAATCGGAAAAAATTTGGGGCCCTTCTTTTTCTCTGCCTTGTGCTCTCTTTAGCTCTGCAACAGCTCTAGACTAGGTCTTCTTCCATTGCACACTTCATATGGAGTGGTTCCATCTAGTGACTTAGATGGAAGTCTATTTATTAGATATTGGCTGTAGACACAGCCTTTGCCCATAGGTAGTTTGGCAATCCCTTTTCATTGAGCATGGACCTTGCAACTTCGACAATAGCTCTGTTCCTCCTCTTTGCTACACCATTGAGTTCGGGTGTATACATTGTAGTGACTTCCCTTTTAATGCCTCTTTCATGCAAGAAGGCATCAAATTTAGAAGAGAAGTATTCTCCTCCACCATCTGATCTAAGTCTTTTCAAAGTCCTACGTGTTTGGTTTTCAACAAGAGCAATATACTTCTCAAAGCAATTAAACACTTCATCCTTGTGCTTCATGAAAAACAGAATGATCCACCTGCTACAATCATCTATGAAAGACACATAATATCTTGATCCTGATATAGATGGCTCCTTACTTGGACCCCACACATCCATGTGCACTAGATCCAAAGGATTTTGATACATATATCCTTTCTTATTGAAAGGGTGTCTATGAGCCTTGCCGAGTTGACAAGCTTCACACTTATAAATCATGTGTTGCCTGTTGCGAACATTTGTTTTATGTAGGGTACAAGTTTCAAATTATGTAAATACCTTTGGGAAGTCTTCAAATACTTCAAGAAGGCTCATATTATTCATAAAATGTAGCAAAAATACCACGTGAGTTCTAGAACATGGTGAGTCAAATTAGTGAGTCACAAGGGAGCTTCAGTGGTGTCCTAGTGGAAGGTCGATGTGGCTAGTTCTCAAAGTCCATCAATACTTTGCTTATTTGAGCACTTGAGTCATGTAATACCTCCATCCAAGTGTCTACCACGAATTTAGATGTATTATGAAGGTTTTAGATTAGTTTCCCATGCTATAAAAAGAGGAGAAAAGTCGTGATCTTGTGGGATGTCCAAGAGAGTCATATGTGTATCTCTACACTGCTGTAGTTTTGTATGCAGAGATTGCAGAGCTTGTATCTCCCTCGTTATATATCCAAATTACATGTTTGATAGCTCGTTGGAAAGCTCTTACTGTCTACGTTTGTCCTGTAAATTTTCATAATCATTGGATTTGTGAGCTGAGAGCAATACTCTCTGCAAGTAGTGTGTGTTCTCTGTTTTTTATCCCTGCTGAAGGTCTCCATTAAATCTCAAACTTGCAGAGGTCATATCTCCTTGTGTATGTATCCAAATCATGTGTTCTTTGGCTTGTTAAAAAGCTCTTTAAGTCTACTTGTATTCTGGAAAGTTTCAAAGTCATTGGAGTTGTGAGTTAAGAGTAGTAGTCTCTGCAAGTGATGTGTGTCCTCAGGTTCATCTCTGTTTCAAGGTCTCCATTAAAGCTGCATATTGCAGAGGTCATAGCTCATTGTGTATTTATCCATTTGAGGTGTTCTATATCTTGTTGGAAAGCTCTTAGAGTCTAGTTTATGTCTGTGAAACAGCTTTTGAAAATTTCAAGTGCGTAAAGAGAAATTTGCTCTGCAAGAAAATTGGTCTGTGCATATAAGTTTGTGAAAAAGTCAACTAGGTCCTGTTGGGTTTCACCTACTTCTAGCTGTACTTTGGAGATCAATAAGCTCCAACATTGGTATCAGAGCAAGTACTTGGAGGCTTGGAGAAGGTTATCATACCTTGATGAAGAATTTGAAGCTATCAAAGAAGCAGTTCATCATCAACACTACACAAAGGTAGAAGAAGATTGCAAGGAGGCATCTGAAGCAACATCCAAGCAAAGAAAGGTGCACATACCTCATTTACAAGGTAAATATTATATTTCTTCTCATCACACACATTGGAAAGGAGGGTTAAAGGAGGAAGCTTAGCATTTGTATTATGGGAGACCAACATGCACAAATAGAGAAGCTTGATAAGACCAATTATCAAGCATGGAAGTTTAGAATCACAGCATACTTGCAAGGTAGAGGCTTGTATGGTTTGATTGACGGCACAGATATCAAACCCACATTACCAGAGGACCCAAATCAACAACAATTGAGGGAGTTTAGACTTTGGAATGAGAGAGACAAAAGGGTTATATTCATTTTATCATAAAATATTCAAGATTCAATGGTAGGACACATACAAGATCTAGACACAAGTAGAGATGTTTGGCTTGCATTGGAAAGGTTGTATGCTACAGGTACAAGAGCAAGGAAGATTCAACTCAAAAATGAGTTGAATAACATAAAGAAAGATACAAAGACATCGGTCAATGATTACATATTGAAAGTTAAAGAGATTGCAGATCAACTAGGATCAATTCAAGCTCATGTGGAGGACGACGACTTGGTTGCATATACTCTCAACGGACTCAAAGATGATGAGAGATGGAAACCCTTCATTACTTCAGTTTATGTCAGAGGAGAATTACCAGATTTTGATCAACTTATTGCCCTCATGGTCACGGAGGAGATGAATCTAAATGGTTCTACTTCAAATAAAAAAGGATCTCAAGGACAAGCTCTTTATGTAGGATCATCAAGAGGTGGAAACAGAGGTGGAAGAGGTTCAAATAGAGGTCGAGGAAGAAGGAGCGATGATCAAAGGACTTCAAGTGGCTTCTTCAACACAAGAGGAAGAGGAAGTTCAAGCGCTAGAGGTACGAGAGGCTACTACAACTACAACCAAAGACAAAGGAGTGAAGATAATAAGAACAATTGCTATATATGTGGAAGGTATGGAAACTATGCCAAAGATTGCTATCAAAATGAAAATAATCAAGGTGGTAATTGAAGAGGAGGCTATTCAAGAAGAGGTAAACAACAAGGAAATTATGCAGTTGAAGGTAAAAGTGATGATTATGATTCTCTTCTTATGATGAATGTAGAAACTAAGATGAATTGCAATAGCAATGTATGGTATGTAGATAGTGGTTGTTCTAATCACATGTCTCATGATGCTTCATGGTTTTCTAATATGCATAATCCGTCATGTAAAGGTCATGTTGAAACAGGAGATGATACAACACATAAGATTATGCAGGTTGGAGATGTTGTTATGCAGGATAAGAGCAAGACAAATTGCTTGAAGGATGTACTTTATGTGCCAACGATCACTAAGAATTTGATGTCGGTTGGTCAAATGGTAGAAAAAGGTCTACAAGTGAGATTTAATCATGCAGGTTGCTTCATTGAGGATCCAAAGCAAAGGAGGTTAATTGCTAGAGGTCAAAAACAAGGTAGATTGTTTACATTCAAGGTAAACCCAAATCATACAAACTATTTCTCTTATGGTATGCATCGAATAGCAGAGCTTGATCTATGGCACAAAAGGATTGGACACATGAATGTACACAGGTTAAAGGAGCTATCAAAGAAGAGGATTGTTGAAGGATTACCTGATCTTACTAAGCAACATATGGTGCATCTTTGTGAAGCATGTCAAATGGGTAAGCAGAGTAGACAACCTTTCAAGCATTCAAGCTATGTAAGTGATGGTTTGCTAGATCTCATACACACAGATGTGTGGGGACCTACTAAAGAGGCATCCTTGGTTGGTAATAAGTACTATGTATGATTCATTGAGGATCATAGTAGAATGACATTTGTGTATTTTATTAAACATAAGAGTGAGGTCTTTGATTGTTTCAAGAAGTTCAAATCATATGTCGAAAAGCAAACAGGAAGGGATATTAAGAAGCTAAGATTCGATGGAGGAGGAGAGTATTTCTCTCAAGCTTTTACTGATTTTTTGTATGATGAAGGTATCAAAAGAGAAGTTACATGCAGGTATACTCCACAACAAAATGGAGTCGCAGAAAGAAGAAACAGAATCATAGCAGAAGCATCTAGAAGCATGCTTAATGATATGTGTTTGCCTAATTATTTTTGGGCTGAAGTTGTTAGCACAAGTGTTTACATTATGAATAGAGTTCCGACTGCTGGAGTTCATCATTTGACACCATATGAGGTATGGCATGGAAGGAAACCAAGTGTAAGTCATTTGAAAGTATTTGGTTGTGTATGTTATGTACATGTACCTAGTGAGGTGAGATCTAAACTTGATGCGAAATCAGAAAAATGTATATTTATTGGTTATGCAGATACTCAAAGAGGATATAGATGCTATAATCCTCATACCAATAAGGTTGTTGTGTCAAGAGATGTAAACTTTGATGAATCACTTTCATGGTATGCAGATAAGAATTGTTTGCAGGTCATGGATGAAAATGAAGAAGGTGTGGTTGAAGGAGATGAATGCATAGTTCAGCCATCAGGAAGTTTAAATGATGAAAGGAGTGGTTTAGATGAAGAAAGAGGATCACCTTTCAATGGAAGATTAAGGCAAGAGTCACCTCCAAGTGTTAAAAGTAAAGGTAAACTCAAACTTGTTGAAGTTAATGATGAAGGAGAGGAAATTAGTGATGTATGTGAGTATGGAGAATCATCAAAGATTCCTAATAAGAAAGGAAGAGCATCTACATTGGAGGTAAGAAGAACTTCAAGAGTAAGTAAGCAACCTCAAAGGTATACTTATGAATCTTTCATGAATACTCATTATGCTTTTATGACAAAAGTTGAGCAGGAAAATGAGCCCACATGTTATGATGAGGCCAAAGGAGATGAAAAGTGGGAGAAAGCAATGAGAGAAGAAATGGAAGCACTACAGGATAACAAGACTTGGAATTTAGTTCCAAGTACACCAAAACAAAAGGTAACTGGTTGCAAGTGGGTTTTTAAGATTAAAAGAAATAGTGATGGTAGTGTGTCTAGATATAAGGCTAGACTTGTAGCAAAAGGATATAATCAAACTCAAGGTGTGGACTATGAGGAAACATTTAGTCCAGTAGCAAATATGGCAACCGTGAGAACTTTGTTGGCTTTAGCTGCAAGTAAAAGGTGGATTATATATCAACTCGATATAAAGAATGCCTTTCTTAATGGTGAGTTAAATGAAGAAGTGTATATGTCACAACCAGATGGTTATGTGGATGCAAAATGTCCTAATCATGTATGCAAGTTAAAGAAGGCATTGTATGGTCTTAAGCAGGCACCAAGGGCATGGAATGCAAGGTTGGTAAAGTATCTTATGTTGCAAGGATACACAGCGAGTCATGCTGATCCTTCACTTTATGTAAAACATGTAGATGGCATGTGTGTCTATGTATGCATTTATGTGGATGACTTGTTGATTACAGGGAATGATGCAAAAGCAATTGATGAGATAAAAGGTAATTTAGGAAAGGAATTTAAAATTTCAGATCTTGGTTTGCTCAGATACTTTCTTGGGATTGAAATTGTGTATAGCGATGAAGGTATGTGGTTGATACAAAGAAAGTATATATGTGATATGCTGAAAAGGTTTGGTATGCAGGAATGTAAATTTGTTTCTACTCCAATGGAATGTAATGTAAAGCTGAGTGCAAAGGAAGGTGATGAGTTGCATGATATGAATGTATATAGATCCATGGTAGGATCTTTGATTTATGCAACAAAAAATAGACCTGATATATGTTATGCAGTGGGAGTATTGTCACAGTTTATGCATGAACCTAGAGTACCTCATATGCATGCAGCGAAAAGAGTGCTTAGGTATTTGAAAGGTACCATGAACGAAGGATTATTTTATAGTCATGATGATGATCTAACTCTTAAAGTCTTTAGTGATGCAGATTGGGCTGGAAGCAAAGATGACAGAAGATCCACAAGTGGATATGTGGTAATAGCAGGAAACAAGACATTAACATGGAGTTCAAAGAAACAGCCTACAGTTGCTTTATCTTCTACAGAGGCTGAGTATAGAGGTTTAGCATTGGCTACTACTGAGGTTATGTGGTTTAAAAAGTTGTTTCATGACTTGAATGTGCAGGTTGATGTACCACTGATATATGGGGATAACTTGAGCAGCATTCATATGACCTCAAATCCTATTTTTCATGCTAGAACAAAGCATATAGAGGTTCACTATCATTATGTTCGAGAGAAGGCCATGAACAATGAAGTGCAGGTTTCTTTTGTTGGAACAAAGGATCAAGTTGCAGATATCTTCACCAAATCCTTGGATGGACCAAAGCTTCAAAGATTCAACTATATTCTTGGCATGAAGGAAATACCCTTTGAAACTTGAGGGGGAGAATGTTGCGAACATTTGTTTTATGTAGGGTACAAGTTTCAAATTATGTAAATACCTTTGGGAAGTCTTCAAATACTTCAAGAAGGCTCATATTATTCATAAAATGTAGCAAAAATACCACGTGAGTTCTAGAACATGGTGAGTCAAATTAGTGAGTCACAAGGGAGCTTCAGTGGTGTCCTAGTGGAAGGTCAATGTGGCTAGTTCTCAAAGTCCATCAATACTTTGCTTATTTGAGCACTTGAGTCATGTAATACCTCCATCCAAGTGTCTACCACGAATTTAGATGTATTAGGAAGGTTTTAGATTAGTTTCCCATGCTATAAAAAGAGGAGAAAAGTCGTGATCTTGTGGGATGTCCAAGAGAGTCATATGTGTATCTCTACACTGCTGTAGTTTTGTATGCAGAGATTGCAGAGCTTGTATCTCCCTCATTATATATCAAAATTACATGTTTGATAGCTCCTTGGAAAGCTCTTACTGTCTACTTTCTTCTTGTAAATTTTCATAATCATTGGATTTGTGAGCTGAGAGCAATACTCTCTGCAAGTAGTGTGTGTTCTCTGTTTTTTATCCCTGCTGAAGGTCTCCATTAAATCTCAAACTTGCAGAGGTCATATCTCCTTGTGTATGTATCCAAATCATGTGTGCTTTGGCTTGTTAGAAAGCTCTTTAAGTCTATTTGTATTCTGGAAAGTTTCAAAGTCATTGGAGTTGTAAGTTAAGAGCAGTAGTCTCTGCAAGTGATGTGTATCCTCAGGTTCATCTCTATTTCAAGGTCTCCATTAAAACTGCATATTGCAGAGGTCATAGCTCATTGTGTATTTATCCATTTGAGGTGTTCTATATCTTGTTGGAAAGCTCTTAGAGTCTAGTTTATGTGTGTGAAACAGCTTTGGAAAACTCCAAGTGAGTAAAGAGAAATTTGCTCTGCAATAAAATTGGTCTGTGCATACAAGTTTGTGAAAAAGTCAACTAGGTCCTGTTGGGTTTCACCTACTTCTAGCTGTACTTTGGAGATCAATAAACTCCAACATTGCCTTGTGATATTAGGCAAACCAATTACACTTTGGTCCCTGCAAATCTGTTTGAGTGTCCTCTCACCAATGTGAGCAAGCGTTTTGTGCCATATCTCCAACTCTGTTAGAGTTTGAGATCCATAGCTAAACAAAGCTATGTTCTTTGTATCTTCCACTTCAAAAGTGAAAAGCCTTCCTGTCTTTTATCCTTTGGCAATCCTTCGAAAGCCTTGCCTTGGGTCTTCAACATATGCTCCAAATCAATTGAATCTAACCTGCAATCCTTTTTCAACAATCTGTCCAACACTTATTAAATTTTTGGTAATTGTAGGGACGTACAAGACTTTGCTTAAGAGGTTCATATTCCCATCTGATGTCTTCACATTACTTATCTTCTCCACTGAGTGCTTTCTGTCATCTCCTGTCTGCACTTCATGCTTGTTATGAGGATCTTCCAAATCAGAAAGTAAAGCCACATTTCCTGCTACATGGTTCGAGCATCCCGAATCAATGTAAAATATGTGATCATCATCCTTACCCTTCTTCGCTGATAGATTCATAATCAATAATGAATCTTCTTGACTTTGGTCCTCTGCATAGTTATTGTAATCTCTTCTTCCTCTATGGCCACTTTGATAGTTGTTGTTGTAATTGTTGTTGTAGTAGTTGTTGTTGTTGTAGCCTCCATTGTATCTACCTCTATTTGATCCATAGCCACCTCTATTGAATCCTCTTCCTCTTGAGTTCCTCGGGTTCCTGAAACATTCTTCAATAGTATGGTTAGATAAGACACATATGTTGCAAGGTTGAGATGATTGGAATCTCCCCCTGCCTTGCTTTCCACCTCTGCCTCTTCCTCTAGCTCTTCCTCTACCTACAAAGTTTGCTTGGAAAGAGCTTCCTTCATCTTCATTCTTCCTATTCTTTGACTTGTCCTTGACCTTAGCTTTATCAGAATATAAGGCAGAAGTTTGATAACCTCTTGAGGACTCACCACCTTTGCTAATCTTTGCTTCATGATTGAAGAGTTGGCCCATGAGTGTGTTGAGGTCGGGTACATGCATATCCATGTATAAATCCATGGCTGTTGTGAATGACTCCCACTTGTCGTCTGCTTTGATTCCATTCATGATTTCTCTTATGACTTGCTCCTCTTCAATTACCTCTCCAATGCTTCCAAGTTGGTCGGAAATCTCCTTCATCTTTGTGACATAATCAGTCACATTTTGCTTCGGGCTTTTCTTCATTGTTGTGAACTCCATCCACAATTGGTTCTTCCTTGCTCCAGTGTTGGAAGAGAAGAAAGAAGCAAGTGCATTCCAGGTCTCTCTTGATGTCTTGCATCCCTTGACATGAGGTAAAAGAAAATCAGAGATTGAGTTTAGAATATAGGACCTTGCAAGTGCATCCTTCGAACACCAATTCGAAAGTCCTTCCACTTCTTCATGTGATGGTTGCCCTTTGTTCCTCATGGTTGGCATTGCTTCATCTCTGGATATGAATCCATATAGATTCCTCCCTTGAAGGTAAGCCTCCATCCTTAGAGACCATGCCCGGTAGTTGTTTCGATCCAATTTGTCAATTGTTGATGGAAATCCATCTCCCATGTTGCTTGACTATGCTCTGATACCACTGTGAAGAGAGATGATGGATGCGATCCAAAGATGAGTAGGTGCTGCTACAACCAGCTTCACACCAGCCAACTGAGACTTCAGAGTTGATTAGTAGACCCTTTAAGCTTCCTAAATCCACCAAATTATCAGCCAAGTACTTTGGAACATGTATCCCAAAAGTTTAAGTCAAGATAGACTAGTTGCGAAATGACTAGCTCCCAAAACTTGCTATTTTTGGACATACACCTGCTAGAAAAAATGAACAATGCTCTCAACCTGGTAGGAATTAGAAATATTCCTTTTGGGCATAGCAAATAGACTTAGCAAGCTTCCCAATCCGAGTTAAAACACTTCAAATGATGGACTGAGCACTGAGAACAAGTTTCATCAATTTTTGGAACATGCCCACCATTCTCGAGGCTCTGCAGAGATAGACCAGTGAGCAGTAAATTGCCGATATCTTCAGAACTATTTGTCCAATGACCTTGCAAAATTTATACATAGAAAGTAAATAGTATGAGCTATCCAACGCAAGTTAAATCACTGAAAAAGGTTCAGTAAAACTCGAGATATGACCTTTTGAAGTTACTGCTCTGAGTGAGTATAACAGAGAACAAAACAGAGAAGTAGATGATGATAAATGTATAGATTCACATACGATTACAACCACATTGGCAATGAGTCTTTGCACAATGGGAGTAGAATGATAGAGCTATGGAGTAAGCTCTTCAATCTCTACAAAATGACATGAAGTGGTCACGTACAAGGCTTGCTAATCGCCTCTTCCTTCTTGCTCCTTTTATAGCTATTCTTGGAGGGAGTTTTGAATTCGAATTCGAATGGCTCCACCTAAAAGTGATCCCCAAAGTTAGGAGATATTCCCTCAGCTCAAAAATTCGTGATTTTGGTAGTTATAGCCACGAATTTGCTTTTACATCATGCATGAGGTAAGCCATCCTTTTCCTTTTTCTTTTTTCAATTACAAGAGATAAAAATGAACTCTTTTACAAGAGGTGTTCACATGACTACTCATGTGACTTACAAATGAGGATGATATCAAATATATCAAGCATGTAGGCTTGGGTAAAATGCACCAACAATTTTTTGGGCTTTTATACTTGGAATTTTCCTACTCACAATAAAAAAATTCAACTGAACAATGACTGAAAACTACTCTAATGACTTGACCTACTCCCTCACTTCTCCTACTCTACTCATTCTACTCACTTCCCTAGACTAACAACTCACTACACACACTTCAAGAGTGAGAAGTAGTAAGTGCGGCTGAAAGTGACTTACCAAAGAAGAGAAAATCACTACTCCTCCTCTCACTTCAATGCAAAAAGCTACTTACCATCACTCGAACGCCTCGGTTTGATTCGACACTCCCCGGCAACGGCACCAAAAAATGTGTGTACCTAAGCACCAACTTAGGGACTTGTGGAGAAAGAGACTATGCGTTTCGAAGCTCGCGAGAAGACACATCCAATGGCGGTGGTTTCACTCAATTCTGACACTCCTACCTCAAGTTATGAGCAAAATACTGAGTCGCGGGAAAACCTTCCTACACTTCGCACACACCTTAACAACAGCAAACAAACACTTTCATGGAATAGACAACACTTCCTAACACTCTTTCCGAGCAATACACATGCCCACAAGCTCCCAAAGAAGAAGATACAGAGAGGAGAAGACACAAATTCGAATTTCTGCGCTCTTGATTCTCACAATGGCAAAACGTCTTTACAAAGAGTCACAAATTGACTTATATACTTGTGCCCTAAAAATGGTCCTTTCACACAAGAGACCGGCACTTTATTCACTAAAAAGCTAATTTCCTACTAATTTACATGGGTAAGCTACTAATCTTCAGTGGGGATGCATCTAGAGGACTCCTCTAGTGCCTTTACAATGGAAAATATATTACAAGAATGGTTATAATACAAAAATTGGGTGTCCAAATCGGAAAAAATTTGGGGCCCTTCTTTTTCTCTGCCTTGTGCTCTCTTTAGCTCTGCAACAGCTCTAGACTAGGTCTTCTTCCATTGCACACTTCATATGGAGTGGTTCCATCTAGTGACTTAGATGGAAGTCTATTTATTAGATATTGGCTGTAGACACAGCCTTTGCCCATAGGTAGTTTGGCAATCCCTTTTCATTGAGCATGGACCTTACAACTTCGACAATAGCTCTGTTCCTCCTCTTTGCTACACCATTGAGTTCGGGTGTATACATTGTAGTGACTTCCCTTTTAATGCCTCTTTCATGCAAGAAGGCATCAAATTTAGAAGAGAAGTATTCTCCTCCACCATCTGATCTAAGTCTTTTCAAAGTCCTACGTGTTTGGTTTTCAACAAGAGCAATATACTTCTCAAAGCAATTAAACACTTCATCCTTGTGCTTCATGAAAAACAGAATGGTCCACCTGCGACAATCATCTATGAAAGACACATAATATCTTGATCCTGATATAGATGGCTCCTTACTTGGACCCCACACATCCATGTGCACTAGATCCAAAGGATTTTGATACATATATCCTTTCTTATTGAAAGGGTGTCTATGAGCCTTGCCGAGTTGACAAGCTTCACACTTATAAATCATGTGTTGCCTTGTGATATTAGGCAAACCAATTACACTTTGGTCCCTGCAAATGTGTTTGAGTGTTCTCTCACCAATGTGAGCAAGCCTTTTGTGCCATATCTCCAACTCTGTTAGAGTTTGAGATCCATAGCTAAACAAAGCTATCTTCTTTTTATCTTCCATTTCAAAATTGAAAAGCCTTCCTGTCTTTTCTCCTTTGGCAATCCTTCTAAAGCCTTGCCTTGGGTCTTCAACATATGCTCCAAATCGGTTGAATCTAACCTGTAATCCTTTTTCAACAATCTGTCCAACACTTATTAAATTTTTGGTAATTGTAGGGACATACAAGACTTTGCTTAAGAGGTTCATCTTCCCATCTGATGTCTTCACATTACCTATCTTCTCCACTGAGTGCTTTGTGTCATCTCTTGTCTGCACTTCATGCTTGTTATGAGGATCTTCCAAATCAGAAAGTAAAGCCACATTTCCTGCTACATGGTTTGAGCATCCCGAATCAATGTAAAATATGTGATCATCATCCTTACCCTTTTTCACTGATAGATTCGTAATCAATAATGAATCTTCTTGACTTTGGTCCTCTGCATAGTTATTGTAATCTCTTCTTCGTCTATGGCCACTTTGATAGTTGTTGTTGTTGTATTTGTTGTTGTAGTAGTTGTTGTTATAGCCTCCATTGTATCTGCTTCTATTTGATCCATAGCCACCTCTATTGAATCCTCTTCCTCTTGAGTTCCTCGGGTTCTTGAAACATTCTTCAGTAGTATGATTAGATAAGCCACATATATTGCAAGGCTGAGATGATTGGAATCTCCCCCTGCCTTTCTTTCCACCTCTTCCTCTTCCTCTAGCTCTTCCTCTACCTACAAAGTTTGCTTGGAAAGAGCTACCTTCATCTTCATTCTTCCTATTCTTTGACTTGTCCTTGACCTTAGCTTTATCAGAATATAAGGCAGAAGTTTGATTACCTCTTGAGGACTCACCAGCTTTGCTAATCTTTGCTTCATGAGTGAAGAGTTGGCCCATGAATGTGTTGAGGTCAGGTACATGCATATCCATGTATAAATCCATGGCTGTTGTGAATGACTCCCACTTGTCGTCTACTTTGATTCCATTTATGATTTGTCTAATGATTGCCTCCTCTTCAGTTACCTCTCCAATGCTTCCCTGTTGGTGGGAAATCTCCTTCATCTTTGTGACATAATCAGTCACACTTTGCTTCGGGCTTTTCTTCATTGTTGTGAACTCCATCCACAATTGGTTCTTCCTTGCTGGAGTGTTGGAAGAGAAGAAAGAAGCAAGTGCATTCCAGGTCTCTCTTGATGTCTTGCATCCCTTGACATGAGGTAAAAGAAAATCAAAGACTGAGTTTAGAATATAGGACCTTGCAAGTGCATCCTTCGAACACCAATTCAAAAGTCCTTCCACTTCTTCATGTGATGGTTGCCCTTTGTTCCTCATGGTTGGCATTGCTTCATCTCCGGATATGAATCCATATAGATTCCTCCCTTGAAGGTAAGCCTCCATCCTTAGACACCATGCCGGGTACTTGTTTTGATCCATTTTGTGAATTTTTGATGGAAATCCATCTCCCATGTTGCTTGACTATGCTCTGATACCACTCTGAAGAGAGATGGTGGATGCAATCCAAAGATGAGTTGGTGCTGCTACAACGGGCTTCACACCAGCCAACTGAGACTTCAGAGTTCATTAGTAGACCCTTTGAGCTTCATAAATCTACCAAAATATCAGCCAAGTACTTTGGAACATGTATCCCAAAAGTTTAAGTCAAGACAGACTAGTTGCAAAATGAGTAGCTCCCAAAAACTTGCTATTTTTGGACATACACCTGCTGAAAAAACTAAATAGTGCTCTCAACCTGGTAGGAATTAGATAAATTCCTTTTTGGAAATAGCAAATAGACTTAACAAGCTTCCCAATCCAAGTTAAATCATGTAAAATAATGGACTGAGCACAGAGAAAAAGATTGATCAATTTCTGGAACATGGCCGCCATTCTCGGGGCTCTGTAGAGATAGACCAATGAGCAGTAAAATGCAGATATCTCCCAAACTATAAATCCAATGACAATGCAAATTTGTACGCAAAGCCTAATAGTCAGAGCTATCCAATGCATGTTAAAAAACTGAAATATTTTGAGTAGAACTCGAGATATGACCTTCTTAAGTTACTGCTCTGAGTGAGTATAGTAGAGAACAAAATAGAGAAGTAGATAATGATAAACGTATAGATTGACATATGATTACAACCATATTGGCAATGAATATTTGCACAATGGGAGTAGAATGATAGAGCTATGGAGTAAGCTTTTCAATCTCTACAAAATGACATGAAATGGTCACGTACAAGGCTTACTAATCGCCTCTTCCTTCTTGCTCTTTTTATAGCTATTCTTGGAGGGAGTTTTGAATTCCATTTCGAATGGCTCCACCTAAAAGTGATCCCCAAAGTTAGGAGATATTCCCTCAGCTCAAAAATTCGTGGTTTTAGGTAGTTAGAGCCACAACTTTGCTTTTACATCATGGGTGAGGTAAGCCATCCTTTTCCTTTTTTCTTTTTTCAATTATAAGAGATAAAATGTACTCTTTTACAAGAGGTGTTCACATGACTACACATGTGACTTACAAATGATCATAATATCAAGCATATCAAGCATGTAGGCTTGGGTAAAATGCACCAACAGCTCCCCCTCAAGCCTAACAGGCTTGGCCTCCAAATAAGTCTTCTATTGTCCTTGATTTCCTGCAAGCCAATCATCAACTTGAATCTACTTAACTTTGTACCATCAAGAGCTTTAGCCAACATGTCTGCACATTGCATATCTGTAGAGACATAGGATAGTTGAATATCCTTGCTCATTAGCTTCTCCCTTACGTAATGGTAGTGGACTTCAATATGCTTGGTTCTAGCATGGTATACTGGATTAGCTGCAAGATGTAGTGAGCTTGTGTTGTCACCATAAATGTGAGGTGTTGAAGAATGAAGTCCAAGATCTGTGTACAAAGACTTTAACCACATGATTTCTTGAGTTGCATTAGCCAAATCTCTATATTCAGCTTTGGTAGAAGATAATGCCACGGTTGGTTGCTTCTTCGATGACCAAGAAATGATTTTTGAACCTGCAAATGATATATACCCGGATGTGCTTCTTCTATCATCTCTAGATCCGGCCCAATCTGCATCTGAGTAGACCTTTAGCTCAATATCTAAAGTAACTGAATAAAACAAACCTTCATTCATAGTCCCCTTTAGGTGCTTGAGGACTCTCTTGGCCGCTTCCATATGTGGACTTCTCTTGCATAAACTGACTCAATATGCTAACACTATAGCATATATCCACCCTTGTGAGTATTGCATAGTCCAAACTTCCAACCAAGCTTTGATAGCTTGTGATGTGTTCAATTGGCTCTCCTTCATAAGCACTAAGCTTATGATTTTGCTCCATAGGTGTACCTGCACACTTGGTATTTTCCAGCTTGAACTTGACGAGCATGTCATGCACATAGTTCCTTGTGTGATGTATATACCTGAACCTGTGTAGATTAACTCCAATCCAAGGAAATAAGTGAGTGGTCCGAGGTCACTTATTTTGAACTCCTCCTTCATTTGAGTCTTTACCTGTTTGATTCCTTCAAGATCATTGCCTCTGATAATAATATCATCAACATACACACATAAATAGATCACTTCAAATACATTCCTCTTTATGAACAAAGAGGTATCCGCCTTGCTAGCTTTGAATCCTTGGTCCTGCAAATAAGTCACCAATCTAAAATTCCAAGCTCTTGGAGCTTGCTTCAATCCATAAAAAGCTTTCTTTAGTTGGCATACATAGTTAGGATAATGTGCATCCTCATATCCAGGAGGTTGTGCCATATATACTTCCTCAGAAATCCATCCATTCAAGAAAGAATTCTTTACATCAAGTTGATAGAGCTTCCAATTTCTAGATGTAGAAAGACTAATGAGAACCCTAATTGTAGGCATTTTTGCAACAGGAGAGAAAGTCTGCTCATAATCAATACCATGGGTTTGAGCAAACCCTTTAGCAACTAACCTTGCTTTGTGTCTATTTATACTTCCATATGGATTCCTCTTGATTTTTTATATCCATCGAGATCCAATTACCTTCATAGATGGCTTGTTAGGTACAAGCTCCCAAGTGTCGTTTTCCTTCAGGGCTTCCATTTATTCATCCATTGCATCTCTCCAAGCTTTCTTGCTTTGTGCTTCTTCGAATGTGGTAGGTTCTTCATTGGTTGAATCCTTTGCAATGTAGATTGAGTGCTTGGTGACCAAAGAAGTATGATAACCAAACCTCTTTGGTTTCTTCTTCTTGCTTGAAGACCTTCTAAGTGGTTGATGTGAGCTCTCGGGTCCATATGTAGCATACTGCATCTTTGCTTTACCTTTGTTCTTCCATAGCTTTAGTCTTTCCAAGTCTTCTAGGTAAATCTCCGAATCACTTTCTTCAATCTCCTTTGCTTCCTTTTGTTGAAGTGATGGAAAATATTCATCCAAGTCATATGGCAGCTTCACTTTCTTGTCATCATCAAACCATGATTTGTTTTCATCAAAAATTACATCTCTACTCACACAAAATCATTTATTGGTTGGATTGTACAATCTATATCCTTTTTGGTTTTGGTCATAACCAATGAATATGCACTTCTCTGCCTTGGGATCCAATTTCCCTCTTACTTGAGAAGGAATCTGAGCATAGGCTAATCATCCAAAGATTTTACAATGCTCTAGACTAGGTCTTCTTCCATTCGTCACTTCATATGGAGCGGTTCCATCTAGTGAATTAGATGCAAGTCTGTTTAAGAGATATGTGGCTGTAGACACAGCCTCTGCCCATAGGTAGTTTGGCAATCCCTTTTCATTGAGCATGGACCTTGCAGCTTCGACAATATCTCTGTTCCTCCTCTCTGCTACACCATTGAGTTTGGGTGTATACCTTGTAGTGACTTCCCTTTTAATGCCTCTTTCATGCAAAAAGGCATCAAATTCAGAAGACAAGTATTTCTCCTCCACCATCTGATCTGAGTCTTTTCAAAGTCCAAACTGTTTGGTTTTCAACAAGAGCAATATACTTCTTAAAGCAATTAAACACTTCATCCTTGTGCTTCATGAAAAACAGAATGGTCCACCTGCTACAATCATCTATGAAAGACACATAATATCTTGAGCCTGATATACATGGCTCCTTACTTAGACCCCACACATCCGTGTGCACTAGATCCAAAGGATTTTGATACATATATCGTTTCTTATTGAAACGTTGTCTATGAGCCTTGCCGAGTTGACAAGCTTCACACTTATAAATCATGTGTTGCCTTGTGATATTAGGCAAACCAAGTACACTTTAGTCCCTGTAAATCTGTTTGAGTGTTCTCTCACCAATGTGAGCAAGCCTTTTGTGCCATATCTCCAACTCTGTTAGAGTTTGAGATCCATAGCTAAACAAAGCTATGTTCTTTGTATCTTCCACTTCAAAAGTTAAAAGCCTTCCTGTCTTTTCTCCTTTGGCAATCCTTCTAAATCCTTGCCTTGGGTCTTCAACATATGCTCCAAATCGGTTGAATCTAACCTGCAATCCTTTTTCAACAATCTGTCCAACACTTATTAAATTTTTGGTAATTGTAGGGTCATAGAAGACTTTGCTTAAGAGGTTCATATTCCCATCTGATGTCTTCACATTAGCTATCTTCTTCACTGAGTGTTTGTGTCATCTCCTGTCTGCACTTCATGCTTGTTATGAGGATCTTCCAAATCAAAAAGTAAAGCCACATTTCATGCTACATGGTTTGAGCATCCTGAATCAATGTAAAATATGTGATCATCATCCTTACCCTTCTTCACTGATAGATTCATAATCAATAATGAATCTTCTTGACTTTGGTCCGCTGCATAGTTATTGTAATCTCTTCTTCCTCTATGGCCACTTTGATAGTTGTTGTTGTTGTAATTGTTGTTGTAGTAGTTGTTGTTGTAGCCTCCATTGTATCTACCTCTATTTGATCCATAGCCACCTCTATTGAATCCTCTTACTCTTGAGTTCCTCAGGTTCCTAAAACATTCTTCAGTAGTATGATTAGATAAGCCACATATATTGCAAGGTTGAGATGATTGGAATCTTCCCCTGCCTTGCTTTCCACCTCTGCCTCTTCCTTTGGCTCTTCCTCTCCCTACAAAGTTTGCTTGGAAAGAGCTACCTTCATCTTCATTCTTCCTACTCTTTGAATTGTCCTTGACCTTAGCTTTATCAGAATATAAGGCAGAAGTTTGATTACCTCTTGAGGACTCACCACCTTTTCTAATCTTTGCTTCATGAGTGAAGAGTTGGCCCATGAGTGTGTTGAGGTCGGGTACATGCATATCCATGTATAAATCCATGGCTGTTGTGAATGCCTCCCACTTGTTGTCTGCTTTGATTCGATTTATGATTTTTCTAATGATTTGCTCCTCTTCAATTACCTCTCCAATGCTTCCAAGTTGGTTGGAAATCTCCTTCATCTTTGTGACATAATCATTCACACTTTGCTTCGGGCTTTTCTTCATTGTTATGAACTCCATCCACAATTGGTTCTTCCTTGCTCGAGTGTTGGAAGAGAAGAAAGAAGCAAGTGCATTCCAGGTCTCTCTTGATGTCTTGCATCCCTTGACATGAGGTAAAAGAAAATCAGAGATTGAGTTTTGATGGAGAATGTTAATCTCCAAAAGAACAACCTACTCTTGAATTAAGAACACCTCTATATCAAGAGTAAGTCAAAACCTTCACCAATTTAAGTTATCAATGACCAAATATCAATTTCTTGACTAAACTGTGAAGAAGGAATTTCCTCAGAAAGTCTGCTGTATAGATCTTGCTCATTGACTGAGTAAATGTGTAAAGTTTTTGATGAAACTTTGCACAAGGTGTCGCCTAAAGATTGCGCACCTTCTCCAAGTTGAATTACTTCAAAAGGTTCAGTAGATCTTGAGAAATCTACTTACCAAGTCAGCTATGTCTAAATCTGCACTTTTGAGAAGTCGATTTGGACACCCCTAACTTCTTAACTTTAATTCTCTCAGTATAAAACTGGTTTAAGCAAATGCTTTTAGCCACTAGTAGCTTACCTTCCAACTTAAAGATTAAGTGCTTACTTGCACAAAACTTTAAACTGTGGAGTGAGAAATGATCAAATCATTAAGATCAAAATTTGCGCCTGTTTCAGGAACCAGTGAGTACTTTCTCACATGTAAATGTTCCTACACACAATTCTCTTAGCCTGATCACAATTAGACTCTCAAACTCTAGCCATAGATTGATTAACTATGGACTTAGATATCTCCAAAAGGAATTCACAAAAGATCTATCACACAGGGAGAAAACACAGAAACATCGGGTGCAATTTTTCTTTCTATTT
This sequence comes from Ceratopteris richardii, assembly GCA_020310875.1. NCBI lineage: Eukaryota > Viridiplantae > Streptophyta > Polypodiopsida > Polypodiales > Pteridaceae > Ceratopteris > Ceratopteris richardii. Next base: position 67,153,965 of record CM035412.1, read on the forward strand.
CTCAGAAATTTACAACTGAGTGAGGATGGAGAGTTCAACTCACTTCACACATGTCTATTGACATTTTCTATTACTCAATACACTAATCTCATGATCTCCTATTGTCTCTCTTAGTCTTCTCTCCTTGCCCCGACATTTTCAAAAGTATTTATAGGCAATTATGTACAGACTTATATCAAAGCATAAGTATAAGTAACCTATGTCTTAACTAATGTACAAATGTGTACATGTCTTTCACTCTGTGAATGTATCCATCTTCTTTGCTTCAAAAACTTGATCTCATCTCCATCCTTTGTCCTTCAAATCTTCAATTGGTGATTGGTCTGCACCAACAGCTCCCCCTCAATCATCAATTGAGGTTTCTCTCATCTTCTTTATACCTGCCATGTCTTTAAACTTCTGTAGCTTTGGTCCATCCAAGCTCTTTGTAAGCATATCAGCTATCTGATCTTTTGTTGAAGTATGTATGACTTCAATCTCCTTATCCATCACCTTCTCTCTTAGAAAGTGATACTGTATCTCAATGTGTTTAGTCCTGGCATGAAAAACAGGATTAGCAGCTAGATATAATGAACTCATGTTATCACCATAAATGATAGGTATGCTCTGTATAGTGTCAAAACTCTTCATGAGAGTCTTAAGCCAAATCACTTCTTTTGCAGCTTCAACCATGCCTTTGTACTCTGCTTCTGTAGATGACAAAGCAACTGTATGTTGCTTCTTTGAGCACCAGGAGATTAGCTTATCTCCTACATAACACATGTATCCATAGGTTGACCTTCTATCATCTGGATTACCTGCCCAATCTGCATCACTATAGATCTTGATATTTGTATCTGATGTAAACCCATAATACAAACCTTCTTTGAGTGTACCCTTAATGTACCTCAACACTCTTTGACCTGCAATCCAATGCTCTTTCCTAGGACAATGCATGAATTGAGACAAAACTCCAACTGCATATGATAAATCAGGTCTAGTTAAAGTAGCATAGATAAGACTACCAACCAAACTCTGATATTGTCTCATGTCCTTGAATTCTTCACCTCCAAATTTACTCAATTTGTGATTCACCTCCATTGGTGTAGGTGCTACCCTGCAATCATCCATTTTAAACTTGATTAACAAGTTCTTCAAATACCTTTCTTGGATCACAAATACTCCATGTTGAGTATATGTAATCTCCATGCCCAAGAAATATGACAAGTCTCCCAAGTCACTTATTTTGAACTCCTTTTCCATTTGCTTCTTTAGTCTTTGTATTCCTTCCTCATCTATACCTGTAAGGATTATATCATCAACATATATGCACATGTATATGAAACCATTATCACTTGCTTTGATAAGCAAGCTACTATCTGCTTTAGACACCTGAAATCCAAGTTCTTTCAAGAACTTTACAAGTCTATAATTCCATGCCCTTGGGGCCTGCTTCAAGCCATACAAAGCTCTCTTGAGCTTGCACACATGATCTGGATACCTTTTATCTCTGAACCCTTGAGGTTGCTCCATGAATACATCATCTGAAATATAACCATTCAAAAAAGCATTTTTCACATCTAATTGACACAATTTCCAACCTTTACATGCAGCAATTGCTATAAGTGTCCTGATAGTTGCCATCTTTGCCACAGGACTATAAGTCTCATCATAGTCAACACCATATGTCTGAGCAAACCCTTTGACAACAAGTCTAGCTTTGTACCTAGACACACTTCCATCTGCAAATCTTTTTGTCTTATAAACCCACTTACATCCAATGATCTTCTGGCTATTTGGTTTTGGAACCAAATCCCATGTTTGATTCTCCAATAATGCATCATATTCTTCCTGCATAGCTTTCTCCCAATTTTCTTTACCTTTTGCCTCTTCATATGTAGAAGGGTCTTCATCTGCTTTAATCATGTAAGCATAATCTTTGGTAGCCAAAAATGAAGTATCATAGCTATACCTTGTAGGTTGCCATTTGTTCCTTGTAGACCTCCTAAGTTCTCCACTTCTTGAGGTTTCTGGTTCTTCATTAATCTGCACTTCATTATTCTCTTCTTCATCAATTATTTGAACCTTTGACTTACCTTTCCTTTGGCTCACAACCTCTTCATCATCTGTATTAATATTGATAGTACCTGCATACCAAGTACCTTGCTCATCAAATGTAACATCTTTTGATACAAGAAAATGTTTTGTGGATGGATTCCACAACCTGTATCCCATCTGCTTATCATCATAACCAATAAACACATATTTTTCAGCTTTAGGTTCCAATTTGTGCCTTAATTGTGATGGCACATATGCATAGGCCAAACATCCAAATACTTTGCAATGATCTAGTGTAGGTCTCTTACCCCACCATGCCTCATAAGGTGTCATTCCCTGCAAAGCTTTACATGGTAACCTATTAACCAAATAAGTAGCTGTATTTACAGCCTCAGCCCACAAATAATTAGGGCAATTTTTCTCCTTCATCATAGACCTTGCAAACTCAACAAGAGTTCTATTTCTCCTCTCTGCTACACCATTTTGTTGAGGAGAGTACCTGCAAGTAACTTCCCTTTTTATACCTGCATCCCACAAGTAATTACTGAATTCATTAGAGAAATACTCTCCCCCTCCATCTGACCTTAGTCTTTTCAACTTATGTCCTGTAATTCTTTCTGCATATGCATGATAGTGTTTAAATGTATTAAACACTTCTGACTTATCTTTGATCACATAAATAGTGATCCATCTAGTAGCATCATCAACATAAATCACATAATACCTTGACCCATTTATACTAAAATCCTTTGATGGTCCCCACACATCTGTATGTACCAACTCAAGCTTCTCTGAGTACATAAAACCATGCTTGGAGTAGGAATGCTTATGAGCCTTACCTAATTGACATGCCTCACATCTGTATGTCATATGTTGACCTGCAACATTAGGCAAACCAAGCACTGAACCATTGTTAATCATGTCTTTAATACCTCTTTCATTGAAATGTCCAAGCCTCTTGTGCCAAAGATCTAACTCAGAGATCTTATGTCCTCCATATGTGAACATGGCATGACCAATATTACCTTGAATCTTCAATGTGAACAATCTTCCTTCTTTCTTCCCTGAAACAATTTGTTTATACCCATTGCTAGGGTCTTCCACAAACACTCCTTCATTAGTGAACCTTACTTCATAACCTTTTTCCACAATTTGTCCTACACTTATCAAATTCTTAGGAATTGTAGGAACATACAAGACCTTACTCAATAAGGTGCTACCATCCTTGGCCTTCACTGATCCAATTGACTTCACATTGTGCTTTGTGTTGTCACCTGTTTGAACAACATGATTAGATACCTTATTCTCCAAATCAGTCATCAAGGCTATATTACCACTCAGGTGATTGCTACACCCTGAGTCAATGTAGAAGACTCTTTGATCTTCACTCTGCCTTTCACAAGTTGCATTCATTATCAATGTTGAATCTTCCTTTTGATCTGAGGCATAATTGTAGTAGGTATTGTTATATTGTTGACTTTGGAAACCTCTACCTGCATTTCTTCCAAAGTAACCCCTACTACCTCTGCCTCTGAAATTACCTCTTTGATTTCTGCCACCTCTTCCTCTTGCATTATAGTTTTGGCTATATCCATTATTACTCTGAGTATTATGCCAACAATCATTAGCTAAGTGATTTGTCTTACCACAAATCCAACAAGCTTTGCCTCCATCTTTGTTGTTTCTGCCTCTTCCTCTACCTTTGCCACCTCCTCTTCCTCTTAGGAAGTTGGCTTGACTAGTTGTTCCTTCATCTTCATTTGCTTGTTGCTTTCCTTTGTTATTCTTCTTCTTGTCCTTTGAGTACATTGCATGACCTGCACTCTTGTCACCATCTCCTTTAACATCCTACTCAAATGTTAGCATATGACCTAACAACTGATTTAAATCAGGAGTGAAATGATCAAGTGATAACTCTGTAGACAAAATGAATGGCTTCCATTTGTCATCACCTCTTAAACCTGTAAGGATTTGCCTTACCAATTTATCCTCCTCAATGTCTTCATCAACAGCTCCTAAAGCATCTGCAACATCTTTCATTCTTGTCACATAGTCTGAAATGGATTGAGAAGCCTTCTTCTTAAAGGTGGTAAACTCTGCCCATAAGGATGCCTTCCTTGACTTAGTAGTATTCTGGAAATGCTCCTCCAAAGCATTCCAAATATCAGTTGCACTTTCAAGACCTCGAATATGAGGTAACAAGTAATCATTGACTGCCATATAGATAATGCTCCTAGCTTGAGCATCTTTCTTCATCCAATTTTTCAAATCTGCTAACTCTTCCCTAGTTGGAACACTAGGATCTCTGAACTGTGGCTTCTCTTCTTCTCCTGTGATGTAAGCTATCAAATCTTTGCTCATAAGATGAGCTTCCATCCTCATTGACCATGCAGGATAGTTTTCCCTATCCAATTTCTCTATCTGTAGAGAATCTCCCATCTTGTGTCCACCTGTGTATTGGTCTTCAAGCTTTATGAATAATATATGTACCTTTACTTCGAATTAGAGTCCTTTTGTCTTTCTTGATGTCGTATGGTCTTCTCCTCAAGCTTTGCCTTCAAGCTTTCACCTTTTAGTTCTTCAGTTGTTGAATTTCTTGAATCTGCAGCAATCGGGATCCTCCTTTCCTTGATTTTGATGTTTCCTGCTCTGATACCACTGATGGAGAATGTTAATCTCCAAAAGAACAACCTACTCTTGAATTTAGAACACCTCTATATCAAGAGTAAGTCAAAACCTTCACCAATTTGAGTTATCAATGACCAAATATCAATTTCTTGACTAAACTCTGAAGAAGGAATTTCCTCAGAAAGTCTGCTGTATAGATCTTGCTCATTGACTGAGTAAATGTGTAAAGTTTTTTATGAAACTTTGCACAAGGTGTTGCCTAAAGATTGCACACCTTCTCCAATTTGAATTACTTCAAAAGGTTCAGTAGATCTTGAGAAATCTACTTACCAAGTCAGCTATGTCTAAATCTGCACTTCTGAGAAGTCGATTTGGACACCCCTAACTTCTTAACTTTAATTCTCTCAGTATAAAACCCGTTTAAGCAAATGCTTTTAGCCACTAGTAGCTTACCTTCCAACTTAAAGATTAAGTGCTTACTTGCACAAAACTTTAAACTGTGGAGTGAGAAATGATCAAATCATTAAGATCGAAATTTGCACCTGTTTCAAGAACCAGTGAGTACTTTCTCACATGTAAATGTTCCTACACACAATTCTCTTAGCCTGATCACAATTAGACTCTCAAACTCTAGCCATAGATTGATTAACTATGGACTTAGATATCTCCAAAAGGAATTCACAAAAGATCTATCACACAGAGAGAAAACACAGAAACATCGGGTGCAATTTTTCTTTCTATTTCTCAGAAATTTACAACTGAGTGAGGATGGAGAGTTCAACTCACTTCACACATGTCTACTGACATTTTCTATTACTCAATACACTAATCTCATGATCTCCTATTGTCTCTCTTTGTCTTCTCTCCTTTCCCCGACATTTTCAAAAGTATTTATAGGCAATTATGTACAGACTTATATCAAAGCATAAGTATAAGTAACCTATGTCTTAACTAATGTACAAATGTGTACATGTCTTTCACTCTGTGAATGTATCCATCTTCTTTGCTTCAAAAACTTGATCTCATCTCCATCCTTTGTCCTTCAAATCTTCAATAGGTGATTGGTCTACACCAACAAGTTTAGAATATAGGACCTTGCAAGTGCATCCTTCGAACACCAATTCGAAAGTCCTTCCACTTCTTCATGTGATGGTTGCCCTTTGTTACTCATGGTTGGCATTGCTTCATCTCCGGATATGAACCCATATAGATTCCTCCCTTGAAGGTAAGCCTCCATCCTTAGAGACCATGCCGGGTACTTGTTTCGATTCAATTTGTCAATTTTTGATGGAAATCCATCTCCCATGTTGCTTGACTATGCTCTGATACCACTACGAAAAGGGATGGTGGATGCAATCCAAAGATAAGTTGGTGCTGCTACAACCGGCTTCACACCAGCCAACTAAGACTTCAGAGTTTATTAGTAGACCATTTGAGCTTCCTAAATCTACCAAAATATCAGCCAAGTACTTTGGAACATGTATCCCAAAAGTTTAAGTCAAGACAGACTAGTTGCAAAATGACTAGCTCCCAAAAACTTGCTATTTTTGGACATACACCTACTGGAAAAATTGAATAGTGCTCTCAACCTGGTAGGAATTGGGGACTTCGTTTGAGCCCTGAAATAAGCCCTGGAAGCTAATTTTTAAGTAGGCCAAACACTAGGTTTGGACAGGGCCAAAACCACTCAAAAAACTATAAAACGGGCGGAAGAGCTCATTTTTTAGGTTAGCTTGTTGTAGATTTGAGCTTTTTAAGAGAACTCTTTTGTAATCGAAGTCCTTCCATTGTTCCACTCTTTGCTCTTATCTTGTGCATGTGTGTGTATGTGTGTGCATGCTTGTGTGCTTTCACTCATGCACTTGTGCCTTCACTTGCTCATGGTCTTCATACCAGTCCTCACCTCTCCATGGATTGACATTTATGAGGTGGATCTCCTCATGTTGGTACTTTCCATTGTACTAGAGTGACAAGGAGTTTATTTGTAGATTGAATGTAGAATTACATAAAAAAAGATCCAACAAACAAAAAGAGGGTACTGCATATTCTTTCATGGACCTCATTGATGAAGGTGGTAATGGTGCACTTCTTTGTATCCTATCTTTTTAGGAAGATTTTTCAACACTTGCCACTCATTCTTGCAACATTTCAAGCATAACTTCTAGTCTTCAAGCTTTCCATATCACCCCAAGTTTACAATGTCAAAGAGAGAAGCAATTTTGTCATCTATGGCAAATTATTTACCTTCTTTTACACCCATGATTATGCCTAAAAAAGAATTCTTAGATGATCAGAATTATAATCTTTGGAAAGTTATTATGCATGCGTATTTGTATAAAAACCTTCTCCATGAAGTTGTAGATGGGTTATAACCCGAACTAGATAGGGTAAAAGATGTAGAGTCTTGTATTATATGGAACGTCAAAGACAAAAGGGCATTAGGGTGACTTCTCCTTCAATGTGATGAATTCACAAAGGGTCTCATCAATGCATGTAAGGCTTCAAAAGAAGCTTGGGATACTTTGACAAATCTACATGAAGATAAAACACCTTCCAAGATTAATGCTTTAGAGGTCGATTTTCACAATCTCACTATTCGTCCTCAAGATACCTATTGATATACTTAGGTAGTGATGTGTGTGAACACTCTAGGACCGCCGGGGCACTTTTTTCCCTCTTTAGGAGGTCTTTTTCCCCCGGCTTGTATATACGCCTATTGCCCTAATGGGCTACTTATCTTTGTACATTCTCTAGTAATACATTCAGTCTTGTGTGTTGTGCTCCAAGCTTCTTCTTCTTCCTTGTGCTGTTCGCGTGCTTCCGCAGGCATCTAACTCCAACAATTGGTATCAGAGCAGGTCGTCGCTTCTTCTAGGGCGTCGTCGACACTCCTCCGTTTGCAGTCTCAGATTCGCACGAAATTTGGTGAGCATACTCAGGGTGTTTCCGAGATCAAAACTGCTTTGCTCTGTGGTGCCGAAATCGCGATCTGAGCTCGTTTCGGCCTTCGAACGCACTATCGCAGCGCTTGTGCAGGCTATTTCGTCCTTTTGTGCCAAGGGTATATACCAGTTTCTATTCACCAGTTTAAGCGTCTCGAAGTCTGCTACAGGTCTAGCAGAACTCGTCTGGGCAGTTCCGTTCAACTTTTTGAGATACAGTCAATTTTCTGCATCAAGGTATTTTAGTCACCGGTCATGGCTGAAAGCAGTGATGTACTCCGTATGTTGGTTGTTGAGGATAAGTTGGACGGTACCAACTACCCATTATGGGCTTATATGATGCGACATGTACTGGTTGCAAAAGGATTGTGGAACATTGTGCAGGGTGTTGAAAGACGTCCTGTTACACCTGTAACGATAGGTACTGCAAATACAGGTGTTGGAGCTGATGAAGATGGTGTCAAAGATGATATTCCACAAATTCCTGTTCGTGTTGCTATTTCTGTTCCACCTACTGCAGAGCAGATTCGTTGGGATGGCAGAGATGCCTAGGCACATGCATTGATAGCTTTGTCTGTCAAACGTGCCATTATTCCTCACATTCGCTCTTGCAGAACAGCAAAGGATGCTTGGGATACACTTACCACTTTGTACCAGGCTAGGAATGAGGCTCGTGTTGCTTACCTCCGAAAACAGTTGGAGAGTGAGCACATGAATGAAGGTGATTCTATGGACAGTTTTCTTACAAAGATCAAAGACCTGAAGGAACAATTGATTTCTGCTGATGAGGTTATACCAGATAGCTCACTTGTGCAGACCGTTCTGAATGGTCTTCTTGATTCATATCAGAGTTTTGCCTCTACTCTTCGGTTGATGATGAAAGGCAATCCGAATGCCTTGTCATTTGAGGAATTAGTCTCTGTTCTGTTGCAGGAAGATTAGTCCAGGCAGAACAGGTCCATTATGCATGTTGCAGATCAAGCTTTCTTGGCTAGTCAGAAGGGCAAAGGAAAATGGAGCTCTTCTACTAGTAAGCAGAAATCTGCAAATGCAGCACAATCGAAGAACCAGGATAAAGATGAGAAGAAATCAGAAAAGCAGAAATTGTTCTGCAAGTACTGTAAAGGAAATGATCATATTATAAAGAACTGTCCAAAACTGGCTGTTAAAGAGGCAAAGAAGAAAGAGGCTGGAATGGTTGTTGCAGAGGCCTCTACACCAAAAACAGAGTCTGCAAATCTTGTGCAGGAAGAAGAATGGGCGTTTACTACTGTCTGCAATTTTGACCCATCTTCTCATGATCAGTGCATGTCTGCAGTAGACTCAGATTTTTGCTACTTTGATAGTGGGGCGACCAAACATATTACCTCGCAGCGCAGTTTCTTCTCTTCACTCGAGCCTGCCCCTACAGGGAATACTGTCACATGCGCCAATAACTCCTCTTATCCTGTTATGGGAGTTGGTAAGATCATTCTGACTACTGCTGATGGTAGTTCTTTCACTTTGTCAGATGCTTTATTTGTGCCAGGGATCAAAAAGAACCTGTTATCAGTTTCTGCATTAGCCAAGATTGGCTTGGTTTTGAAATTCGTTGATGACAGGTGTACAGTCCATGATCTCTCAAATGGCAATGTGATTATTGCTTCTGGCATTTTATGTCGTGGGCTGTATAAGCTCATAGACTATGAAAGATATGTGAATGATTCGGCATGTGCAGTTCATGATTCTCAGGCTATGTGAGATGCAAAGCTTTGGCATGCACGCTTTGGTCATCTAAATTTTGCTAGTTTGTTACGCCTGCAGAAATCTAAAATGGTGTCCTCTTTGCCCAAACTTGAGGCACCAAGAAAACATGTTTGTGAAGCCTGTATTTTGGGCAAAATGCAGCGTTCTTCCTTTCCAAAAGATGGTTCAGTTCGGGCTATGCAGAAATTGCAGCTTGTACATAGTGATGTCTGTGGTCCTATGCAGACACCCTCTTTTGGAAATTACCTTTACTTCGTGACTTTCATTGATGATTTTTCCGGGCATGCATGGGTATATCCACTCAAAGCAAAGTCCGAAGTGTTCATGTGCTTCAAACAGTTTTTGGTTTTGGCTAAAAATCTATCAGCATGTAAAATGGGCACCCTCCGTTCTGATCGAGGGGGGGAATATATGTCTTCAGATTTTAATGCATTTCTGGCTGAACGTGGGATAAAACACCAGTGTACAGTGCCGTATACACCTCAACAGAATGGAGTTGCTGAACGAAAGAACAGGTCACTCATGGAGATGGCGAGGTGCATGGTCAAAAGTCACGCTTTACCACATAGTTTCTGGCTTGAGGCTGTCATGTGTGCAGCATATGTACTGAACAGGTGTCCCACTAAAGCATTGCAGTCTATCACTCCATATGAGGCTTGGCATGACCGCAAGCCATCCGTTGCTCATCTGCGTGTTTTTGGTTGTTTGGCATATGCATTAGTGCCTGAACAACATCGCAGAAAATTGGATGATAAGGCAGTAAAATGTATTTTTGTTGGGTACAGTTCTGAAAGTAAAGGCTATCGTCTGTATCATCCACAGACTAAACGCATTCTGGTTAGCCGTGATGTTGTCTTTGTGGAAGATGCTATTCAGCCATTGCTTTCATGTACTAAGGAGACATCTGTTAGCTCCAAAGACATGTATGATACTTTGATGCCTCTTTTTACAGGTGGACAGGCTAGTGCTGGTCCTAATGAGGCAACTTCTCAGCCTTTGCAGGTTTCATATGATGATGCACATCATTCCATTTCTGATGCAGATTTACATGATGCACTTGTTGATGAGAGAGCTGATATTGAGCAGGCAAAAACTATGCCAAAATGGCTGGTGTAGACTTTGCGTGACAGCAAATTAGATGCACCTTTGTCATATCGTACTCGTTCAGGCTCTCATAGTACCTCCTTTGCATCAGATTGCTATGCTATGGTTGCATCTAGTCTCTGTGATGAGAATGAGCCTGTTTCTTTTGATGAAGCACAAAATTCAGAAAATTGGATGGCTGCTATGCAATCTGAATATGATGCTATAATGAAGAATGGTACATGGTCTTTATGTGACTTGCCTCATGGCAAGAAGGCCATTGGCACTAAGGGGTATACAAGCTGAAGCGTAAACCTGATGGTACAGTTGACATGTATAACGCTAGGCTTGTTGCAAAGGGTTATGCACAGGAAAGAGGCATTGATTTTGATGAGACCTTTGCACCTACATGCCGTATGACTACTGTTCGGAGGATTTGTGCACTTGCAGCCCATCATGGTTGGAATGTACATCAGTTGGACATTAAAACAGCATTTCTGAATGGTGACTTGCATGAAGAAGTGTATGTTTTTCAGCCCTGTGGCTTTGTGTAGAAAGGGCATGAAAACCAGATTTGCAGGTTAAAGAAGGCATTATATGGTTTGAAGCAAGCACCACGTGCTTGGTATGAGAAGATACATGCCTATCTGATTGCACATGGTTTTGAGAACAGTCCAACTGAAAGCACCTTATATGTTAAACGTGCTAATGATGTGCTTCTGATCATTGTTGTCTATGTTGATGACATGTTGCTCACTGGTCCTATTGAGACACATATTGCTGATTTTAAGGCTGATTTGCATGCCTCATTTGAGATGTCTGATTTGGGGCATTTGCATCACTATTTGGGCATTCAATTTATGCACGTTGATGGTGGAATGGCTTTGTGTCAAATGAAATATATTGACACATTATTGCAGCGTTTTGGCCTTGAAGACTATAAGCCTATTGCCACTCCTATGGAGACAGGTTTACAATTGAGTCTTCATGATGCTGGAGATGCATTTGATGCTGTTCTCTATCAGCAGGCTGTTGGATGCTTGATTTACTTATGCATTACTTGGCCAGATATTCAAATTGCTGTCTCACAGATGAGCAAGTTTATGCATTGCCCAAGAGTCATGCATTGGAAAGCGGTTAAGCGCATCTTTCGCTACTTGAGTGGTACTCGGCTACTTGGGTTGTTTTATCCCAAGGGGGGATCACTACCGCCAGATTTGCATGCTTTTTCTGACTCAGATTGGGCTGGTTGCTATGACACTCGTGTGTCCACTAGTGGTTTTTGCTTCATGCTTGGTAGCTCATGTATATCTTGGTTGAGCAAGAAGCAGCCTACTGTGGCCACTTCTAGTTGTGAGGCTGAGTATAGGGCAGCTTTCACAGCGACTGTTGAGTGTGTGTGGCTCAGACGCCTTATGGCTGATTTGGGTGTTGGCCAGTCTTCTGCCACCACCATCTTCACTGACAGTCAGAGCGCATTGGAAGTTGCGAGGAACCCTGTGTTCCATGCTCGCACTAAGCACATTGCGGTGCATTATCACTATGTCAGGGAGAGGTTCTCTGCTGGGGAGATCAGCTTGGCATATGTGCCCACGTAGGAGAACATTGCAGACCTTTTCACGAAGGCTCTGCCTAGGGAGAAGTTTGAAGCTTTCCGCAAAGCTTTGGGCTTACTTCCTTTTGTGGAGTGATTTCCACATAGCTTGGCACTTCCTTATACATGAGTGCCAGCTCCTTGTTCACCGCATCACTCCCAGGGGGGATTTGTTGATATATTTAGGTAGTGATGTGTGTGAACACTCTAGGACAGCCGGGGCACTTTTTTCCCTCTTTAGGAGGTTTTTTTCCCCCGGCTTGTATATACGCCTATTGCCCTAATGGGCTACTTATCTTTGTACATTCTCTAGTAATACATTCAGTCTTGTGTTGTGCTCCAAGCTTCTTCTTCTTCCTTGTGTTGTTCTCGTGCTTCCGCAGACATCTAACTCCAACAATACCATCACAAAGGTGATAGCCCAATTTGAAGATTATCAATGCAAGATAGAACTTTGCGGATGAAAGATTTCAAGTGAAGACGTGGCCATAAGATTTCTCAACAAGCTTCGTAGGTCTTATGAGACTTTTGTAACCACTCTTTATAACCGAGGTCAAGAACTCACTTGGGAAGAACTTAGAAGGTTGTTACTTCTCGATGAATCTAGGAAAAAGAACCAAGCAACACAAGAAACAACTGCAAAGGCCAAAAATACTTTCAACAAGAACAAAGTTCAAAAAGGCACTCAAAAGTCTAAGGTCAAGGGCAAGAAGAAGTTCACTTGCAATTTCTGTGGCAAGCTTAGACACATAAAAAATTATTGCTTCAAGAAGAACAACAAGGATAAGTCTAAGCCTACTTCAAAGACCGAACGTCAGTCTAACTACACGAGTGAGGATCTCGTTCTTACAATTGAACACAAGGCCCTTGTTGCATTGACTCCTAGAAAATAATGGATTTTTGACAGTGGGGCTTCATCACACATGTGATAAAGATGACTTTCATGAGTTTGAGGAGCACAAAGTTCAAGTTCATCTTAGGGATAACAAGTGCATTGAAACCAAAGGAAGAGGCAAAGTTCATGTCACTAACTCAGAAGGTGAGACCAAGTCACTCAAAGATGTTCTTTATGTATTGATTCTTTATAAGCACTTTCTTTAGTGAAGGCCATTACAAATTGCAAGCTGATAGTGCAATTCGATCACAACAAAGCTCAAGTCATGGATCATGAATCCAATTAAGTGATAGCTCAAGGCTTTGAAGACAAACATCTCTACAAGCTTTCAAGCTTTCTAGCCAAAGATTCAAATCTTAGCTTGTGGCATTGTAGATTCAGACATACCACTCTCTTAGCAAAGATCTCTTCCAATCATCTTGTCAAGGGTTTACCCAAGATCGTATTGCAAATGTGAACTATGTAAGCTCTAGGTGGACAAAGGGGTCAAAAGACCTTAATATGGACAAACCTCATGACTCAAATCACTTAGGGTAGTCTCAAGGTTGGGTAAGGGCTGGGTAAGGAAGTCCTAAGACAGTGGAAATGTCACGAGAGGCATCCAAAATCTATAAAGGGAGGTGGATAAACCAAATGTATGGAAGTCTTGTAGGTCATTGAAGACTACAAGACTCATTGTGGGTCATATACTCAAGGAAGGTCAAGGAGAGATTCATACAAGCCTCAACAAGTTGAAATGCAATAGTCCAATCAGGAAAATGTTGAGGAGGGTGTTATATGCACAGAGGAGTGTCACTCTAGCACAATGGTGAGTACCAACGTGAGGAGATCCACCTCATAAATGTCAATCCGTGGAGACATGAGGACTAGTATGAAGACTATGAGCAAGTGATGGCACAAGTGTGTGAGTGAGAAGCACACAAACATGCACACACATACACACACACGCGCACACAAGGCAAGAACAAGGAGAGGAACAATGGAGACACCAAATGTATGGAAGTCTTGTAGGTCATTGAAGACTACAAGACTCATTGTAGGTCATTGTAGGTCATATACTCAAGGAAGGTCAAGGAGAGATTCATCCAAGCCTCAACAAGTTGAAATGCAATAGTCCAAGCAGGAAAATGTTGAGGAGGGTGTTATATGCACAGAGGAGTGTCACTCTAGCACAATGGTGAGTACCAACGTGAGGAGATCCACCTCATAAATGTCAATCCGTGGAGAGATGAGGACTAGTATGAAGACTATGAGCAAGTGATGGCACAAGTGTGTGAGTGAGAAGCACACACACATACACACACATGCGCACACAAGGCAAGAACAAGGAGAGGAACAATGGAGTTCTTTGCATTAGTCAAAAAGCTCAATTCACCAACAATCTAACCCCCCAAAATGAGCTCTCTAGCTCTTTTTATAGTTTTCTGACTAGCTTTGGCCTTGTCCAGACCTAGTGTCCAGCCTAGTTAAAAATTAGGTTCTAGAGCTTATTTGAGGGCTCAAACGGACTCTAAAAATTATGAAAATTGGTATGTAGCTAATTCTAATACTCCTCAAGCTCAAGGACTCCTTGGCTTGAACAAAATGGAGTCTATTCTACCAAAAACAGAATTTACATTGTGTGTAGTGATGAAAATCACTAAAGTTGGAAATAGTTCATGGAAAAGAATGATTAGGCCTTATTGCCGTATTGTGCATGACTGCTATGTTGTACCTGTATGCTCTTCATATGACTTGTATGCCAACACTCCCCCTTCCTAGCGTCTGTCGCCTCTGACAGACCTTTGTTCTATAGGGTGTTCGATATAGTATTGGATGACGTTGGTGGCAAGTTCGTTAGTTCTCCTATCCTTAAGCCTCTTGCTAGGTCAGCTTCCAATGCATCCCAATTTATTGCACCGGGGACCTCTGGTTGCGGTGTGGTGTAGTACTCGAAGTACATGGCTTGTTCACAAGCAAAGAGATGGAGTAGGTGTGTTGGCTTAGGTGCAAACACTTCTGAGTGGTACTCCCAAAATCCTGATCGAAATATTTCTTCAAATGTCTGTTTATAGCAGGCGGGAAGATACTTAATTCATGCATGCCAAGCGTAAGCTATGAAAAGGATGGCTTACCTCATCCATGATGTAAAAGCAAATTCGTGGCTCTAACTACCTAAAACCACGAAATTTAGAGCTGAGGGAATCTCTCCTAACTTTGGGGATCACTTTTAGGTGGAACCATTCGAATTCAAATTCAAAACTCCCTCCAAGAATAGCTATAAAAAGAGCAAGAAGGAAGAGGCGATTAGCAAGCCTTGTACGTGACCACTTCATGTCATTTTGTAGAGATTGAAGAGCTTACTCCATAGCTCTATCATTCTACTCCCATTGTGCAAAGATTCATTGCCAATGTGGTTGTAATCATATGGGATACTATACATTTATCATCATCTACTTCTCTGTTTTGTTCTCTGCTATACTCACTCAGAGCAGTAACTTCCTAAGGTCATATCTCGAGTTCTACTGAACCTTTTTCAATGATTTAACTTGCGTTGGATATTTTGTGCTTTCTACTTTGTGCGTATAAATTTTCAAGGTCATTGGATTAATACTTTTGGAGATATCTGCATTTTACTGCTTACTGGTCTATCTCTGCAAAGCCCCGAGAATTGTGGGAAAGTTCCAGAAATTGATGAAACTTGTTCTCAGTGCTCAGTCCATCATTTGAAGTGTTTTAACTTGGATTGGGAAGCTTGCTAAGTCTATTTGCTATGCCCAAAAGGAATTTTTCTAATTCCTACCAGGTTGAGAGCACTGTTCATTTTTTCTAGCAGGTGTATGTCCAAAAATAGCAAGTTTTGGGAGCTAGTCATTTTGCAACTAGTCTGTCTTGACTTAAACTTTTGGGATACATGTTCCAAAGTACTTGGCTGATATTTTGGTGGATTTAGGAAGCTCAAAGGGTCTACTAATCAACTCTGAAGTCTCAGTTGGCTGGTGTGAAGCTGGTTGTAGCAGCACCTACTCATCTTTGGATTGCATCCACCATCTCTCTTCACAGATTGAACAAAATGGAGTCTATTCTACCAAAAACGGAATTTACAATGTGTTTGTAGTGATGAAAATCACTAAAGTTGGAAATAGTTCATGGAAAAAAATGATTAGGCCTTATTGCCATATTGTGCATGACTGCTCCGTTGTACATGTATGCTCTTCATATGACTTATATGCCAACAAGGAGGAATAAGGAGGAGCTATCAATCCCACACCCCCTCTAGTCTCTTGTAGGTACATACATAGTCTGATTATAATAGTTGTAAATCCTTGTATACATATCCAATTAAAGAGATTTAAAGTGCATTCTATAGCTTATATATCTATCTTATGTTCCCAAAAAGGGCTTCTTGAAATTAGTTTTATGTGCAGAGAAATTGGTGTATCTATGTAACCCTAATTTATACATATCGTACATCTCTACATAATCTATCTTGTATAGAGTTTTTGAATAACCTAAACAGACCCATTTGAGGTGATCTATAGCTTCTTTGAAATATTATGAACCATAATAAGTGTGGCTTAAAGATTATATGATTTGGATCAATGTAAGGCAAGTGAATTAGAGTTGTAATGTAGGGTATCAAAAAAGGTGTATGAAGGGACCTAGCTATTGGGTTCATTTCACTTCTAGTGTGCAAATCTGAGGGATTAAACTCCATCAACTAGTATCACAACAGGAAAAATCCTTTGAAGAATATAGGAGAAGGACATAAAATCTTGTACATCAAGGCTAAGAGGTACATTTTAGTATAACCCTAATTTCCCATTCATTATGGCATATCTAGATAAAAAATTAGAGTTGCTTGACAAAGACAACTATTAGCCATGGAGGTTCATATTCATGAACTACCTCATGAGCAGAGGTTTACAACCTATTGTGTGTGGAGATGAAGATACACTTGATGTGGATCCCAAAGATCCAAAAATCACCAATCAAGAATTGAAGATGTTGAAGGATTGGGAGGAAAGGAATAGGAGACCTATCTTCTACATATCACAAGTAATCTCTAACACTGCAATTGGTCATATTAGATTTTGAGCATGCTAAAGATGTCTGGGAGGCCTTAGAGAAAATATATGCCACTTCCACAAGAAGCATATAGATATATCTTAAGAATGAACTCCATTATTTGAAGAAGGTGATGGAGTATATCCACTCCTCGTTGCAGTAGAAGAATGATAGGCCCTTCCTAGGACCAAGCAGTTCACTACCAGAGTCCACCAAACATTGAATTGCTCTCTTGACCTAAGAACTGAACTTATGAAACTTTCCATAATAAAAATAGACTCTCTAAGCTTTCCAAAAAGCCATAGATCACTCAATTTGGAGAATGTGACCTATGTCAACCTCCTTGTACAAGACTGTCCAAAATCTGCCCAAATAGATAGCTATCACTTATGTGTACCTCTTCACACACATATGTTGGAGAATATGGAAGAGAGATATTTCAAGCTTAATATAAAAAATAATAATGAACACTTGATACTGAGATCATTCAAAAAAAATCTTACAACAAGAGCTTTAAAATGAGCTATCTTGTGCATGAAACGGACAACTACACAAAGAGATATAGACGATACAAAATCTCAGCCAAAGTGAAAACTTCAAAAAGCAGGGGGCTAGCTTAGAACTGGAGTATACACTCCCAATGAGAGCCTAAAGGTGCACAAATGAAGCTTGGGGAGGCCACGACTTTCTTCCAAGATATTGTTTATATAATGCTCTAAAAGTTGGTATAGAATTTGAATTCAAATCTTGCCTCCAAAATCCCCCACTTTTCTCAATCAAGGTAGATGGAATCTTGAGCTCAAAAAGTCGTGAAAAAGTGGTTGTAGAATTTATCAAAAATTGCATGATCTCAAGCTCAAGTGTTAGTCTCTATTGATCTCCTTCAAGTTGAGGTTGATCTTGAACTTCTCCAACTTGCTTGCATCCATAAACTTGGTCATGATATCTGCTAGTTGATCCTTGGTGTTGATGTACTTGATGTCCACTTATTTTGGTAGTACCTTCTCTTTGATGAAGTGATAATGTATCTCTATGTGCTTGCTTCTTGCATGGAACATAGGGTTGCTTGCTAGATGAATGCTTGACATGTTATCTCCAAATGGAGGGAACTCTTTGACCTCCACATCCAAATCTTTGAAGAGCTTCTTGAGCCACATGATCTCACATGTAGCAAGTGCTAAAGTTGTGTACTCAGCCTCTGTAGATGATAATGCAGCTGTAGGTTGCTTCTTGGACATCCGTGAAATGACTCTTTGACCTAGCATGAAGACATAGCCAGATGTGCTCCTTCTATCCTCCTTTGAACCAGCCCAATCAGCAACATTAAATCCTTGAGGTTGTAATCCAGCTCCATAAGGGTAGTATAACCCTTGGTTGACTATGTGCTTGATGTATCTAAGCACTCTCTTGGTTGCATTCATATGAACATTAGTTGGTGAATTGAGAAATTGAGAAAGAACTCCTACAACATAAGACAAATCACGTCTTGTGATGATAGCATAATCAAGGCTTCCAAGTATGCTTCTATATGTTGAAACATCTTCAAGAGGTTGTCCTTCACCTACATATAACTTAGTGTTTGGATCCACAGGTTGTGTGAGGGGCTTACATCCACTCATACCATAATTATATAGTACATCTAGAAAGTATTTCCTTTGAGCAAGGTAAATACCATTTTCCACATAAATAACTTCAATCCCAAGAAATTATTTAAGAAATCCAAGATCTAAAATCTTATATTCATTTCCAAGCTTGGCCTTGATCCATGTGATACCTGCATCATCACTTCCTCTTATAATCAAGTCATCCACATATATGCATACATAGACAACTAGTCCTCCTTCCCTCTTGAGGTATAAGGAAGGATCTCCATCACTTGTCTTGTATCCACACCTGCACAAATACTCCACAAGCCTTTGATTCCATGCCCTAGGAGCTTGCTTTAAACCATACAATGCTTTTCTAAGTTTACAAACAAAATCTAAATATTTAGGGTTCGCAAACCCTAATGGTTGAGTCATGTAGACTGTCTCTTGCAAATCACCATTAAGAAAAGCATTCTTTACATCCAGTTGATATATTGTCCACCTCCTAGATATGGCAACCCCAATGATTTCCCTAATTGTGGTTATCTTTGCAACCGAGCTTAATGTTTCTTCATGGTCAATCCCATAGGATTGAGCAAATCCTTTTGCCACAAGCCTTGCTTTTTACCTAGCAATTGAACCATCAGAATTTCTCTTCACTTTAGAGACCCATTTGTTGCCAATGACCTTCATCCCTTCTTCTCTTGGAACAAGACTCCATTTTTTGTTGTCTTCAAGGGCTTTGTATTCTTCTTCCATAGCTTCTTGCCACTCCTTTGTGTCTTTGGCCTCTTCATAGGTAGAAGGTTCATGATCTTTGATAACCTTAGTTATGAAAGCATGATGCCTAGCAATATAACTATAATAAAAAAGCCTTGAGATTGGATGTTTTACCCTTGTTGACCTCCTTTTGTCTCCTTTTGGTGGAATGAACCTTCTTTGCCTTGGTGCCTTGATTTTTGCTTTTGATGTAGCTCCCCCTTCTAACATAGGTTCTTCAAAGTCTTCAACTTCATGTCCATCTTCATCAAGCTCTACCAATCTTGCCTTTTGTTTATTCACTGATTGATGGGCTGAATCCATGCTTGAGCTCCTTTGTATGCTTGGACCACTGATTTCCAAGCTATCTTGAAACCTAGCTTCATATTTTTTCTCTGGCTCTTCAATATCTTCATCTTGCAATGGAACTTTGGAAGCATACCATGGTTTGAGTTCATCAAACACTACATCTCTAGATACCTTTAACTCCCTTGTATTAGGAGTGTAGCTCCTGTAAGCTTTTTGCTCCATATCATAACCAATAAACATACATCTTTCAGCCCTTGCATCCATCTTACCTCTCAATTCTTATGGCACATGTGTGTAGCATACACAACCAAAGATTCTAATGTGTGAAAGGTCTGGTTTCCTTCTAACCCATGCCTCCTCAGGTGTCATGTCATATACCCTTGATGTGGGACACCTATTCATCAAGTACACAGTAGTAGATACAGCATCTGCCCAATATGTTAAAGGCACATTCATTTCATTGAACATACTCTTAGCAATTTCAGCAATATACCTATTCTTCCTCTCTGCCATCCCATTTTGTTGGGGAGTATACCTTCAAGTGATTTGCTTCTTTATACCTTGGTCCTGCCAAAAATCACAAAAAGCATTAGAGAAGTATTCTCCCCCTCCATCGGACCTTAGGGTTTTGATGTAGCAACCTGTCTCCTTTTCAACTTGTGCCTTGAATCTTTTGAATACATCAAACACATCTGATTTTTGCTTTATACAATACAACCATACTTTTCTTTAGTAGTCATCTATGAAGGTTACAAAGTACCTTTTACCTGCAAGAGAGGGCTCTTTGGTTGGCCCCCGCACATCTGTGTGCACAAGTTCTAACACATCATGTGCTAAATATCCACTCTTCTGGAAGGGTTGCCTAGTAGGCTTGCCTAGTTGACAAGCTTCACACATGTCATGCAACATTTGTAATGAAAAATGTGGTAAAACTCTTACCAATTGCCTCTTGTCCATGTCTTTCAACCTTTTAATGTTGATGTGACCACACTTTTTATGCCACAAATCCAAATCTCCAATCTTCTTGTCGCCATAAGTGATGAACATTGCCTTGTTGCTTTGTCCTTTGCCAATGTCAAGAGTGAACGTCCTTCCTTCCTTCTTTCCTTTGGCTATCAGCTCATAGCCATTCCTTAGGTCTTCAATAAAGCATCCTTTGTGGTTGAACTTGATTTGGTATCCCTTTTCATCCATCTGCCCAAAAAAGATTAAGTTCTTTGTAATAGTAGGAACATGCAATACCCTAGATAGCCCTTTTGCTTTGTGGTTGCCTTCAAGCTTCACATCTCCAATTTTTTGTATCTCATGCTCTCTGTTGTCTCCTGTCTCCACAAAGCCTCTTTGCTTGGGTGCTTGAAGATTGCTAAAGTACTCCCCTTTACCTGACATGTGGTTACTACAATCACTATCTATATACCACACCTCATCATGTGGTTGACCTTCACTTTTATGCTTCATAGCTAGCAAATGCTCATTTTTTGAATTTGTTGAGGAGTTATCATAATTACCTTGCCCTTTGTAATTGTTCCCACCTTGCTTTTCCCAACAATATTTGGCATAGTGGCCTTGCTTCCCACAATTAAAGCATACATTTGAGTTGGAGTAGCCTCGACTTCCATATCTTCCTCCTCCACCTCTTCCTCTTCCTCTTCCTCTTGATGATTGACCTTCATCTTGGCTTGATTGACTCCCTTGATAGCTTTGGTTGCCTTGTTGGTAGTTGCTTCTACCTCTTCCTCTTGAAGCACCTCTAGTGCCTTTGGCTCTTCCTCCTTTGCCTGCATAGAAGAGTTGGTCTTGGCTGCCCCTTGACTTGTTGCCTCCATGGTTGAGCTCCTTAGTCACCATAGGAGAAGTAAGTTGCTCAAAATCTATTAATGAATCCCTTACATACACAGAGGTTGTGAATGCCTTCCATTTATCATCTTGTCTAAGCCCATTAAGTGTGTGGGCAACTAGATCATCATCATCTACAACACATCCTATTGAACAAAGTGCATCTGAGATCTCTTTTACTTTGAGTATGAAGTCATTAGTGCTCTAATTTGATGACTTCCTAAGGTTATTGAGCTCATTCTTGAGCTGGATTTTTCTAGCCTTTGTAGAGGAAGAGTAAAACCTTTCTAAGCACTCCCAAACCTTCTTAGATGTATCTAGGTCTTGGATATGACCTATCATGGAGTTGCTTATGTGTTGAGAAAGAATGAAGATCACTCTCTTATCCCTTTCTTCCCATTCTCTAATGGCTCTCCTTTGATTCGCAGTAGGTGTATGTGGATCTATGTATGGCTTCACCTCCATACTACTAACCAACCCCCAAAGACTCTTTCCCATGAGGAAATTAGAGATTCTAAACTTCCAAGGTTGGTAATTGCTCTTTTCAAGATTCTCAATCTGAGTATTATATTCTCCCATTGTGTATGAGACTATAAGTGGATCCTAATCCCTCCTTGGATTAGGATAGATGTGAGAAAGAATGATATGTTACCTTCCCACAATACTCTCCACTTAATGTGAACTTTCGATGATGGTAGAAGCTCCCCCTTGCTTCAAATCCTTCTTCAAATCTTGCTGGTCTTTGCTTCAATCCTTTACTCTCAAGAAACTTCAAGGCCTTGTCTTGATGTCCTCAATGCTCAATGATGAGCTCTAATACCATTGATGGGGTAGATCCACTCCTAGTTGCAGTAGAAGAATGATAGGCCCTTCGTAGGACCAAATACTTCACTACCACAGTCCACCAAAAATTGAATTCTCTTTGGACCTAAGGACTGAATTTATGAAACTCTCCTAATAAAAATAGACTCTCTAAGCTTTCCAACAAGCCATAGATCACTCAATTTGGAGAATGTTACCTATGTCAAATGTGACCTATGTCAACCTCCTTGTACAAGACAGTCCAAAATCTACCCAAAGAGATAGCTATCACTTATGTGTACCTCTTCACACATATGTTGGGGAACATGCAGAGATAGAAGAGAGATAGTTCAAGCTTAATATAAACAATAATAATGAACAATTGATACTAAGATTACATTCAAAAGAAAGTTTACAACAAGAGCTTTAAAATGAGCTATCTTGCGCATGAAATGGACAACTACACAAAGAGATATAGCTGATACAAAATCTCAGTCAAAGTGAAAACTTCAGCAAGCAGGGGGCTAGCTTAGCAAGGGGCTAGCTTAGACCTGGAGTATACACTCCCAATGAGAGCCTAAAGATGTACAAATGAAGGTTGAGGATGCCACGACTTTCTTCCAAGCTATTTCTTATATAATGCTCTAAAAGTTGGTGTGGAATTCGAATTCAAATCATGCCTCCAAAATCCCACATTTTTCTCAATCAAGGAAGATGGAATCTTGAGCTAAAAAAGTCATGGAAAAGTGGTTGTAGACTTTACCAAAAAGTTAAATGATGTGGCACTTGAGTTAAGCCTTGGTTCACACACATTTGAGCTTGTACATTTCTAACAGAAGGGTAGTGGTCAATCTATTGTTGTTTACACCTTGAGGGTGGAGGAGTTGAGGGAGCAATTGGCATACATTGGCTACAAAGTAGATGAGGAAGACCTTTTGTAGATTACTCTCAATGGTCTGAGAGGGGAAGACAAGTGGAAACCCCTTATTACTACCATCTTGTATAGAGATCCTCTACCAACTCTAGAGGAGTTGATCTCACACATAGTGGCAGAAGTGGGGAAAGGAGGAAAAAGCAAGTGGAATCAATCCAAGGAAGAAGATTCAGATTCAGAAGGAGATAGCAAGGCATCACTGTCAAGGAAGGGCAAGAATGGCAAAGGGAAGAACAACCCTCATCAAGGTAAAACTTGTTTTACATGTGGTAAGTAGAATCATATTTCTTCAAATTACTAGTTCAAGGATGAAAAAGGCAAGAAGAATAAGGAGCAAGGGAATTATTCTAACAACTCCAAGAAGGATGATGAGAAGGAGACCCTCCTAGCCATGAGAAATGGCTACACTAGTGATCGCAAGGACACAAAGTGGTAGACTCGGGATGCTCTAATCACATTTCATGTATGCAGGAATCGTTTGCTAATATGCAGGTCCCAAGCTCAAAAGTTCTTGTGGAGAGAGCAGATAACACTGAGCACCCTATTACACATGTGGGAGATGTGAAACTAGGTGAAGATAATCCATTAAGACTCTTAAAGATGTGCTCCATGTTCAATCTATTTCCAAGAACCTTATCTTTGTAGGTTAGATGGTAGAGAGAGGAATCACAATCACTGGATCAGAGGCATCTACATCTAAGATAAACTCATGTGACCACTCTTAGACTTTCAAAGTATAGAAGGTTGCAAGAGATAGACTATGACACTAGGGAACTTCAAGAGGAGTGAGAGGAGGAGGAAGAGCTTGAGGAGGTCATTACTCCTAATGTAAATTTCAATAGACTCAAGAAGAAATATCCTAAAGGTCAAGAGAGGAGTTCGACAAGGAAGAAGGCACCCCCACAAAGGTATAGATATGATTCTTTCATACATGTAAAAAACAGGAAGACCTTGATTTGTTTGATACGATCGATTCAAGCAATTAGAGGAATCAGAGATTTTTGGATGGCCCTAATCGCTTGAATTGGTCATCTAATGGTTTCTTGTTTTTCTATGTGTTTGATCCCCTTCAATTCTTTTTTTACAGATCATGGCTAGGGTATTTTTCTTATAAAATCATTCCTTTCATGGTGGTTTTATGAATGAGTATATTTCACATTTTCAGGGGTCTAGAGTCTTATAATTATTGATTTTCTTGAATACCAAGCCTTATTCATGAACTCTCTCCAAGCACAACATGATAACTGTAAACAGTAAGTTCACACTTACATTGCTCTTTTACATTTCTATTGCCATGCATTCTGATATTTATTTAGCAAAGTGAATGCATTCTGATATTTATTTATTGCCATGCATTCTGATATGCAATGTTGCCAAACTTTGAAAATGCACATTGATCACAAATATCCAAGAAAAGTGAATGAAGAAAAAAAGTTTGGTTATATGCAAATTCATGTGCTGCTACACAAAGACACTACATCATGTGGATGGAGAGTAATGGCCAATGCAGTAAGGTTCTTGGAGCTCATATTTTATAGTCCTACTCTAAATCTATCTAACTGTCTAGATGCTTGGATCCTTTTGTTAGAGAAAAAGAAATGCATGCCATCTTAAAAGATGCTATATGTCCTTATGATCCAGGCTCTCCTCCACCGCCTCCACCACGAGGACATAAGAATACTAAAGATAAGAAGAAAAGATCTCCTGTTCACTCTCCATTCAAGCATGTCCCAAAGAATATGGAAAGGAGTCAGAGTCCGAGAAAGAACAAAAATAAGCACAAAGGTGAAGGCTCCAAAAATGTATAGAGTTCTGTATCTATCTTGAAATTTAGCCCATTATTTCCAAAATATGTTGAAAGATATTTATATGTTTGTTATTGTAAATACAATTTTGTACACAAAATAACCTTTAGAGCATTGAATCTATTAGTAAATGATGCCATTCTATCTTTATATGGAAGATAGTTATTGTAAATCATGTTTGTACAAAGAAATGGTATAAGTGTTGGTACTAGTTTTTCTTAAATGTGGTCTACCCTTTTTTCATGACATAAACTAAGATAATAAGTTGTTTATCATTAATTTCTGAAACGCTATAACACGATTTGATGATATGGAGTTGAAAAACTGGGCCCGTGAAGGAAAATGGAGAAGATTAGAGGATGCGACCAATTCAAGAGATTAGGGCACTCCAAAATCCTCCATTGCCCCTAGTCCCTTGAATCGATCATATCCTCCAATCTTCTCCATATTGTAATCCTTGGTGGTCTTAACTATGTTTTTCACTGACACAAAAGCCACTTAATATGATTTGATGATATGGAATTGAAAAATTAGGCTTTTGAAGGAAAATGGATAAGATTGGAGGACACAACCAATTCAAGCGATTAGGGCACTTCAAAATCCTGCATTACACCTATTCTCTTGAATTGGTCGTATCCTCCAATCTTCTCCATATTTTTATCCTTGATGCTCTTAACTATGTTTTTCACCCACACAAAGGGAACGATTGATTCAAGCGAGAAGAGTAGTCCCGGAACTTCAATTGGCCCTTATCACTTGAATCGGTCTCACAACACCCATAAACATAGAAAAAGAAAGATGACCAATTCAAGCAATAAGTGCCTTCGGAGAACCTTCACTACCTCTTATCGCTTGAACCGGTTTCATCCTCTAGGCTTCCCCCCTTTGTAATGTTGGTGCAGGACAATCATCACTTGATGATTTGGACAAATGTTTGAAGTCAAAAGATCAATCAAAGACCAATATATGAAGCTTGAAGTTAGTGCATGATCAAAGAATGAAGTCTTGTATATACATGTACACTAGACTTTTAATTAACTCACTTACACCTTTGTTATGGTTAAGCGTTTGCACATATATGCCTATATATACAAGTAAAAATTCAGGGCATGTATGAGAGATGAAGAATGACAAGTTTTAAGAGTCATTAGACACTTTAGATGTGAAGTGAAAATCTCTCATCAAACAGATGTAATGTTTTCTGAATAGAGGAAAAGTTACGCCTGATATTTTGCTCAGTACTCCTTTTGTGTTTATTCTTTTGTGAAATGCTTTTGTACAAGTCTAAGTCTATAGTTGAGTGAGAGAATTGAGAGTAGGAACATTTACATATGTAAATGTGAAGAAGAGAAGACTGCACCACATGCAAATTTGATGGTAATGTTTTGGTCAATTCTCCTTCCAAAGTGTAAATTTTTGAGCAATCAAGCACGCATTCTTTAAGTTGGAAGGTAAGCTACCTATGGCTAAAACCATTTGAATAAACAGGTTCTAGTTTGAGAGAACTATGCCTTAGAAGTTGTAGGTGTAAAAGTCGACTGTACAAAAGTACACTTTTAGACATAGGTGAACTGTTCAGAGCAAATCTCAAGATTTACTTAAAATTTTGAGAAAATGTAACTTGAAGAAGGTTTGCAAACACTAGGCAACACCTCACACAAAGTTTCATTGAATACAAGTTGGATCGCTCAATGAGTGAATTAAGTGCAATAGACGTTTCTGAGTAATCATTCTCTTCATGGTTAGAGCAAAGATTGGTAACCTGGACTAGTCCTCCAAAATTGGTTGAGGTTTTGAGTTGTTCTTGATATAGAGGTGCTCTAACATCAAGGATAACTTGTTGTTTTGGTCAATGAGGATGGAAGCTCATCTTATGAGCAAAGACTTGATAGGTTATATCACAGGTGAAGAAGAAAAACTAGAATTCAGAGATCCTAGTGTTCCAACTAGGGATGAACTCTCATATTTGAAGACATGGATGAAGAAGGATGCTCAAGCAAGGAGCATTATCTACATGGGAGTCAATTGCTACTTTCTACCTCATATTGGAGGACTTGAAAGTGTAAGTGATATATGGAATGCCTTGGAAGAGCATTTCCAAAACACGACAAAGTCAAGGAAGGCATCTTTATGGGCAGAGTTTACCATTCAAGAGGAAGGCTTCTTAATCCATTTCTGATTATGTAGCAAGGATCAAGGATATTGCAGATGCATTAGGAGCAGTTGAGAAAGATAATGAAGAGCATAAATTGGTAAGGCAAATCCTCACAAGTTTGAGAGGAGATGAGAAATGGAAGCCATTCATTTTGTCTACTAGATAATCACTAGATCATTTCACTCTTGATTTGAATCAATTGCTAAAACGTAGCAAGGTACTTGGTATGCAAGTACAATTAATATTCATGCAGGTGATGAAGAAGTTTTGAATCAAAAGAAAGGTAAATCAAAGGTTCAAATAGTTGATGAAGAAGAGAACAATGAAGCACAAGTTGAAGTTGAAGAAATGCCAAGATTTGATTCAGAATGTGATGAACCAGAAACTTCAAGAAGTGGAGAACTTAGAAGGTCATCAAGGCACAAATGGCAACCTACAAGGTATAGCTATGATACTTCTTTTTTGACCACTAAAGATTACGCTTATATGGTGAAAGCATAGGAAGACCCTTCTACATATGAAGAGGCAAAAGGTAAGGAAAATTGGGAGAAAGCTATGCAGGATGAATATGATTCATTGAAAATGAGACATGGGATTTGGTTCCTAAACCAAATAGTCAGAAGATCATTGGATGCAAATGGGTCTACAAAACACAGAGGTATTCAGATGGAAGTGTGTCTAGATATAAAGCCAGACTCGTTGTGAAAGGGTATTCTCAAACATATGGTATAGATTATGATGAGACTTATAGTCATGTGGCAAAGATGACAACCATAAGGACTCTCATAACTATTGTTGCATGCAAAGGTTGGAAGATATGTCAATTAGATGGGAATGCTTTTCTTAATGGTTACATTTCAAATGATGTTTTCATGGAGCAACCAAAAGGGTTCAAAGATAAAAGGTATCCAGAGTATGTATGTAAGCTCAAGAGAGCTTTATATGGTTTGAAGTAGGCCCCAAGGGCATGGAATTATAGACTTGTGAAGTTCTTGAAAGAACTTGGTTTCCAAGTATCTAAAGCAGATAGTAGCTTGCTTGTTAAAGTAAGTGATGATGGGTTTGTTTACATGTGCATATATGTTGATGACATAATTCTTATAGGTACAGATGAGAAGAGTATACAAGGTCTTAAGAATCAAATGGAGAAAGAGTTCAAGATTAGTGACTTGGGATACTTGTCATATTTCTTGGACATGGAGATTTCATATACTCAACATGGAGTATATGTAACTCAAGAAAGGTATTTGAAGAACTTGCTAATCAAGTTCAAAATGGAAGATTGCAGGGTAGCACCTACTCCAATGGAGGTGAATCACAAATTGAGCAGACATGGAGGACAATAATTCAAGGGCATGAAACTATATCAAAGTCTGGTTGGAACTTTAATCTATGCTATATTAACTAGGCTTGATTTGTCATATGCAGTTGGAGTGTTGTCTCAATTCATGCATTGTCCTAGAAGAGAGCATTGGGTTGCAGGACAAAGGGTGTTAAGATACACTAAGGGTACACTCAAGGAAGGTTTGTATTATGGTTTTACATCAGATACAAACATCAAGATATATAGTGATATAGATTGGGCAGGTAATCCTGATGATAGGAGATCAACCTATGGGTATCTATGTTATGTGGGAGATAAGCTAATCTCTTGGTGCTCTAAGAAGCAACACACAGTTGCTTTGTCATCTACAGAAGCAGAGTATAAAGGAATGGTTGAAGCTGTAAAGGAGGTTATATGGTTAAAGACTCTCATGGAGTTTCGATATCATTCAGAGTACACCTTCTACTCATGGAGATAATATGAGCTCATTGTATCTAGCAGCTAATCTTGTTTTTCATGCCATGACTAAACACATTGAGATTAAGTATCATTTCTTGGGAGAGAAGGTGATTGATAAGGAGATTGAAGTCATACATACTTAAACAATCACTATTGATGATTGAGGGGGACTTGTTGGTGCAGGACAATCATCACTTGATGATTTGGACAAAGTTTTGAAGTCAAACGATGAAGCAAAGACAAATATATCAAGCTTGAAGTTTTAAGATTCATTAGACACTTTAGATGTGAAGTGAAAATCTCTCATCAAACAGATGTAATGTTTTCTGAATAGAAGAAAAGTTGCACCTGATATTTTGCTCAATGCTCCTTCTGTGTTTATTCTTTTGTGAAATGATTTTGTAGAAGTCTAAGTCTATAGTTGAGTGACTTATATACAAATTTTTAGATCCCAATTGAGATCAGCTTGAGAGAATTGAGTGTAGGAACATTTACATATGTAAATGTGAAGAAGAGAAGACTGCAACAAGTGCAAGGATGGTAATGTTTTGGTCAGTTCTCCCTCCACAGTGTAACGTTTTGAGCAAGCAAGCACTCATTCTTTAAGTTGGAAGGTAAGCTACCTATGGCTAAAACTATTGGAATAAACGGGTTCTAGTTTGAGAGAATCATGCCTTAGAAGTTGCAAATGTAAAAGTCAACTGTACAGAAGTAAAATTTTAGACATAGGTGAATTGTTTGGCATAAATCTCAAGATTTACTCATCATTTTGAGAAAATTTAACTTGGAGAAGGTGTGCAAACTTTACGCAACACCTCATACAAAGTTTCATTGAATCTACAAAGTTTCATTGAAAACTTTATAAGTTTGGTCACTCAATGAGTGAATTAAGTGCAACAGACTTTTCTGAGTAATCATTCTCTTCACAATTAGTGCAAAGATTGGTAATCTGGACTAGTCCTCCAAAATTGGTTGAGGTTTTGAGTTGTTCTTGATAAAGAGGTTCTCTAACATCAAGGATAACATGTCCTTTTGGAGATTAACACTCTCCATCATGTAATATTCCTACCTTATTGCTCTATCTTACTTAGAAGTAACCTGGAGACGTTTTGATCCTTACCTTGGCCATTAGAATTTGCTTCTTATCCTTATCTTGAGTAACAAAAACCTTGCACAAAAAAATTATTTGCACAATAGAAATTTAAAAAGGTGATTATATAAGCCAAAAAAATGCCAATATCAATATCATGATTTCCATAAAAAAGAGATGTAATTTTGCATAACCGTCGCATGTTTGAGAAATGATAAAAGCTTTTGGTAAATGGAGATATTCTTTAACCTATAAAAGTCTTTGCACAATATAAACCTTAAAAGAGTGATGACACAAACCAAAACAATGCCCATATGAATATGGTGAGTTTAAACAAAAAAAAAGATGTATTCAATAGAAGAAAAAGGGCAAGATTGGTTACATTATTAAGGGTTGGAACTTGATCACCTTGGGTGGCAGACAAGTTATGCAAGATAACGTTTTCTCTGATCTAATGTTTACCATTGCACCATCAATTGAGAATTTGAATTGTAGTGAAACCTCATCATGGAACTCTAGTGTCACTCTAGCACAATGGCAAGTACCAACGTGAGGAGATCCACCTCATAATTGTCAATCCGTGAGATGTGAGGACTAGTATGACGACTATGAGCAAGTGAAGGCACGTGTGTGAGTGAGAAGCACATGAGCATGCACACACATACACACACATGTGCACACAAGGCAAGACAAAGAGTGGAACAATGGAATCTTCTATTAGCAAGCTCCAAGAAAGTATACAAAGCTCAAAACTATATTGTTGAGGGTTCTTCGGTTCATTCTATATCTTTGTTGTGCCATAGGTACTGCATCCGCCTTCAGATTAATCCTATGTTGATGCAACTACGGATCTATACCTTTTTACTTGAGTATAATCCCAAGCAAACACATCCACATACTCTGTAAGCAAGCAAATAAGAGCCTCCTTAAACTTTCCTTCCAATGTTTTACCAATCCGCACCATCTTAGGTTCAGCTTCTGTTCCTAAATTAACCTCTTGAAGCTCTTCCTCCTTCACGCGCACAGAACCTGCATACTTCTGATCATAAAGCCTTTCCGTTTGCCTAATTAGCTCTTCCTCCTGTTGTTCCATCTGTTGCTGCACCGGAACCTTCATACATTGATCAAATATTTTTTGTAACTGGGCACCTGCCACCTGTTCACCAGGAAGTGACTCTTCTTTGTTTGGCCCACCACTATAATCCTTACTTAATACTCCTTCTACATCAACTTCTAACACTGGCACCACCGTTGGGTTTGCTTGCAAAAACTTTTCCTCTTCGTCATCTTCAATCTCATATGCTAAATTAATAGTCTGAGCCATCAATGGTTTTTCCTGTACCGACATATTTTTCCGCCCACGCATGGGAATTGTCACTTGCTTTTTACCCTTGGTAATCATTACTACATTCAAACCCCAATCCTGCTTAATTTTAGCAAGCCGAAACCAAGGTCTTCCTAACAACATTTCATATGGGTACGCTGACTCCGTCATTCGGATGACTACAAAATTGACCATGAATGTCATACCGGAAATAATAATTTGTTGTTGCTTCAGAATACCAACAGGCTGGACTCGTGTCTGATCCGCCATTTTGACCTGAAAAGGGGCTGGAGCCAATGCCCCGCTTCCCATTTCAATAAAAATATGTTCAGGTAATATATTTACCCCTGATCCTCCATCTAGCAATACTTCGGCAAAACTCCGCTTATTGTACTGCACCTGAATTACTGGTACGACAAAATCCACATCTGGGGGATCAATACTGTTGGCCGAAATTGAAGGGATCGTCCTACTCCCGGGCTCGGTCTGATATCCAAGTAGCTTTCTCAACAATTTTTCACGAAAGACCGGTACTAAAGATAACAGGTGATCCAAAGACAACTGTAACGGTGCACTAATAATGTCAGCAAACGAGTCATTGGCCAAGTCTTGTTGACACTGAGCCTGATCCTGCGCCATCATGGGCGGTACCAACTTCACACCCTTTTGTCGCTCGGTCCGGTCCTCACCCTTTACCAGATTAGTAGGCTCGTGTCGAACCTGCTCCAAAACCTTATCTCGAATTTGCCGTTGTTCGTGCCAATCAATAGGGCCTTTATTTTTTGATCGAGTAACCGCCAATACTTCAACCTCTGTATTTTTTCCACATTGCGTACCATCACACTGCCCTTGATTGTTACCATGCATTCGAGCAGATGTACTGGGTGCATCAGGGGTCCTATCGACTTGTTCTGGCCATTCAATCAGCATGGCATTTGCCTGAGCCGCCTGCTGCCCCTGTTGTTGATGTTGTCCCTACTAATTATGCTGGTTATAACGAATGACAGGTATACCCCTTTCTTCACGATGCTTAACCCATAAAGGGAAATTCGGCCCTATCCAATGATCAGGAGCTGAACAATAGCCACAAGGCATGACCCTTGGTGGTCAACCTTGGTAATTGCCTGGCTGATTATTTCCTTGCTGATTTCCTTGATCTCTCCATGGGGGTCTTACCTGTTGCTGTCTCTGGAAGTTACCTCGCCCTTGGATAGGAATAGCCTGATTGGCCGCCACGTCGTTTAGATTTCTATTGTCTTGCCGAGAACTTTGCCCTCTATTCTTAGGGTTATACCAACACTGGGTTGTGGTATGCCCCTCTTTGTCACAAATATCACAAAATCGTGTTTCCTTTGGAGCCAATATAGAATACCCATGTTTCTTTAACTTACGAATCCATTCCTCCTCTTTACGGTGTTTAGGTTTAGGCTTACGATGCTTTGTCTTCACTATTTCATCATCATAATCATCAGTATCAGAATCATCAGAACTCTTACCTGACTCCATTTCTGAATCCGATCCAACCTCTGAACCAAAATCAGGCTGCTTCTTTTTTGCTCGTCCAAACCTTCTCTCAACACATGCTGCTGCTAACACTAAGACATCAAAACCATTCGCAATGTCCACACTGGCCACCGCATGTCTGATGGTGCTCCTTAATCCTTTCAAAAAAAATCCTGCCAACATCTCATCAGTAGGTCGTTCATTACCTTGCAGCCTGTCCATTAAAGTCCTAAACTTCTGAGCATAGTCTTCCACTAGCATAGTCTTTTGGCGGATAGCCCTCAACTTCCTTAATACATCGGAAGGCGTCTTTTCTTTTCTAAACCGTTGCAAGAATGCGATTTTTAAATCATCATACGTAGCAAAATGGGTAATGCCATATTGACTTAACCAGCTCATAGCTCGTCCTTCCAACGTGGCTGCAAACTGTTGAAGTTTAATATCGTCACCATAGAGAGCTGCATATCCATTTGCTGTCCATTTTATTTCGAATTGAGCTACATGGCAATCAGCATCTTCCTTAGAGGTTCCACTGAAATGAGCGGCCTTGACTTTGGGATTTGGAGGTGGTTGAGCCATTGGCTGTGGTTGAGGTGTGCGCCTAGTTCTATGACTGGTCGCCCCTACAAGTGGGTCAAACTGGAGTCATCTTCTTACCCCTACAGCGGTTTCTGTGAGGAATAATGCACCAAGTATGCCACCCACTAACCTGGCCTCCACAACACCTGGTTCCCCCTGTTCGTCGTCAATGCCCAGCGCTTCCTACTCCTGGGCCTCGTACCACTCGTAAGAATCTGAGGATGTCTCCACGTTCGCTGCTCTTGCCTGTGCCCTTGTAAAATATACCTTACTAAAGCGATTGCGCCTGCCCCTCATGCATTTGTTGAGGCGGCTTCAGCCGTACAGTAGGATCGCCAATTGTGTTGAGGGTTCTCCGGTTCAACACAACATCGTCTAACTAGCAAAATCAGATTTTACTATTCTTTCCCATTGAGCACTGATCCTTACTTCCCCAGATGTTCCATCGGAAATGTCTCTTAAAGCCACCGAAATGTCACCGGAACATCACCGTAATATCACCGTAATATCACCGTAATATCACCGAAAACATTCATTCTGCTAGTTTTCTGCTAATTCAAAGTTTACACAGTCTTTCTACACTTTATTCTTGCAACAGATTTACAAATTTCCTTTTTGCACTCACATATATTTCAAGTCAATTGCACTCTAACATAGTATAGTCTGAGTCACTCAAACAGACTTAATCGTAAACAGAAGACTTTCAGCATTATAACTGTGCTGCGCAGACATTTGGTTGATTATTCATTGGTAAACGCAACACCAAAAATACAGATTGTTGTTTTGTAAAGATTAGAACTTCAGTATGAGAATTTGATTAAGCCGCCAAGATCGTCATTCAATCGTTATCTATACACTGATTGTTTGTTGTAAAACCTGGTCTTTTCCGGTCCTGACAAAGGAACTCCTTCTTCTCTGACTTCGTCTCACAATTGGCGCACCTACACTTCTTGCACCCTCGTCTCTCTTCTGATCATTGCATCTTCACGTCTCGTACCTTTCCTCCTCTTCCTGTTGTAGCGTCTTTGTTCTTCGTCTACCTTCTCCCTCTCTCTTACGGTTGTCTCTAACTCCTTTCTTATAACTTCCCCTTTTCTTGCGACACATCCTTATAGATCTCCTCATAGTCGTCTTTTTCTTTTTATTCTTATTTTATTTCTCCAGGTTTTTCCTGCCTTCAACATATATTCAATCTCCAACTAGCTAAACTCAATAATGAACTCTCTAGTTCTTTGTATAGTTTTTGACTAGGTTTTGGCCCTATCCAGACCTAGTGCCTATTCTAGTAAAAAATTAGGTTCCTAGACTGTTTTGGAGGCCCGAGTGAGCTCTAAAAATTATGAAAATTGGTATGGTACAAAGGTACATCTAATACTCCTTAAGCTCAAGGACTCCTTGGCTTCCACAAAATGGAGTAGGAACAATAGAAAATGGTATTTACAATGGTGTGAAGTGACTAGAATCACTGTTTGGGAAATATTTCTCAATGAAAATTTATGTGGCCTACTTGTCAGATCTGCATTGATTGCTTTTCCTACTTAATCTTTCTTCACCCCCCTTTGTTCTGACTCCCTTTGGTGGCTTCCCTATCTAGTAAGGGCTTGACTACCATGGCTGCTACCAACACCCCCCCTCTCTCGCATCTATCGTCCATGATAGACCCTTGTTGTCGGGAGTGCCTAATGTAATACTTGACGACATTAGTGGCAAGGTGATGTTCTTGGATGCATAGTCCTCTTACCAAGTCTGCCATCATTTGATCCCAATCAATTGGACCTAGAATGTGTGGATGTGGCAAGCATAACTGGTTTTCATGTATCACATGTTCCACTGCATAGAGATGTAACATGTGTTGGTCTGGGAATGAAAATTCTAGAATGATATTCCCAAAAACCGGTAGAGAACATTTCTTCAAAAGTCTACTTGTAGCAAGCAGGTAGATACTTGATTCGCGCATGCCATGCATATATTGTGTTGACTGAGGGGGTTTGGCTCATGTCATATACTAAATCTTGCTTGCCTTCAAAAAATCCAAGGGATGAAATGTATGGAGCTTGAATCTTTCAAAAGTTCTTGAATACCACCATCATGAGTTTGAAGATCTTCATACACATTTGTGCAGCAATGTCTCGCACATTCTTTAACCATGTAGACCAATGAGCTATGGTAGAGATCATATATGCAATGGTGGGTGGCCCTCGGGGTGGAGCAAAGTATGGGTAATTAATCCAATCAGAGCATCCTTTGTTGCTGCAGACTTTGATGGCAAAAGCTTTCGAGGACCTGCAACAGACTACAAGGTAGTAACATGGGTTATATTTAATATAGAGTGGCATGCTTGCCCATGTGCGCATCATTTTTGGGTAGTGCATTAGTAGTGG
This sequence comes from Ceratopteris richardii, assembly GCA_020310875.1. Classification (NCBI taxonomy): domain Eukaryota; kingdom Viridiplantae; phylum Streptophyta; class Polypodiopsida; order Polypodiales; family Pteridaceae; genus Ceratopteris; species Ceratopteris richardii. The sequence goes on from CM035412.1 coordinate 67,189,782, forward strand.
CTCACACCAATTAGGTTGAAAAATAAAGCCTGCTCATGCCTCTACTGGTAGCTCATCGGGCTCAAACTGAGTGGAAAATGTGGGCTCTTTCCCTATATGCCATTTAATCCCTACATTATATTCAGCTAACGATACAACATAAGGCTTATATTGCATTTCGAATGTGGTAATGAGCTGTTGACGGGAGAGGTTCTGAAAATAGGAGGACCTAATAACTATTTCTTCTAGATTGGAAAGGGACTTGACTTGCATAGCCACTCTATCATCATGGGTTTGGCCTATCTGCTCTACTCTGTTGAGCCAATTCGGGACTTCTATCTCAAAGATGTCTCATCCCTCTTCAGTGACATGCCCGCTTGGCACTGGCATAGGGTCGTATGGTTCTTCAAAACTCTCTTCAACTGGAATCTCCACTACTGTTTTGGGTTCTTGTTCTTCGATTGGAGAGGGTGGCCTTTCATAAGGTAGTAGGCTTTCTTGCAATTCTTAGATCTATTTACTTAAGGCTTCTAGTTCCTTTGTAAGCTGAGGGAGAATGGTCGTCTGTGGTTGAGATGTGTTGACATTAGCTAGCTTCTTCTTGAGATCAGCACATTCAGACTCGAGCTTTCCATATGACTCCAAAAAGTTGGCATGCTCTTCAAGAAGTATCCTTATGTCTTCTGATGGGACTGCTCGATATTGTGTAGGGCTAATCTCTGTGTTGGTTGTCATTCCATAGCCACTTCAAGATTTTCTTGGTTTTGTTGTTTTTATCTCTTGTTCTCTTCTAATGTCATAACCATGTTCTTCTGTAGTAGACCTAGATTGCATCGTAATTTAGCATTGGTGAGAGTCTGCACTTGGAGTATGTTTTCCAATTCTTTGATTGCATGAGCATCCATATTAGACATCTTGGACTCCAGTTCCGAGTGAGCCTATTGTAAGGTGGTGTATTTTGCTAGGAGTGTTTGGTTGTCAACTTCCAGAGCAGTGACTCTCTCTTGTAGTCTCTATGACTCTACTTGGAAGGCAGCATTTCGCTCTTCCAATCGTTGGTACTCGTGTTGTGGTTGATATGCACACTTAATTAATGTATTGCATGTATTATTTACATTATGAGACGCAAAGGAAACGATGTGGAGTGTAGGGGGAATGGGAAGGGGGATAGAAATTGTGGATGTAGTGTCGAACAAAGAGGTGGGTGTGGGTGTAGTTGGTGGTAGGGGAATGGGAGATGGTGGAATTGTGGGGGGAGGTGGAGGTGGTGTGGGAGTTGAAACGTCCATTGGGTCAGACAGTGCAGTGCCTACAAGAGCTACCATGAATGTGGGTATGGTAGGTGAAGTGAGTGTGGTGTCTTTGTATAATGACATGGTTGTGAGTGTTTGTGAACTAAGCATCTGAGGAGCAGGAGCATGAATCAACTGTTCCATCAATGATATGTAATGAGGTGGAGTGATCATGGCGAGTGAGGTATAGGGAAACATGGATGAGACAGATGGAAAGTATGGATCCTTGGAAAGGCGAAGGTCTGAATATGGGTAAGCAGGGAAACCTAGACTTCCTTCTACGGGCTATGGTTGTCCTTCTGTGCTAGGTATTAGTGGGTGTCCAATGATGGGTTTGATAGACAAAAATGGTGAAGTGAAAAAAGGTTTGGTAATAGAAGAAAAGAGGGTGGCCTGAGATTTTCTTTCATGAAAGGAAAAAGAAGTTTACGAAACTAGGGTTTGTGTCATTGTTGTTATTGCTAAGCGATTTCATCAATGGTTGGTAGCGAAGGTGGGGGTTAGGGAGGAGAGGGGGGAGACGGGGGTCACTGGGGTGAAATTGGGGATGTCTGTACAAACACTTCTGTTGTAAGCTCGATGGTGGTGGTTGTTAGTTCTATGGTTGCCTCTGGTTCAGATACTGGTATTCGTATGTTCTTGCCTGCCCTTGGTAGTATGTCAAATCTACATTTGTCATACCAGATTGATGGTGCAATAGAAACTAAGCCTACATACATGGTTGATTAGCATATCTCTTATGGAACCTTATATGATCAGCCTCTTGTAAAAATCTTTTACATTTATCCTTGTAAACATGTCCTACAATCACGAGGAAGTTAGGAAGCATCAAATCTCATAATTGATTGATGAGAGAATATATCCTACACTTTAGTATTGACTTTTAGGTGAATTTTTGAATTTGAATTCAAAAGGTTGGCTCCAAACTCAACCATAAAAGGAGGATCAAAAGACCCGCATGATATCTCAACTCCATGAGATCATTTAGAAAAGATACTTTGTTGTTTGAAGAGCTCACTCTATAGCTCATTCATACTTCTCACATTGAGCAATTGATTATTGCTAATGTCATTGTATTTGTACATGATTTAATACATACATTACATCATATCTTCACTTCACTTCTGTGCCATGACTACATCAATATAGAATAACAAATCTTATTTTCATTTCTTCTCAAAATCGTGAGATGTTAACATATCTTTACTCTCTAGTATGTTGACTGATGCACCTTGAAAATGTTAGGCATGTCCTATGATTTGCTAAACATCATACTCAACGTGTAGTTTATTGTTTTTTATGAAATCACTCATGATTGGTAGTTGTCTAAACTAATTAGATATCCTCCAAAGGAATTAGGCTAATTGCTTCTCTGCTCAGAGAACTGTTCAAAAGATTGAATACGTGTAGAGACAAGAATAACAAGTTTTTGGTTTTGGATTCATTTCCTACCTATTTTTTTTGATCCATTGATTAGTGGATCATGTTCCAAACATCATATATGATTATTTATGATCATTAGCCAGCTAAAGAGGCCCACTACACTCTCCATCAATTATTCTTGGTAGGTGTGAAGTAGGATTAAGCAACACCACTTCATCTCTGAGGACTATCCACCATCTCCTCAAACAATGGTATCAGAACAACAACAAGCAAGATGGGAGATGGATTTCCATCCTTCATTGACAAATTGGACAAAAGCAACTACTCAGCATGGTCACTAAGGATGCAAGCCTACCTTCAAGGGAGAAATCTATATGGATACATCTTAGGAGATAAAGAGATGCCAATACTTAGGAGCAAATATCAACCCACAAAGGAAGAGCAAGAAAGGCTGACCACATGGTGTGCAAAGGATGCTCTTGCCAGTTCTTATCTACTAAGCTCAATATCCGATTTCTTATTGCCTCACATTAGAAATTGCAAGACCTCCCAAGAGACTTGGGAAGTACTCTCATCATATTTCTCATCAAATACAAGAGCTAGGAAGAACCAGCTATGGATGGAGTTTGCAACTCTAAAGAAGCAACCAAAGGAAGGTGTGGCTGATTCTGTAACCAAGATGAAGGATGTGGCTAACCAGCTTGCAAGGATTGGGGAGGAGATAGAAGAAGAACACATAGTAAGGCAGATCATTAATGGCATCAAAGTTGATGATAAGTGGGAGTCCTTCACCACAACAATGGACCTTTATATGGATATGAAAATACCTGACCTCAACACATTGATGGGGCAACTCTTCACCCACGAGACACAGCTCAATAAGAATGGTGACAACTCTAGAGGTAACCAATCTTCTACCCTTTATACAGATAAGAACAAAAGTAAGGATAAAGGTAAAAGCAAGAAGAATGAAGAAGAGGCTAGTACCTCTCAAGCTAACTACACAGGTAGAGGAAGAGGTGCTAGAGGAAGGGGCAGAGGAGGAAAACAAGGAAGGGGGAGATCTTATAACACTCCACCTTGCAACATTTGTGGCCTTACCAACCACATCATAGAAGAATGCTTCAAGAACACAAGGAATCAAAGGGGAAGAGGCTTCCATAGAGCTAGCTATGTACAATCCACAGGTAGATACAACATGGAGGAACCAACTACAATCATAACTATAATCAAGGCTACAAGAATAACAATTATGAAGGAGGTTTCAAAGGAAGAAGAGATTACAACAACTACATAGAAGACCAAGAGGATTCTCTACTCATCATGAACATGACATCCACGCAAGGTAAAAATTATGAACGTCCTTTTTATATTGATTCAAGTTGTTCCAATCATGTGGCTGGAAATGTAGCATTACTATTTGATCTTGAAGAACCCAAAGGTAAGCATGAAGTACAAACAGGTGATGACACTAAACACTCAGTCAAGAAAATTGGAAACGTTAAGACTTCTGATGGTAACATGAACCTCTTAAGTAGTTTTGTATGTGCCAACTATAACCAAAAACCTAATTAGTGTTGGATAGATTCTTGAGAAAGGCTTACAGGTCAGATTCGCTAGGCATGGAGCATATGTGAAAGACCCTCAACAAGGCTTCAAAAGGATTGCTAAAGGTGATAAATTTGGTAGATTATTTACATTTGAGATTGAAGACACCAGAAACATAGCACTCTTCAATTGCAAAGATCAAACACTATCTAAGTTAGAGATTGGCACAAAAGTCTAGGACACATAGGAGATAGAACACTAAAGCAAATATGCAGGAATGAGAGTGTGCTTGGCATCCCCAATGTGTCCAAGCAACACATGATATATATACATGGAGCATGCCAATTTGGTAAAACTCCCAAGCAACCATTCAACAGAAAGGGGTACATGTATGAAGACTACTTGGAGCTTGTACACACTGATGTGTGGGGTCCTAGAAAAGATCCATCAATCTCAAGCTCAAGGTACTATGTTTCATTTATAGATGATTACAGTAGATGGACAATCCTTTACTTCATGAAGCATAAGGATGAAGTATTTACATGTTTCAAAAAGTATTTGGCATTAATTGAGAACCAAACAGGTAGAAGCTCAAAGAGGATCAGATCTAATGGAGATGGTGAGTATTTTTCACATGAATTTGATTCATTTCTACAGGAGAGAGGCATAAAGAGAGAAGTAACAACAATATATACTCGTGAATTAAATGGAGTGGCAGAGAGAAGGAACAGGTTGATAGTTGAAGCTGCAAGGTCAATGTTGAATGAGAAGAAGCTACCTAATTACCTATGGGTAGAGGCTCTCTCCGCAGCCACTTACTTGGTCAACAAGCTCCCATCCAAATCCTTGGATGGAATGACACCCTATGAAGCATGGAATGGCAAGAAACCCTCATTGGACTATTGCAAAATATTTGGGTGTGCATTGCTTATGCACACATTCACTCACAAATTAGAGGGAAGCTTGACCCTAAAGCTGAAAAGTGTATATTCATTGGGTATGGCCAAAACCAGAGGGTTTATAGGCTATAAAATCCCACTAAAAAAGGATTTATAGTTATTAGGGATGTAGTGTTTGATGAAAATAGTTCATGGTTGGAAGAAGATTGCAAGAAGATCAAGTTACCTTATGATTTGGAAAGTGATTTTTCAACTCTCACTCAAGAAGATCAACAAAACTAGAAGATATCAATTTAGAGGATGAAGAGCAAATGGAATTCAAGGCATGGAGGTCAAGAGGAAAGACCAAGGTGAAGCAATTGGAAGACATTCCAAAGTCCTCTAACCCAGCACTTGGGAGATATCAAAGGGAAATCAAAAAGCCCATAAGGTATGGCTATGGTACATCATTAGTCACCAAGCATTCTATGTATATCACTAAAGACTCTATCACAGAAGAACCTTCTTCATTTGAAGAGGCTAGTAAGAGGAAAGAATGGAGAGAAGCCATGAATGAAGAAGTAGAAGCAGTTTAGGAAAACCATACTTGGGACCTAGTTCCCAAGAAGCCAAGCATGAAGGTAATAGGATCCAGGTGGATATATAAAATAAAAAGAATTCAAATGGCTCTATAAACAAGTACAATCAAGGTTAGTGGCAAAGGTGTTTGCTCAAACTATGGAGTGGACTACGAAGAAACCTTTTCACCTGTGGCAAAGATGCCAACAATTAGGGTTTTGGTAGGTGTTGTTGCTTCCCAAGAATTGGAACATATATCAGTTAGATGTTAGGAATGCATTCTTAAATGGATGGATATCAAAAGAAGTGTATATGGCACAACCACTAGGGTTTGAATATAAAGATAAATCAGTTTATGTATGCAAGATAAGGAAAGCACTTTATGGCCTAAATCAAGCTCCTAGAGCTTGGGACCATAGGCTTGTTACTTATTTGAAGGATCAAGGTTTTTTGGTTAGCAAGGCAAATTTGTTTTTATTTATAAAGAAGACCAAATCAGAAGTTATCTACTTATGTGTCTATGTGGATGACATTATCATCATAGGGAATGATGCTAATGGCATCAAGCACCTTAAGGCTCAACTAATGGAAGAATTTAAAATCAATGATCTTGGTTTGTTACATACTTTCTTGGCTTAGAGCTTGTGTATATAGATTCTGGTGTATTTATTACTCAAAGAAAGTATGTTCATGATATGTTGGTAAAATTTAAGATGGAGAACACCAAAATTGCAGGTACTCCCATGGAACTCAATCATAACCTTAGTTCTCATGAAGGAGAACTCCTTGAGGATGTTACAAGATACCAAAAACTTGACGGGAGCCTCAACTATGCTACCCACACAAGAGTAGACGTTGCTTATGGAGTACGTACATTACGTGAGTTTATGCATGCACCTAGAAAGCCTCACATGGAAGCCACCAAGAGGGTGTAAATTATCTAAAGGGTAAAATGAATGAAGGGTTATTTTATCCTTTCACTTTTGACTTAGACATAAAGATGTATTTTGATGCAGATTGGGCTAGCTCGAAGGATGATAGGAGGAGCACCTCAGGCTATCTATCTTTTGCAGGTTCAAAGCTTATATCATGCTCATCTAAGAAGCAACCAACTGTGGCCTTATCATCTAGAGAAGCAGAATATAAAGGCCTAGTAAATACAACACAAGAGGCTATGTGGCTCAAGCAACTCTATGTAGATTTGGGGTTACACTCTTGCACTCCAATAATCTTTGGAGACAATACTAGCTCACTTCATTTGGTTGCTAATCCTATATGTCATGTAAGGGCAAAGCACATTGAAGTGCACTATCATTATGTAAGGGAGAAATTTCTTAGCAAGGATATTCAACTATCCTATGTATCAACTCATTTACAATGTGCAGATATACTCACAAAGTCTTTGGATGGATTCAAGATGAATAGATTCAAATTGATGATTGGTTTGTAGGAAATCAAGGAAGAATGAAGACCAAGCATGGTAGGCTTGAGGGGGAGCTGTTGGTGCAATAGAAACCAAGCCCACTTACTTGGTTGATTAGCATATCTCTTATGGAACCTGATATGATCAGCCTCTTGTAAAAATCATTTACATTTATCCTTGTTAAAGTGTCCTACAACCATGAAGAAGTTAGGTAGCATCAAATCTCGTAATTGATTGATGAGAGAATATATCCTACACTTTAGGATTCACTTTTAAGTGACCTTTTGAATTTGAATTCAAAAGGTTGGCTCCAAACTCAACCATAAAAGGAGGATCAAAAGACCTGCATGATCTCTCAATTCCATGAGATCCTTTGGAAAGGATACCTTATAGTTTGAAGAGCTCACTCTATAGCTCATTCATACTTCTTACATTGAGCAATTGATTATTTCCAATGAAATTGTATTTGTACATGATTTAATACATACATTGCATTATATCTTCACTTCACTTCTGTGTCATGACTATATCAGTATAGTGATCTTCTTAGAGCTTGTTCTGAGTGTATGATTGATCATTTGTCATGACTTAAAGCATGATAGATTCAACATAATATCTAGAACATAAGTACAAAATCTCATTATCATTGCTTCTCTAAATCGTGACATATTAACATATCTTTACTCCCTGGTTTGTTGATTGATGCATCCTGAAAATGTCGGGCATGTCCTATGATTTGATAAACATCATACTCAGGTTGTAGCTTATCATTTTTTATGAAATAACTCATGATTGTTAGCTATCTAAGCTAATTAGATATCCTCCAAAGGAATTAGGCTAATTGCTACTATGCTCAGAGAACTATTCAAAACACTGAACATGTGTAGAGATAAGAATAACAAGTTTTTGGTCTTAGATTAATTTCCTACTTATTTGTTTTGATCCATTGATTAGTGGATCATGTTCCAAACATCATATTTGATTATTTATGATCATTACCCACCTAAAGAGGCCCACTACACTCTCCAGCAATTATTCTTGGTATTTGTGAAGCAAGATTAAGCAACACCACTTCATCTCGGAAGACTATCCACCATCTCCTCCAACACAGATTCAGTGGTGGACTGTTGTGAAGATGGCCTCCTGGACTCTCAAGGATTCTGAAATTAATTTGAGAGTGGTGATGAAATGCTAGTCCATGCCTTCTTCTGCTAACATCTGTTCGATTAAGGCTTGGCATGATGTGAATGAAAGTATGTGCCTTTAGTTCACTGCTTTGATCATATTGTATAGCCTTTACAATTGTGTATGCAAGATCACCTATGAGTTTTGGTACTTTTTGCTGCTCATCTCGATGTCTTTCTTCATGCCCCTCCTCGCCTTCTTTAGATTCTTCATCTTCCACATCATCTTTTTCCTCTTCTTCATCCACATCAATAGTGATAACAAGTACTTGTGATGTTGTGCTTGTAGTTGAGCACCTTCCAATTGTTGTTCTTCTTCTACCTCAAGATTCACTTCTTTTAAAATCTGCTCAAATTCTTCATTGGTGAGTTCTTCCAAGGGTGCTCCTTTGGGGAATTCAAGGTCCATGGGAACTGGCAAAAATATCAGACTCGGATCTTCAGAGCTTCGTCGTGGTAGTCATAGTGTGAATGGCCTAACCCTTCGAGGAGGGGGGGGTGACATCTTGGGTTAATGTTGCCCCATGGGGTTGAGCACAAAGGTACTTGTATGACACCTCTCAACCTCTTGGAAGGGGTTCCAGTTGATGCTCGGCCTTTGAAGTGCTGCAATCTATTCAACATTAGGGCCCTTTGAATAGGAATTCTGTAAGCTAAACATGTGTAAATGATTCTTGTCAAAGCGCAACATCCATACCAAATTGACTTTCATGGACATAGTTTGTGTGCCAAGTGTATCTAATCGATGATCTAGCGTGGTAGGTTGATGGTGAGCTTTTGTGTTTCTGGCAGATACAAATTGAACCATATCTTCTTGGGTGGCATGGTAAATTTGTCTTGAACGGGAAAAGCAAAGTGCTGCATGCACATCCGAAGGTGTACCACAATGTTTGGTGTCATGGCCACCATGTCCTTAAGCTTGGTGAGGTTCCTATTTTTCATGTTATCGGGCACCAAGACTTCCTTCTCTATGGGTATGTGCATTCCTCCCATATCTAGATCCTCTTGCACTAAGTTGTTGGTTAACTAAAATATCTTCAGCTCATTGCCCCTTGTTAGAGATGGGAACACAAACATGCTCGAACCTTGGGGGTTCTTGCTTGGAGTCAAGGTGTTGATAAGATAGTAGCATTTCATGAAGCCAGGCTTTGGGAGCTGAGCATCAAAGTATGCGTCCAATCTTACTTTCTCCCATATGGGGCGTAGTGCTTCTGCATTTTGTAACTTTTCAAATTCCCTCATAAAGAAATGGTACTTACCTTTCTTTCCATTGAATTCCAACTCTAAATCCCAGAGGTATGATCCTTCTTCCAAAGGTGGCCTTCACTAAACCAATGGGAAGCTTTGCCAACAGGCATGGTATGGCCACTTGTGGGATCTTGTATAGGTATAATTTGAACAGCATGCTTCCTCTGGTCTTTTTGTTGCTTTAGGCATGATAAGTAAACTCTCCATATCCACCACTTGCTAGCTCGTGCCTGCTTGAGAGCTGGTTCTTGATACATCAGCCATGTTATGCTTATCTGCTGAAAAAGAAAATCACATTAGCATTGCATCAAAAACATGATAATATCGTGTTCCCTCTACAATACCAACATGCTATTGAAGTGGTTAATGCCTTAGTAAGTTAGATGTTTCTTGTGGCTTGTGAGTGTAAGTTAGTAAGTGTGTACCTAAGCCAAGAAGACTTAAGGACTTGTGCCAAAGAGACTAAATCTCATTTGCCACAAAAGTGCGTATAGTGGGGAATTGACACACGCTTATTTGTCAATCCAATGAAACGACCTGACCAAGTGTACTGAAAGTATCTGTCGTGATACCACTTACAACAGTTTTCACTAAATCAAGGATTTCTCTCATCTCCGAACTCCGAATATGGCCAATAGCAGGTTCATTTCGAAGCTCTCGACGAGACGCATCTACTAGATGTAGTTCGATTCTAACAATCGCGCTTCAAGTTATGATGAAAACAGTGAATGGCGGGAATTGCCCACACTCACTCCACAACTTCTACTAGCTCACACACACACACTACAGTAGCTCAAGAACAGTGCGGAGGGGTAGACAACAGTCCTACACACACATTCCAAGCATCACACACACATAGAAGATCAAAGAGAAGATGAAAATCTGCAAGCAAGAAGCAAATTCGAAAATCAGAAGCTCTCCTTCTTCACAATGGAAAAATGTCTCTACAAAGAGTCACAAAGTGACTTATATACATGTGTCCTAAAATTGGTCCTTTCACACAAGAGACCGGCACTTTATTAACTAAAAGGTGAATTTCCTACTAATTTACAAGGAATATATTACAATGATTTGGGAATATGCATCTAGAGGACTCCTCTAGTAAATTTACATGGCTTGAGGGAATTTCCTAAGACTTTGAAGAAGAAAAATATGCCCATTAATTTGAAAATCTTGGGGCTCCTCTTTTTGTGCCTCTTTGCTCTGCAACACTCTCCCCCTCTTTGTCTCTGTCGTCCCTTGACAGGCTTTTGCTTCTCGTTTGTAGCTCGTTTAAGAGTTCTGAATACACGCACCCAACGGTCGAAGAAGTGACAAGGACTGTCAGACAATTGGTTATCTTATCCGAGGTATGTCCTTTGCTTCTGTTTTCCCCTTGGTATTCCGTACATCACAAATATGGGTTGTTGCATTCTGTCACGCTGCCACGCACGCCATCAGTGACTAAGAATGTGATGTTCTTAGTCACTCTCTTCAACTTTTCAGCCTCTGCCTCTTTCTAACTTTTGGTCTTCTGATATGTCTTTGTCTTCACACATCTGACCTGTTGTATTGCTCTGAGCCTGTATCCTTTCTGCCACTGCACGCTATCAACAGGAGGATTATTACCTGCCAAGTAGTGTCTTGCACTTCTTCATGGATACTTCATGGCCCTGGTCCGTTCTTCCCATGAAATGTCCTAGTTCTGATTGTTCTTTAATTCCATTCCTCAGGACCTGGGTGTTTAGCGTTGTTGCTTGATGCATGCCCCTATGGGGCTTTGTGCAGAGGGTGGTTCTTCTGCTTTATTATCTTCATTCTTTATTGAGCAGTTTTGGTCTTTGATTTTCTTTTTCTTCTCTTCTTGCTTGATTCCCCTTCCACACGTCCCTCCTCCTGAACTCTGTCGTCCCCGACAGGCTTTTTATGGCGATGTGAGTACGTTTGTATGTCCGCTTGCTCTCATTGATTAAGCAAATTGGCGTGACATATCATAAATTCTTTCCACGGGCTTGACTTCACTCCATCCTCTGGTGCTTGTCGGTGATCCGCAAAGAAACTCGTTTCATAAGCCACCAGTCTCGCATTAAGATTCGAAGTCATCTTTACAAAAATTTCTGAATCAATTTCAAAGAAGCCTATAAAAAATGCTTCTTCAAAAGTCTGCATATATGTGCTCGGTAAGAACATCAGCTATGAATAGTATGCCATAAGTGTTAATCGGCTCGGAATGGTGGAAAGATAAAAAATCAGGGCTTCGGATCCCTGTGTAATGCCGATGAAATTCAAAAAGGTATATTTGGCATGTTGGAAGACTTTAATCACTGTGAGGAGCATCTTGAAAATCTTATTAGTCATTTTTTCTGCCAAATCTGATACAGTCACATATTGATTAATCCACAATTCCACTATTTTAACCATGTATTCTTCCATTGGGAGATAATTATGTGGTGGGTTGGGTAACAGTGGATAATTTAGCCATTGATTATTGATGCTTCCCTATGCTGTTCTTCCCAAAATTGCGACGAGGAGCATTTGCGGGGTACTGGACAAAAAGATGGGTTGACCTGAAGCGCATATGGTGATGCTTCCCACTATACCCGCAGTGTAGGGTTCTTTTCCAAAAGCTTTCAGCCTTCTCGAATTCCTCTTGAGTATAATTGAAAGTATTATTGTTGAACTGGAGGTTGTTATCTGGCTCCTTAGTTGTCGTGGTCTTTATATATTCTGGTATTTGCTCTTTCAGGAGGCCATATGGTTCATTAAATGGCTTTAGTACCTTCTCTAAGTTTTTGCTCTCAATTTGAGCTTCCTTCATGACTTTGATTATTTGATCTTCAAATTCGGCAGTAAGTAGGGACACCAGTAGTGCCCTCTCATGTCGGCTCAGTTCTCAATCTCCTAAATAGCTGTTGTGGATTTTGGAACTTTTGGTGTCCCCTCAGTTGCCTTCTGCTCTAGCCGCTCTTGTAGCTGCTTTATCATCTCATCTTTTTGCTTGATTTCTTCATTGGCCTTAGGAATCGTTTCCTTGTTTTTGAGAATTTCTTCAGCTATGACAGTTAGGTGATCAGTGTCTTCTTTACATTGTACCATATATCTATTCTCCACCTTTTTCCACTTTGTCCTTAGAGCCGCGATATCATCCATATATCGTTTTTCCCATTCGACAATGGTTGCCTGCTCCTGCTTGAGCTGATCTTCATACTTAGCTATCTTTTCTTCCATTCCCTTGATGTCTTTTCTGGCCTTTCCTGAACTTCTATGGGTTGGTTACTCAAGAGAGCTGTCATTAACTCCTTGTTTCTGTTTCTCAGGTTTTCAGCCTCATCCATGTATACCTTTATTTGTGATTCTAATATTTTGCTTCGTGCAATCATCCGTGTCTTCTCGGCCTCGCTAGCCTCATATTTCTTCTATAATTCGTGTAGTTGTTCTTTTAATTTTGCATTTTCGTCTCTAAAGTTTTGCACTACTATTTGACCTCTTGAACTTCATTTTCTTTATGTACTATTTTCTCTCTTGTTATCTTTAATTCTGCTGAAAGGTTCTTACCCATTTCTTGAAGTTCATGCTTGTCCTGCACCGCTTGATCATAGTCCTCATTGTTGGAGCAGTACAATCAACAATTGGTGATTATATAAAGCCTAGAAGTGAAGAGATGAAGGAAAGATTGAAGATCAACTTCATGAAGTAAAGAGAAGATTCAGATAGCAAAGTTTCTAAATTATATGTACATTAGTTTTGTATATACTTCAATATACTTGAAGTAATGACGAATCAGTACTCATATATATATATATATATATAGGTACGTTCTCATATTTGTATGAGGAGTGTAAGATGAAATATAGATGAGTAGATGATGAACAATGTATGTATCATCCATTAGATGTATGAAGAATTAAGATAAGAAATAGTTTTTAGAGAATTGCGCGTCGATCTTTTCTCTAGTTCTCCTTCCGTGCTTAATCTTATGAGAAATCCTTTTGTACACATCTAATTCCATAGTTAATCTATCTATGGTTAAAGTTTGAGAGTTCAATTGCAAACAGGCTGAGAGAATTTTGGATAGGAACATCTATATGTGAGAAAATGTTGAGTGTCTTCTGAAACTGGCGCAGATTCGACGGTCAAAGAAATGGACAGTGCTCAGTGCATAGTGTAAAGTTTTACACAAATGAGGAGTCAAAATTTAAGTTGGAAGGTAAGCCATCTATGGCTAAAAGCATTTGCTTAAATGGGTTCTAGTTTGGGAGAACCAGTGTCTTAGAAGTTGCAGGTGTCAAAGTCGACTCTACAAGGAGACAGTTTTAGACATAGGTAGATTGTTTGAATCATTTCTCACAATCTACTCAAGCTTTTGAAGTGTTTTAACTTGGAGAAGGTGCGCAGCCTCTAGACAACACATTCTACAAAGTTTTATTAGAAACTTTACACAAATGATTATTCAATGAGTGATTAAGGTGCAGCAGACTTTTCTGAGAAATTACTTTCTTCACAGTTAGCTAATTTCTTGATAGTTTGGTGCTTGTCTTCCAAAATTGGTTGGAGTTTAAAGTTATTCTTGATATAGAGGTGGTCTAACATCAAGGATAGCTTCTTCTTTTGGAGATTAACACTCTCCATCAGTGGTATCAGAGCACGAAGTATCAAAATTGAGGAAAGGAAGACTTTGACTACTGCAGACATCCAAATTTCACATCTTGAAGGTTCAAAAGAATAAAGTGTGATAGGAAGACTGAAGGAAGACACATAAAGGTTATCAAAAGGATCAGAAGGAGCAACATTCGAAGTCAAGGTACATTCATTCCTTATAAGGACTAAAGATTTGAGACTACAGGTGAAGCAAGGATGGGAGATAGTCTCCAAATTGAAAAGTTGGATAGAGAAAACTATCCAGCTTGGTCTATGAGAATGGAAGCTCATCTTATGAGCAAAGATCTGATGGGATACATAACAGGAGAGGAAGAAAAGCCAGAGTTTAAAGATCCTAGTGTTCCAACTAGGGAGGAGCTTGCAGATATAAAGGTTTGGATGAAGAAGGATGCTCAAGCAAGGAGCATAATCTACATGGCAGTAAATGATTATTTGCTTCCTCATATCAGAGGACTTGAAAGTGCAAGTGATATTTGGAATGCTTTGGAAGAGCATTTTCAGAATACAACCAAATCAAGGAAAGCTTCATTATGGGTAGAGTTTACTACCTTCAAGAAGAAGGCTTCACAATCAATATCTGATTATGTGACAAAGATGAAAGACATTGCTGATTCTTTAGGTGTAGTTGATGAAGATATTGAAGAAGATAAGTTGGTTAGACAAATTCTCACAGGACTTAGAGGAGATGAGAAGTGGAAGCCTTTTATTTTGTCTACAAAACTTTCATTAGATCATTTCACTCCTAATTTGAATAGAGGTGGTAGGAATTCTTTTGGAAGAGGTGGAGGAAGAAACTTCCAAAATCAATCCTATAATAACACCTACTACAATTATGCATCAGATCAGAAAGAAGATTCGACTCTTATTATGAATGCAACATGTGCAGCCTCACATGAAGACATGAGAGTATTTTATATTGACTCAGGATGTAGCAACCATCTGAGTGGAAACATTGCTTTGATGACTGATCTAGATCATAATGCAATCAATCATACAGTTCAAATAGGTGATAATACAAAGCACAAAGTAAAGTCAATTGGTTCAGTCAAAGCCAAAGATGGAAGCACTCTCTTGAGTAAGGTTTTGTATGTTCCTACAATTCCAAAGAATTTGATCAGTGTTGACAAATTGTGGAAAAAGGATATGAGGTAAGGTTCACTAATGATGGAGTTTATGTTGAAGACCCTAGTCAAGGGTATAAACAAATTGTTACATGAAAGAAGGAAGGAAGGCTCTTCACATTAAAGATACAAGGTAATATTGGACATGCTATGATTACATATGGAGAGCAAAAGGTGTCTGAATTGGATCTTTGGCATAAAAGACTTGGACATTTTAATGAAAGAGGTATCAAAGAAATGATAAACAATGGTTCAGTGCTTGGATTGCCTAACATTGTAGGTCAACACATGACATACAGATGTGAAGCATGTCAGTTAGGTAAGGCTCATAAGCAGTCATATAATAAGAATGGTTTTATGTATTCAGAAAGACTTGAATTGGTACATACAGATGTGTGGGGTCCTTCAAAAGACTTCAGTATAAATGGTTCAAGATATTATGTCATATATGTTGATGATGCTACCAGGTGGATTACAATCTATGTGATCAAAGATAAGTCAGAAGTGTTTAATACATTTAAACACTTTCATGCATATGCAGAAAGAATTACAGGTCAAAAGTTGAAGAGACTAAGGTCAGATGGAGGGGGAGAGTATTTCTCTAATGAGTTCAGTGATTACTTGTGGAATACAGATATAAAGAGAGAGGTTACTTGCAGGTACTCTCCTCAACAAAATGGGGTAGCAGAGAGAAGAAATAGAACTCTTGTTGAGTTTGCAAGATCCATGACGAAGGAGAAAAATTGTCCAAATTATTTGTGGGTTGAGGCTGTAAACACAGCCACATATTTGGTCAATAGGTTACCTTGTAAAGCTTTGCAGGGTATGACACCATATGAAGCTTGGTGGGGTAAGAGACCTACCTTGGATCATTGTAAAATATTTGGATGCTTGGCATATGCATATGTGCCATCTCAATTGAGGCATAAATTGGAACCTAAAGCAAAAAAGTATGTATTCATTGGTTATGATGACAAGCAGATGGGTTATAGGTTGTGGAGTCCATCCACAAAGCAATTCCTTGTGTCCAAGAATGTTACATTTGATGAGCAAGGTACTTGGTATGCAGGTACACTTAATGTGCATGCAGATGTTGAAGAAGTTATGAATAAAAAGAAAGGTAAGTCAAAGGTTCAGATATTTGATGAAGAGGAGAACAATGAAGTACACGTTGAAGTTGAAGAGATTTAAAGATATGGCAGGGATAAAAAGGATGCAGGTAATCACAATTGATGATTGAGGGGGAGCTGTTGGAGCAGTACAATCAACAATTGGCAATTATATAAGGCCTAGAAGTGAAGAGATGAAGGAAAGATTGAAGATCAACTTCATGAAGTAAAGAGAAGATTCAGATAGCAAAGTTTCTAAATTATATGTACATTAGTTTTGTATAGACTTCAATATACTTGAAGTAATGACGAATGAGTACTCATATATATATATATATATATATATATATATATATATATATATATATATATATATATATATATATATATATATATATATATATATATATATGTGTGTGTGTGTGTGTGTGTGTGTGTATATGTATATATATATATATATATATATATATATATAGGTACGTGCTCATATTCGTATGAGGAGTATAAGATGAAATATAGATGAGTAGATGATGAACAATGTATGTATCATCCATCAGATGTATGAAGAATTAAGATAAGAAATAGTTTTCAGAGAATTGCGCGTCGATCTTTTCTCTAGTTCTCCTTCTGTGCTTAATCTTATGAGAAATCCTTTTGTACACATCTAAGTCCATATTTAATCTATCTATGGTTAAAGTTTGAGATTTCAATTGCAAACAGGCTGAGAGAATTTTGGATAGGAACATCTATATGTGAGAAAATGTTGAGTGTCTTCTGAAACTGGTGCAGATTTGACGGTCAAAGAAATGGATAGTGCTCAGTGTATATTGTAAATTTTTACACAAATGAGGAGTCAAAATTTAAGTTGGAAGGTAAGCCATCTATGGCTAAAAGCATTTGCTTAAATGGGTTCTAGTTTGGGAGAACCATGTCTTAGAAGTTGCAGGTGTCAAAGTCGACTCTACAGGGAGACAGTTTTAGACATAGGTAGATTGTTTGAATCATTTCTCACAATCTACTCAAGCTTTTGAAGTGTTTTAACTTGGAGAAGGTGTGCAACCTCTAGGCAACACATTTTACAAAGTTTTATTAGAAACTTTACACAAATGATTAGTCAATGAGTGATTAGTGATTAAGGGGCAACAGACTTTTCTGAGAAATGACTTTCTTCACAGTTAGCTAATTTCTTGATAGTTTGGTGCTTGTCTTCCAAAATTGGTTGGAGTTTAAAGTTATTCTTGATATAGAGGTGGTCTAACATCAAGGATAGCTTGTTCTTTTGTAGATTAACACTCTCCATCACGCATCAGCCTCAAGCATTAACTGTTGTGTATCCATTGCAGTTCTGATCATGTCTTGTACTACTGGCTTGAGCTGAGCGATGTCGACATTCAACCATGTTCTTGGGATACTTGGAGCTTCTCCTGTTTGTACATCCTTGCCATGCTCCACATGGATAGTTTCGTTATGTGGTTCGGATCTGTAGTTGTATTTCTGGTTCTTTTCGTTCTTCTTCTATATTGATAACTTTCGTGGCACTCCCTTGAAATGTAACGTCCATGGGGGAGGGTCCTACCACAACCCTTATCGGAGTGAAGGGTTCTGATTCTTCCACTGTAGCTTCTTTTGGTTCTTGCTTTGGATTCTTGATTGACCCCTCTCCTGTAAGCGTTGTCTCTTTGATTTGGATTTTGGAAGTCTCATTTATTCTGATGACATGTGTCCCTTCTTTGTTTACCTCCTTGCCTACGGTGTCTTGATCGGGGTGGATAGTGTTGTCATTCACCTTCATGCCCTTGTCTGCTTCATTGTAGTTTACTTCATTAAGTTCCTCCCATTGTCCATCATCCTTGGCTTCACTTTGAATGTCCACATTTAATAAGGATGTTTCGGGTTCTTCTTGTGCATCCGAAGATGAGCTTGAATTATCCAACCCTAATTCTCTGTATCGATGTACTTTGGTGAGCTTCCTTTTAGCTTCCTTGTCTTGTTGGGTCTGCTAGTAATGGTGCCCTTGCATTGGTAGATTAACTTGAACTTCCGTATAATGGTGTGTGTCTTCGAGAGCTCATGTTAAGTCCTCCTCGGTGATTGGTCGGTGCTCTTCAATTCTGGTCTTTGGGAGTACGTGTGCCATTTTCGTAGCTGGAGCTTCAGTTTCTACTTGCTTTACTTCCCTTATTCTCTTTGTCCCTCTCATTTTGGGTTGAGAGCTAGTTTCTGCCTCCTCAACAATCTTGACTCCTTTCTTTTTTCTTGGGACTGTGGTGACCTTGGCATACTTAGCCATGGCAGTTGATGAGGGCATTTCTTGGAGGTGCTCTCTAATACCTAAAGCATGATAGATCAAAATGGTTAGAGCTACGCTGCCGTTCAGGAACTTCTTGTTATTCCATTGTTTCTTTGTCTCGAATAGCCATTCCTGTATGTATGGAGTCAGATTAATTTGATTTCCAATCTGTTTGATAGCATGTGATAGTAGTTGAACAATTATCTTCTGAGGAGCAGTGTATCGATGCATGTTAGGGAAGCAGAAGTGCTGATGGATTAGTCGTACTTCTTCTTCAATATCCACTCGATTGATGTCAGTGAAGGTCCTTGTCTTTTCTCCACGGATTTCCTCTTTCAATACCATGTTGCCATCTTTTTCCCTTCCAAAAGCTTCCTTAATCAAGTCACGTGTAAATTGGATAATGACCCATTTGCCTACTGCATCCATTACTCTAGCCTCTGGTACCAATGGATCATGTAGTGCTGGTTGTAATGTACTCATGACTTGGGTGCACCTTTGAAAGTCGGGTTTGTAGATCGCCAATTCAAAATATTTGTGTATGCCCACTTTCTTCATGATGTCAATTGTAGACGGGAGCTCATGCACCACTTTAAAATCTTGGGACATAATTGGGAACTGATGATCTGTGTCCATGATTTTGATGGTCACCAGGAAGAGATATTCTCCAATCGGTTGATCTTCTCTAAACCAATGTCCCTTTGCTTTAGTCACGCTTTGTGGAGGGAATTCCATCACTTCCTCCTGAATTGTTGCTTCAGAATCTTTTGAGGCCATCTGCACTTGTAATGAAAAGTGCATTAGCTTCAGTACAAGATGTAACAATTGTGTGGTGCATTGTTTATGACATGTTGTCGTTTCGTCACTCCGTTTCCCTTGCTTCTATAAGTGAGATATCTTACCACATATTTTTATTTCTTTTCTGAAAGAAAACAAGGATTAGTATAGCCGAAGAGTTTATTTATTTACATAGTAGGTCCATTCCTAAGGAAGTTGAAGCTATGACCTATTCCCCATTGGAGAATGTGCACCACTAATTTTATTATGTACATCATGTGCCGAATGCCTGGCCTCGCAATGTGGCCCTATTATGCATACTTTAGGTGCATTGAAATCTTCATGAGTGCAATTGGAATCTTCGTTGTTCTGGTGGTCCATTCCTTGCAGTTGATTTGGTTTCCAAATCCATTTCATGGTCGCATTGATAGGCCGTGTCTTCTCTTTGGTCCTTTGAGCTTCATGTGTTTCTTTTGTTTCTTCTAATGTCCTAGTGATAGAGGTTTTTCTCTTCATGTTTCTATGACGAGTTTGTCTTGGCTTCATTATCCGAATGTCTCGATGTAATGTATTCTCCTGTTTGCTTATCTCTCGATTGGCTACTTGTCTGACCTTCTTGGGAATCCATATCTGTTGTCGTGCCTTCTGAGCTTCAATCAAAGGCCTCGGGAGCCAAACTTGCAAGAGTCATCTTGGTTTGGATTTCGGTAAGGAAGAATTCTTGTCCTCCTTTTTCTCCTTGTGAGCTGTGCTGCAATCTCGGATTTCTTCACCTGATCCTTGCATACCCATTTGAATCTGACCTTTCCTGGATGCGAGTATTTGATTGTGGTTTTCCAAATTGGTGATCCTTCTGTCGTGTGAGAAACTCTCAAAGTGTTGATCTCCGTGGTGTCTTGTCGTTCACTAATTGAATAGGATGAATTCACTTCTTCCTTGGACATGTTAGGGTTTGAACTTTCTGCTTCTTCTAGACTTTCTTCTGAGGGATTGGGGCTGGAATCATGTTCTAAGTGCTCTTCTTGGAGTTCTTCTGCACTCTTGATGTCTTCTAGTTTCTGTGAGGGCTTCTCTCCTAATAGGCTAAAAATTTCCTTGTGCCCTATCTTGGCTGAAATGTATCCTTGCGCTAGGTGGATGCTTACTTTGTTCTCAATGATCCAATCCTATCCTAGGATCAAGTCTTCGATTAAGTCTTCATCATTGCACACTAACACTCATTGTTCCATGGAGGAATTTCCTAGTTGGAAGGATACTATGGTTTCTCCAATGCATTCTATGACTTGACCTCCGATACCTATCATATGTGCCTTAGTAGGTGTGATAACCATTTGAAGATCTCTGATGACCACATTTCGTATGCAACTGAGGCATGCCCTTGAGTCTATCAAGGCATCTATCAACCGATACTCCGTTGTTCCAAAACCTAGGTTTAGATAAGGTTGTGACATGTAGGCATTAGTCGTGTCAGACTTATGGACTTGGTAATTAGCCATGGGGATAGGCTCTTCTCCTTGGAGATACCGTTCGTCTCTTTGCCTAATCCACTCTTTCCGTTTCTTAATACGTTCCAAGGCTTCTTGCCGTGCCTCTTCTCTAATCCGTTCTTCCTCTTTCTTCCTATTTTGTGCACCTACGAAACATGCTAACATTTGGTCCGTCAAAGGCTCCATGAACCATTTCACTGTACATGCACTTATGTAGTTAGGAAGAATATCTCCATCCAGAGTGGCTAGGTTAACTGCTCCACTCGTCAAAATCCTATTAATGATTAGAGGTCCATATCCACATTATTGTAACTTCTTGGCATGTTGCTTCAAGGTATAGACTAGGACTAGGTCTCCTTCTTTTAGTCCTTTGTCTTTTATGTGTGCATCATAATATGCCTTTTGCCTTCTCTTGGCTGCATAGATTCCTGCGACAGTCTGCAACCTAGTTTCATGCAGCTTCTCGATTTGGTCTAGTTGTTGGGATAATTCATGCCCTGTCCATTCATACTGCTAGGCTACTCTCAAAGTGGGTATCAAAAAATCAATTGGTAGGATTGCGTTCTATCCGTATACTAAATTGAATGGGGTAGTTCCAATGGCAGTCTTGTACGCGACTCGAAAGGCCCAAATTGCATGATGCAATTGTTTGTCCCAGTCAGACCTCCCATTATTGACAATCTTTGTCAACACGGTGCATAGCACTTTATTGGAACTTTTTGTTTGACCATTGGCTTGGGGGTGGTATGGGGCTGATTTTTTATGGATTACTAAAAACCCATTCATTAGAGACTCTATCACCTCATTAATGAAGTGCGTTCCTCAATCACTCACAATCTCAATCGGTAGTCCGAAACGGGTGAATATATGCTCAAAAAGAAACTTAGCAGTGGTTTGAGCATCGTTCCTTCTAGTAGCCTTTGCCTCTACCCATTTGGTCAAATAATTGGTGCCTACTATGATATATTCGGCATGTGACCCTTTGGCCGGTGGGTTAATGGGTCCTATGAAATCAATACCCCATTTAGAAAAGGCCCTGGTGCAAACCATAGGTCTCAATGGCATGTCATCTCTCCGAATCGGGTATTTAGCCCTTTGGCATGTTTCGCAGCTTTGTACATAGGTTTCCGCATCCATATGTAAAGTTGGCCACCACAAGCCCGCAAAGAGGATCATTTTCACGTTTCTCTCGACTGAAAAATGACCTCCAGCCGCACCTGCGTGTGCCATCTCTAATATGGATAAATATTCTCCTTCATGCACACATAGTCGTAATTGGTTGTCTTTTCATCTCTTAAACAAGTTTCTTGACACGAGTACATAATCCTTGCTCATCTCCTCTAGGGATCGTTTTCTTGCCAAGCCAACTCCCTCCTCATCTTCTCTTGTCTTTAAGAATTTTACCAATGTCTTGCTCGAATTGGGTGCTATCGTTGAGAAAGGTATGGATGTATGATCCTCGGGGATCGTCTCCTGGCATTGTGCGCAGTTACTCACATAGTCATGGACATCCTTAGGCATGTCAGGCCAGTATACTCCTAATCGTTTCAACTCCCTAATAGTTCCTTGAGTTCCCTTGTGTGTCCTCCATTTGTTTACATGAGCTTGTTCCATCAGTTTCAATTGCTCATCCTCCTCAACACATCTTAGCAGTACTCCATTGGGTTCCTTATAGTACATACTTCCCGCAATAATGTGCAAGTTCCTTGATTGTAGAATTTCCTTCCTACTTTCTTTATTGATCGAGTGTTGTGGGCCATGAGTGAGTATTGGAATTAGTTTCTCTGCCCACTTTGGACACACTTCCAAGTTGAACAAATAAGAGTCTGGCAGATCGTCGGGTACTCCACTTGGTGGTTCTCCGTGTGTTAACCTAGAAAGGTGATCTGCTCTCACATGGGTATTTCCCTTTTTAACTATTACTTTGAAGTCGAACTCCATCAACAGCAGAAACCATCTTACCAGTCTTCCTGTGTTACAGGGCTTATTGACTAGGTGTAATAAGGTCTGGTGGTCTATGAAGAACTTGAACTTGTTGGCTAAGAGATAGTGTCTGAATTTATTCATTGCATAGACCATTCCTAATCCTTCTCACTCGGTAGTTGTATAGTTCCTCTCCGCTTGGTTCAGTTGTCTACTCGCATAAGCAATTGGATGATCTAACTTTCCTTCATCTGCTGGCTGGGCTAAGATACATCCTATTGCATAATTAGAAGCGTCCACATGAATATGAAATGGCTTGTTCCAATTTGGGGTTTTCAGGATTGGGACTATGCTAAGCCACTTCTTTAACTCATTAAATGCCTTCTCGCATTTCTCTGCCCATGTGAATTGAGTTAAAAGTCCGTACAAGGGTTTGGCGATTATGGCATACGTGTGGATAAATCGACGGTAGTATCCACAATGTCCCATAAATGCTTGCACCTCTTTCACATTCTTAGGTCTAGGAAGCTCTAAAATAACCTTAATCTTGTCTTTGTCTGTGGATATTCCATTCCTAGAGACTATGTGTCCTAAGATCTTCCCTTCTCTTACCATGAAGACACATTTCTCTGGGTTTAGACAGACTCTATATTGTTGGAATTTATTAAATATCTTCCGCAATTCATGAATGTGGTCTTGCCTTTGATTTGAATATGTACATAGGTCATCTACATACATTTCCATGCTCTTCTTCAGAAATTCCTTGAAGACATGACACATCAATCGTTGGAAAGTAGCAGGCGCATTAGTGAGTCCAAAAGGCATCACTCGGAAAGCATAGACTCCCCATTCAGTCGCGAAGGCAGTCTTATGTTGATCCTCAGTAGCAATAGCTACTTGGTTGTACCCGGAGAATCCGTCTAAGAAGCTATAGACTTCTTTTCCTACAAGTCTTTCCAATAGATGGTCCGTAATGGGTAATGGGTAGTTGTCACATATAGTGGCTGCATTGACCTTTTTCAAGTTGATGCAAACTCTTAATTTTCCATTCTTCTTAGGCACAACTACTAATGGCGATACCACTCGGTATGTTCTATTTCATATATGAATCTTGCCGCTAGTAGCTTGTCGATTCTTCTTTGATTTTAGCCACATAGAACTCATTGTATGTATAAGGGCGTTGTTTCGATGGTTTTGCCTCTGCCATCATTGGTATTCTATGAGAGAAAATCGAGGGTTCCACACCCTTGAGATCCTTATATATCCGCGCGAATACATCTCAATATTCTCGGATCAATTGTATTAATTCTTCTTCCTCCTCGATGGACACATCTTTACCTATGTATGTACATCTTTCTTCTCCATCTTCCACTGTTACTATGATTTTTTTTGTTTGTTCTTTGTTGTCGTACGCTTATCCTTCTCGAGCCTCTCTCTTAGGCATTTGAATGGCTATCTTTCTCTCTTCTACTTCGTATCTTTTAAAATGCTCTGGAACCTCAAAAAGATCTAGATTTGGTCCGCTTTTACTCATGCTTTCCTCTTGCTTTTGTACTATGGGGGCGGCTTCTATTGCCAGGATCTTGGTCGGCTCCTGCTTATCTTTAAATCGAATGGTGTCTAGATAGCTTTCCTCTGAATCAAATTCTGGTTCCATTTCTATACTCTCATATTCCTCTTTCCACTCTTTTTTCAAGATTTCCCCTGCTTCTACTTCTTGAAGGACAACCATGTACAAATTCACATCATAGCCTTCTTCATCTATGCACTCATTCATAGTTAGAACTTCCTCATTCATACATACATCTAAGGTTGCTAAGATTTCCATCAATCCATGTGGTTCAAAGGTTTCATCAGGAAAGATTTGAAGCATGTACCTTGGGTCCTCTACCGGTCGGTAGTTAGGATGTCCTATTGGCAAAGCTTCCTTTTATTGTCCTCCTTCTTGGCTTCTTTACACATCCATAATTGGGCATCCTCATACTTCCATGATTGATCCCTGATCTAGCGCTATGAATAGATAGGTCATCTTCCTCCTTGTGTATGGGATTCCACTGTAGTGGGGGTACATCTCGATACGCAAATGTGTGCAAGTTTATCTTGGTGGTATTTCCTTGATGTTGCAGGTATAAAGCATCTCGTCCCTAGTCTTGCACTATCCGCATTTGTCTCATGAAGGGTCGTCCTAATATCATTTTGTAATTGTTAGCCTTTTCGAACTTACATATGGCTAGTGTGTTCAAATTCAACTCCACAGGTGGTCAATTTGATCCTTTCTAATATTCCTAAGGGTCTCTCCACATGACCGTCTCCTAATTGGAGCTTCATGCATGTGGGTCGTAAAGCAGGCTTTCCCCATTTCTCCCAAATCTCCTTGGTGGCAATTCCTACTCTTGCCCCTGTGTCTAGTATAGCCTTGGTCATGTACCCATTGTAAGTGACAGGCAGACATGTATTACCTTCATCTCCTTCACTAAATTCTCCCACCTTATCTACTGGGATTTGTATCTTAGATGGGTTTTGCATTGTACTTTAGTCTTCTTAAGTTCCGTTAGATTGTGTGAATTCTTTTCTTAGTTTCCTTTCCCTTTGTGCAACAGTCGAGGTTCTCCCAAGTTCTTCTTCACTTTGATTTAATCTTTCTGCTCTGACACTACTGTTGGAGACTTTTAGATCTCCAAAGGCTTGATCTATACTAATTTAAGAGCACCTCTATATCAGTTATAGACCAAACTTTACACAAATGTTACCTTACTTTATCAAATCATACACTCACTTCTCTAAGTGAAAATTTTCTTCTTCAAGAAGCCTGCTTCAGGATTTCACTTCAGTACATGCACATATCTTCAAATTTCTTTAATCTAATGATGCACATATCTCCATGGTACCTTTGTGCAATCATATCAACCATTAGACCTTCAAAAGAGTCATTAAAACTTCAATTTGATCTTTAAGATCAAAGATATGTTAGAAATTGTCTTATTGAACAAGTACAATGTCACCTCACTCTAGAGGAGTTGTTGAAGCTTAAACCGGAATTGTGGAAACACGTAGCAAATCAATTCCCTGAGCTTGATACTGCTCCCTCTCAGATAGGATCACACAAGAAGGTACCAGAGATACCCATAGAAAGGATCGAAGATGTAAGCGAGGGAGAGGAAGTTAACACTTATCTTCGAATAACCCACAAGGGCTACACCACCAAGGCCATCTTAGATTCAGGGGCCGAAGTAGCCATCGCTGCCACTGCTTTATGGAAACATTGGGCTAAACCAGCATTAAGACCCACCAGGATGAAGCTACAAATGGCTGACGGACATATAGAAAAATCATTAGGCTTATTAGAGGGCATATTTCTCACCACTTGTGGTGTAGAGTTTGAACATACTTTCGCCATTTGTGATTTTGGGAAAAACCATGCTTACGAGATGATTTTAGGATGACCATTCATGCATTAGTTGCAAATCGTACAAGATTGGGGAACAAATTCGTTATACTTGCAACATTTAGGAGTGACTAATAAAGTCAATCTTAAAGACTATTCCCATCGAGATGTACCCCCAATACAATGGAACACCATCCATAAGACACAAGAAGAAACAAAATTGGTACACTGATTGGAATCAGACCCCTCATGGTCGCATGAGGATACTCATCTATGGATGTGAACAACATCCACGAACTCTTCAAGACCCATCTTACGCACCTATAGTATTTCGAGACGAGGAATTCGAGCCTCATGGTTGGGCAGAAATCTTATCTACGATGGACATAGTAGTGAATGAGGAACAATGGACCCCTCACTGTGATGAGGACGGATATGATATTTCCATTTTCATGATTGAACCTATTGAGGAAGACCTTATCTTAGAAGAATGCACAGAAGTGACCCAAGAACAAGATGAGAGTGATGAAGAGGACCTAGAATCCATCATCATGGAACACTTCTGTTCCACAAAAGAGGAGTATCTTTATTTTGTAGAAGCCAAAACCCTAGAAGAAGAAGAAAAGGAAAGTCAAATGAAACAACTCAAACTATCCATGAAAGATGCAGAGAGCAAACAAAAGAAGAGAAAGAAATCACCTAAAATAGAAGAAGAAGAAGAAGAAGAAGAAGAAGAAGAAGAAGAAGAAGAACCTCTCATGGAAGTACCGGAGAATTTCAAGAAGTATGAAATAGAAGATAGAAGAATCATGGTAGGAATGCCTAAAAGAAAAGCTGATGTTGGAGAAGTATATGATAACTGAGAGAAAACCAAAAAAATCATAGTCACCATAGAAGGAGAAGAAGGAAAATGCACATACATTGGGCATGATTTGACAAATGCAGAAGAAGAAGAGTTAGTTGCCCTATTGCGAGAATATAGAGATGTATTTGCTTGGAGTTATAAAGACTTGAAAGGAGTAGATCCAGAAATATGCTCCCATAGAATCCCTATGACTCCACATGCAAAACCGACGAAACAGAAACCATACATGTACAGTGATAACTACGCTGTCAAGATCAAAGAAGAAACAGATCGTTTGAAAGAAGCATGATTCATTTACAAAATTGAGCATACCGAATGGGTATCCCCCATTGTGGTTGTGCCCAAAAAGAATGGAAAATTTTGTGTGTGTATTAACCTTAAAAAAGTGAATTCCACCACGATTAGAGACAGTTATCCTCTTCCTATCATAGAACATTTATTGGAAGCACTAACAAGATCCTTTGTAACGTATTGACAAAACTTGTGAACAACAAACGTTCAGATTGGGACAAACAGTTACACCATGCTGTTTGGGCATATCGAGTGGCCTACAAGACCGTACTCAATGCAACTCCCTTTCAGATGGTTTTTGGTCAGAATGCTATACTTCCTTTGGACTTATTGATACCGACCCTTAAGGTTGCACATGAACATCAGTGGACCGACCATGAATTATCGTCAAGGATAATGGACTTGGAACGATTAGGAGAAACCAGGCTGAAAGCGGTAGCAGGTATATATGCAGCAAAGAAGCGACAGAAAGCCTAATTAGATGCACATGTGAAAGATAAAGGCTTAAAAGAAGGAGATTTAGTCCTACTGTATACGCTGAAACAGCACGCATAGAAACTAGAAAAGCGAGGTTATGGACCTATGATCATTAACAGACTCTCGACAAGTGGAGAAGTACAATTAGCCACCTTAGAAGGAGACATAATGCCTAATTAGATTAGTGGTTGTAGAGTCAAGCTTTATCAGGAACTTCTTATTGAGGATATTCTTAGACCACTCACGTTGGCAAAGAAGCGTAAGGAGGAAGAAAATAGAATATGAGTTGAAGCTCAGGCAGAAGCTATAGAACGCATTAAGCACATGAAGTTAAGAAGACAAGGGCTAGGGAGAGAACATTATAACCATTTGGAAACAACACCCAGATACCCCATGGTCATGCGTCAAGTAAAGTCAACCACTCATCCTAGCATAGTGGATAGGAGACCATTCATTACAGTCAGGCTAGAGCATGGCAACCCTTGCCAAGGGCTCAGGGCTTTAATTGACTCAGGTGCTACGACTAGTGCGATTAGATGGTCCCACTATAAGGACTCAGGAATAGAAATGCGGCCAATTGAGGCATACCTCATAGGGCTAGGAGGCATGGAAACCCCTTGCATGGGTGAGGTGGACCTTCCTATCTTCATACACAATGTGACCATGATAGCAAAGCTATTAGTGTGCCATGACGATGACCTGATAGAACCCCTAATCCTTAGCCAAGATTGGCTATACGATCACTCAATGGACCTGAATCTTAGACAAGGCTCCTTACAGATTGGAACCTTAGATCAACAGTGAGTGATACTGCTTGACTTCCCTAACAACTCTCCGCCTGAGGAATGTAACCCTAGACCATATGAAACGCAAGCGACAGAGGACGGAAAGATCTTTGGCCAGATCCCTACACTAAGCATGCTCATTCCAAAGTCAACCCATGAGAGCTTGGCGATGGATAGTTACCAGACAAAAGGATGTTAGGAGACTTTCCCCCGGTCTTCCATCAGCGGTCAGGTGGGTTACATCAGCGGTCAGGTGGACTACATCAGCAGCCACATGGGCATAACACCCTGCAGTGCCCATCCTTCCACACTTACTGTAGACTGGCCTAGATTAATGGTACAAAATGAAGAACTTCCTAATGGGCAAGTTCCGCAAGTGTTGGATCTCCCTTCTTTTCCAAAGCAGAGTGTCCATCCGACCTCTCAATCCCAACCACTAAGGAGTCAACCACAACGAAGGAACCCAGACCGACAACCATATCAGATGACCCAAGGAGGAAAGCAATATCAGCAAAACCGAGCAAGTGGCACGAGACAAATATGGGTGCCAAAAGGACAGAAACCACCAACAGATTTCAACAATGCAGACGATGACAAGACGAAGTTTCAACATAATCAGAGGCAATATTCAACATCTCCTCGACCTTCTTCGACTTCGACAAAGATTCAACAGATTTGGATCGCTAAGAAGTACCTTACTAATCGACCCACACCCACACAGATTTGGGTACCCAAACAGTGTATTATAGCTCAACACTCAAGCCATGTAATATATAACCCTCAGAAATCTCCTCACCCATCGACACCACCACATCCAGTATCACCTTTTGTCCCTCAGCAAAAACACCCACTTAGTAACTCTTAGGAAGTGGATACCAAAACATATCCAGATGACTCCTCAAAACCCGTTGACTAACATTACTCCCACCTCGACTAAACACTACCCTTGTAATAACTCATTCACAGCTGAACTTTGTACAAATTCACACACTATAACCCAACATCACTTGTAATAACATCTCATCAAGCAATGTATGCACTATCTAAAGCATGTAGGTGTCTAGAGACCTGCATTAGCTTTGTAAAAAATCATTCCATACACCACCTCACAACACTTGGCTACATGGGTTACACATCGGTTATGGAAAGGGATTGCGGTCTCCCTTTAATGGGATCATGATTAATTTCCATACTAATGTGGTAATATTTTGTAGCAGATCTTCTCCACATTTGCATCCATCATCATGCAGACGGAAGGACCGTCTGAACCTGGCCCTAGTGTACCGGTCGTCAATTTTGGCAAACTACTAGCTGAACCACATCCCATGGCTCAACCACCTAAATTTCAAGGATTTCCAGGACCTATGCCGATCGATGACCCTCCCAGGGGATACACTGAAAAAGTTCATCGTAATTCTCATTGGTTCCAAGTTTAGCAGGACCTTTGGCAGATGCAGATTTTATTTTTGATGCCACGTTGACTTTTGATAGTAGTAAGTGGGTCAAGTATCAGTTCTTCTCTAGAGAATTTGAAGCGCCCTAGAATACAGAAGACTTAAAGCATGTTTGGGTGAGAGCAGGCTTCACGAAATACTTCAGTGATCCACTGCCCAAACCTGATTTCTATAGATGTTACTACCTGGTGACCACACTTACAGCCTCAGAGAAAAAGGACTTACCAGGCACGTTCATTTTGTCATCGTTGGTAAATGACCCCCCTTTTAAGAAATTCTATCTTTCAAAGGATTTGATTTGGGCTGCGATCAAGATCCATGGAACTCACACACTGATAGAGCGAGAAAGGTTGATTCCAGAGTCGATGAAGCATGGTGACATTATCAAATGGGAAGACATTTCAGCCATCACACCTGAGCTATCTAAGCCATTACATATATGTATGCAACATTTTGCATTCTTGACTCAGGATCGTTTTACTATGCCCCACAAACGTATTTGGTTTGGCTTATATTTAGCTTGTATTGGGCCCCAGACCATAGATCTTGCAAGTTGGATAATTTATCAATTGTACTTAGTGCAGCACAGATGGGAAAGGAAAAAAGTCATTCATGGATGTTGTGCCCTCACTCGAATTGTGTATATGTGTTTGGCATATGACTTGCCAATAAATCACAATGACGAGTGAAGAAATGAAAGACTTCAAAGGGACTGCCAAGAAAGCTAGAAAATCTAGCAAGGGACGAGTAGGCAAGCGCATGCACGAAACTATCCACTGCCTACAAGTTCTAGAGTATCCGTCACCTCAACCATCTCTAGAACAGTCACCTACAGAACCCCATGCACCTATACAACCCATCCGCATACGACTGTCACAATCGGTCATTACGGAAGGTACGACCAGCGTTGTAACCTCTCAAGCAACTACCATCCAGGAACCAATGAATACCACTTTTCTGATACCCAACTTGGAAGCAGAACCAATGAATACCACTTTTGATTTTGAAATGTCGGATGCTTTTTCAAATGAATTTCAATTTTCAGAAGGACAACTATTCTCTCAGGAGTATGAACATCCAAGTTACCCTACCACACCCCCTATTCAACCACAAGAGCAAGTAGTTGTTGGTGCATTTTACCCAAGCTTACATGCTTGATATACTTGATATTATGATCATTTGTAAGTCACATGTGTAGTCATGTGAACACCTCTTGTAAAAGAGTACATTTTATCTCTTGTAATTGAAAAAAAGAAAAAAGGAAAAGAATGGCTTACCTCATCCATGATGTAAAAGCAAATTCGTGGCTCTAACTACCTTAACCATGAATTTTTTAGCTGAGGGAATATCTCCTAACTTTGGGGATCACTTTTAATTATGAAAATTTGTAGGATGGTACTTCTAATACTCCTCAAGCTCAAGGACTCCTTAGCTTGAGCAAAGTGGAGTTACAAAAATGGGAAATGATATTTACAATGGTTTTTAGTAATAAAAATCACAATTTTTATAGGGATTAATTTTGAAAATTTGACATATGCTTCTTGGAGATCACTAGTGCTCCGTCTTTCTTATATGTCTACTTCTTTGATGTGTTTGTGTTCCTTTTGCTTGACCTTGAGTGTCAACACTCCTCTTGCTCTTGTATCTTCTTCTTCAAAGCCAACATCTTGTCCCAAAATCCAACTCCCCTCTAATACCAATTGTAACAATTCTCCTACTCTTCAATCACAATCCCACATAGAATAATAGACTTCAACATAATAAGATATAATGAAGAAGAAAACAAAGTATGCATAGAAAAAGAAGAGAGAGATAGAACTTTATTATCTGTGCAGATTTACAAGCAGTTTTGATATGTGTTACAAAATCTATCAAACAGCTTCAACATGAAGCCTCATCCACCCGACCACCCCCGAGCTAATCTCAATCCCAATCCCAATCACAATTGCAATCTCAATCCCAATCTCAATCTCAATCTCAATCATAGAAGCCGAAAATGATTGTGATCCATGCATGACCATAATGTAAGACAATAGGTATGCAATATAACACACGAGCAGTAGTATAGAAGATAACAGATATAGAAGAATCTAAACAATTTTCTACTAACATCAAGTACAAAGATGATGGAATTGTCCACCCATGCACTCTCAAGGTAGAGGTTAAATGGTGATCTAGACAACTCTAGATAGGGAGATACAAGGTAGAGCTATGTTGGCTCAATTCGATCTCTCAGGTAGTGCAAAAGTCATGTATATATAGGATCATGGGTGGCCTTCCATGGATGGCTATACATGGGTGGTAGAGCGTGGGCGGCCACCCCCGTCTAATTTCCATACGCAGCTTATCCCCGTTGAACCGACCTAACAAATATAAATCATTTCTGACTCCGACAGGGAATATTTCCTTTACCGTCACGCTAGTGGCACTGCCCCGGACCCCTACCAAAGGTCTGCTGGCCCCCTGGGACCCCACAGCTAGAGGGCCCGCTAGCCCCCTTGGACCCTCCAATCCAGGCTGCTCATCGCTGCCCCGGACCCCACAATTGGGGACCCTGGTAACTCCCTTTCCTTACAATACCTTACATGGTCCAATATGACCTTCATCCAACATGCAAGTTGGGATTCCCATCAAATTGGGTAATGCACGCATGGCTTCTCCTCATAATGGGGGCCTTACAAAATGTGCATTCCCATCAAATTGGGTAATGCACGCATGGCTTCTCCTCATAATGGGGGCCTTACAAAATGTGCATACAATCATGAGGGGTAGACATTGATCATATACTAATACATAATCCCTCCTTATCTCTTAGTCTTCATCTTTTGGATCTCCCCTTTTGCTAGTGCATGACCAATCACTCCTTCGTAGACATGCACTCATAGAATTTGCATGCTCCAAGATAGCGTCTTTGCATGTCTCATGCAAGGCTTCCAGACCACCCATGCATCTACTTTTCATGTTCACCTCAAGAATTGTACCTGCAAAAATAGAGGTGATCCCTACAACACACTCACACATATGTCAATCACCTGAAATAACCCACATACCCATGTTTTTTCCAAGCCCTGTAACTCAAAAACAATGAGGAATTAGCTTAAGCTTGTGAGACACAAGAATATTGAGTTCTTTGATCTATACAATAGTGTTAGAGATGCCTTAGGTCCAAATCTACTTCCAAATATCACTTTTGAGCCCCACAAAATCAGAAATTCTAGAGAGAGATGAAAAAGCATGAAAAATCTCTTGATTAACCTATCTTCATGTGATGAAATGAGACATCAAACATAGGAGCTACAAAAAAATAGGTAAAGCTTTTTTAATTAAGGGTACTCTACCTTTCTCTCATACAACACTTTTTCTTATTCCTTCATCTTCACTCAAATTTAACACACAAATTTCATGCAACAACTTTTTAGAGAGAGAATGTAAAAACTTATTGCTACAAAATTTTGCAAACATGATCAGAATATCCTAAACATAAAATTTCATTATTACCTACACATCTTTTTTTTTTGGAAATCAATGTGGTATCTTACATAGGGTGTGATGTAGATCAATAATTAAGCACTATAAATTTAAAATTTTTTTTAGTTATTTTATGGATTTTTTTGTTTCTCACAATACCCAATACTTGCATTTACATGATACACAACACCCCTCTGAAGATGGTAAATGAAAAAGGGTAATCATGATACACAATACCTCAGTATAGATGATACATGATATCTCTTCTCCCCACGATACACGATACAATATCTAGTGATATGATATTGGGTTGGACTACGGTACATGATATAGGTAGCCGTTATGATACACGATAGTTTGTCCCTCAATGATACACAATATAGATTCTCATGATACGATACTTGACTTAGGCATGATACATGATACAAAATACTTCTCTTAGGGTACATGATATACCGATGTGCGATGATACATGGTACTTGAGTACACATGCATATGATACCGAAATTGATCATGACACATGATACATTTTAGTGTGGGTGATACACGATACACAGAGGTCACGATACTCAACCCAGCGATACATGTTGGAAGAGATGGATGGATACCTCAAGTTATTGAGGTGGTACTACTAAAACCTGCTTTGTACCTACCCTAAATTACGTTAGAGTTTTATAATAGGCCCTTTTAGCTTGCAAATGACACCAAGAAACTACCTATGTACTTAAGAGTTGATCCTTGAAATAATTGAATCAAAACAAACTACTTTATGAATAGCTAGTGACACAAAACTTGCTATTTTAGTCCACACACCTGTTGGTTCTTTTGCTTAGTGCTCACAGTAAAAATTCATTAAATTCCTTTTTAGGGAATTTAATTAGCTTAGATAGCTAATTATTGCCAGTGGAATCATCTAAAATGATAAACTGTACACTGAGAAATATGTTTAGCAATTCAAAGCTTACCCTTGATTTTTGAGGGACTAAATAGTAGATGAATAGTGAGAACTTTGGTGATGATTTCTCCCCAATTTCTGTACCAAATACTTTGAAACTTTGATAGCATAAAGTAGACTTCAAGCTGGTTCCAACAAGCTATAGATCATGCAAAACTGATTGAGAAATCACCGAGATATGACCAGAGAAAATCCACTATTTTGAGTAGTCATGGTATTGAAGTAAACAGATATGATCAATAAGCTATTTGTATTATAACACATGATTATACAAGATCATTGGCATTGAAATGATGCACAATGATTTTTTAAATGAGTAACATATGGTTTAACCTACTCAAATCTTACAAATGATCAATGGAAGGGCTCTGAATGCGACCACTTAGCCGCATGATTTTCAAAGTCGTTTATATAAGAAGTTTTTCTTAAGTTTGAATTTGAAATTCAAACTTGGCTCCAGCTAAAAGTGATTCCTCCAATTTAGGACTTAGTTCATCAAATGAGATTCATAGCTCATACTTCTCCTAACTCCATAAGATATATGGTTTTACAAGATTCTCTCAAGGTAGAAACCTTTTACAATGGTAAATGATCAAATGTTACAAGCTAAGATTCTCATGTTTCATCAAGTGTTTCCACATATAGTCTTCCATGCTAAGCCAAATGTGAAGGCTTGTACATTTGCACCAATAGCTCCCCCTCAAGCCAAACATCTTGGCTTCTATTGCTTCATTAATCTTCATGAATGTCCTGTAATCCAATCATGGTTTTAATGCTACAAAGCTTAGTACCATCAAGTGCTTTGGTTAACAAGTCAGCACATTGCATATTTGTAGATACATATGCTAATTGTATCTCTTTGCTCAAGATTTTCTCTCTAACGTAGTGATAGTGCACTTCTATATCCTTGGTTCTTGCATGATAAATTGGATTGGCTACAAGATGCAAAGAACTAGTGTTATCACCAAAGATCATATGTGAATGAGTGTGAAGTCCCAAATTTGAGTAGACCAATCTAATCAATAATATAAATTCCAGAGTTAGTGTATACTAACTCAAGTCCAAGAAAATACTTCAAAAACCCTAGGCCACTGATTTTGAACTCCTGCATCATCTAGTTTTTGATTTGTTTGATGCCATTGGCATCACTACCTGTAAGAATGATGTCATCAACATATACACATAAATATATCATTTTTGAATTATTCTTCTTGAGAAACAGAGAAAAATTTGCCTTGCTCATCATGAATCCTTGGTCTCGAAGATAGGTTGTTAACCTATGGTTCCATGCCATAGGTGCCTGCTTCAAACCATAAAGAGCTTTGTTCAATTTGCATACATGATTTACCTTGTTTGGTTCTTCATTGCCAGGAGGTTGAGCCATGTAAATCTCCTCTGAAATCCATCCAATGAGAAAGACAGTTTTCACATCAAGTTCATACATATTCCAATTCCTGAACGCAGCCATACTTACCAATACTCTGATGGTTGGCATCTTAGCCACAGGTGAGAAAGTTTCTTCATAATCTACTCCTTAGGTTTGTGCAAACCCCTTAGCCACAAGCCTAGCTTTATACCTATTTATGGATCCATCTAAGTTCCTTTTGATTTTGTAAATCCACCTAGAACCAATAACCTTCATTGATGCTTTCTTAGGTACTAACTCCCAAGTCTCATTCTCTTGAAGTGCTTCTATTTCTTCATCCATCACTTCTTTCCATTCTGCTTTGGTACTTGCTTCTTCATATGAAGAAGGTTCTTCAAGTGATGAATCCTTGGCAAGATAAATAGAATGCTTAGTGACTAATGAAGTATCATATCCATATCTGATTAGCTTCTTACTCTCTCTTTGTGATCTCCTTAAGGTTGATTGGATCACTAAGGTATGTCCTCCAACCTCTTAATCTTGGCCTTGGTGTTGACAGTTAAGGTCACACACAAGCAGCGAAGCACATCAATGAAGTGGAAACACAAGAAGAAGGAGCATGTAGGGAGCTCCAGGAAGCACATGTCAAATTTTTAGAAGAAATCCCTATAAATATAGTGACTTTTGTCACTAAAAACCATTGTAAATACCATTTTCCATTTTTACAACTCCATTTTGTTCAAGCCAAGGAGTCCTCGAGCTTGAGGAGTATTAGAACTATCATCCTACCAATTTTCATAATTTTTAGATTCCATTTGAGTCCCCAAATAAGCCTTGGAACCTATTTTTTAACTAGGCCAGACACTAGGTCTGGACAGGGCCAAAACTACTCAAAAAACTATAAAAAGGGCTGGAGAGCTCATTTTTGGGGTTGGCTTGTTGTAGATTTCAGCTTTGTAAGAGAGTTCTTTGGTAATCAAAGTCCTTCCATTGTTCCACTCTTTGCTCTTACCTTGTGCGTGTGTGTGTATGTGTGTGCATGTTTGTATGCTTTCACTCACGCACTTGTGCCCTTCACTTGCTCTTGGTCTTCATACCAGTCCTCATGTCTCCACGGATTGACATTTATGAGGTGAAGCTCCTCACGTTGGTACTTGCCATTGTGCTAGAGTGACACCAAATTTGGCGCCGTTGCCGGGGAGAGAGCTTGGAGGACGAGCGTGTGATGGTAAGACGTAGAGTAGCGACGTTGGAAGATAAAAAAATCACCATTTTCAGTTCAGTTTCTGAGTTTTTCTTCTTCTTCATCTTCATCATCATCATCATCTCTTCCCACCTTCTTCCTCTCTGATTTTTTCTCATTTTTGAGTGTACGTTCACCTCGTTTTTCACATACGACTATGAGGAACAAGTGTAGAGGATGTTCAGAGCTAAAACGCTGAAGAAATCGCCTTGAAATCCACTTAAAACATCAAAAATCTGAGTGGCAGTATCGCGGAGTGACAAGACCTATGTTTGGTATCGCGGCGGTGGTATCATGAGTTTGAAGGGTGATTTTTCATGTACAGGCTGATAGGAGTGACAAGGAGGACACAAGGTACACATATCTGCAAAAAATTTTGAATTTGGGCTTAAAAATCTCCAAGTATCGTGACCGGTTGAGTTTTGGTATCGCGATACCAGAATTCCCGAGTATCGTGATACTTGTCGAGGTATTGTATCGTGCACACCCATTTGAAGTATCACGATACCATTCTGGTATTGTATCCTCTCAGTCTTGGTATCGTATCGTTGACCGTGCAGTATCGTATCGTGTGCTAGTTTGGTATCATATCGTCGACTCCGTATCGTATCGTGCCCAAGCTAGTATCGTGTCGTGCAAAAAAGTGGTATCGTATTGTCCATAGAACCAGTATCATATCGTGAGAGTTCCAGTATCGTATCGTGTAAATTTTTGGTATCGTATCGTGCACCTTGTGGTATCATATCGCGAAACACAAGCAGTATCGTATCACGATTGGAGTGGTATCGTATCGTCTATAGACTTGTATCGTATCGTGAGCAATCTGGTATCGTATTGCATGATATCCAGCATCGTATCGTGTAGTGGTCAGGTATCGTATCGTCCACTAACTTGGTATCATATCCTCGAGTGCAGAGGTATCGTATCGTGTAATTTTTGGTATCGTATCGTCAGTAGACCCGGTATCGTATCGTCGATTGTTTTGGTATCATATCGTGGGCTTGGTGGTATTGTCTAGCAAGTGGTATCGTATCATGGAATTTGGTATCGCCTTGGTGGTATCGTATCGCCGAATGTGGTATCGTCCATAGTGGTATCACGTGGAAAATCTGGTATCGTATCGCCCGTCCTAAGGTACTCATAGAGGGATCCTGTTTCCCTGTTTTAACCCCCAGAACCCTGAATTGGCATAACTTTCTCATACGAAATCCGTTCGGAGTGATTTTGGGCTTGTTGGAAAGCTCGAGGATTATTAGATAGGGTATTTTGAAGTTGACCCTCAGGTTGGACTAGGAAGCAAGGGGTCCACAAGTTTTTGAGCAATTCAAAGGACAATTTGGGACTTGTAGACAAGGCTTATGAACCTAAGCTCAAGTTGATACTTAGGAAGGGATAGATAAAGTACCAAATCACTTGAAACTAAGGTCAACCACACAACCAAGTCAAGGATTCACAACTCAGTGGTTAACACTAGGTGCTGAGTTCATAGACAAGTGAGTCAAAAATGTCATTTAACTGGGAGAGACTCTTGGCTTTTGAAGACATGCACAGATCCGTACCTAGGGAAGGTCTTATGTCTACAGTGGAAGGGGAATATAGGATGTCTCTTCAATACATATCCACTAACCTGCAAGGAATACCCATCTACCTTGACGGTCTATACAGGTCAGTAGCAAGAATGAGAAACACTACTGAATTAGAAATAGTTCCAAGACTAGTTGTCAAGTACGAAGAGAAAGTCTACATGGACAAGATGGGCCAGATCTATGTAGTAACCAAAAACCCTGATCAGATTAACGAAAGAGGAGAGTTAGCTCGAGACCATGCAACTACCTCACAAAACCCATTCGAGACCCAGCAAAGAACAGAAACTGTGATGTTAGGACAAATGAGCCAAGGTAGTATACCCGATAGACCACATGAACAATTCACCATGCCGGGAATCAACCCCCACGGCCACACTAGCCAGGGAATGGGAAATATTAATAGCCCTACCTTTAGGACAGAACCGCCCCAAGGTGTCCCCATCATAATGCAATCCCTAGGGCTAGACAAAAGAGTGAGACCAATCCAATTGGCCAAATGTATGCGGAATTGTTACGATGGCACAGGAGAGCCCTATGACCACATAGCAGAATTCAAGCAAGTGTTACGAGCGGAGCAAGTGGATGACTTTTTCATGCAATATGAATCCTTTGGGCTAACTCTCATGGGAATAGCCTTAGCTTGGTTTCAATCCTTGGATCCAAATTCCTTTGGCAATATCGAACAATTCTTCCAAGAATTTGTCTAGGAATTCACTAAGCGAGGGATCAAGCACAATTCATCATCCTTACTGCATAGTTTCAAATAAGCTCCTAATGAGACAGTAAAAAACACAGCACGAAGATTTAATCAGTACGTAACTCGATGCCCTGTGACAGAGAGACCTTCCCAGCAAAAAATGATATCCCTATTTTTAGAAGGTCTGACCAATGGAACGCTCAGAATGTTAGTATACGTGAAATGGCTGCAAACTCTGAGTGAGTGTCTTCAAGCGTGCATAGATTTGGAAGAAAACTTGGTTGAGGATCTCAAGGTCACACAAAATCCTACCAAATCAGAGGATACAAGGAGCAATGAGACTTCTAGTTCGAGTTATGTGGACAAAGTGGCAACATTAGTGGCCAAGAAATTAGGAGTACAAGGACGAAGGAACTACCTGAATTCTTCCTTGAGATTGCCAATGTTAGGAAATTGCACACTTTGCGGTGGAGATCATCCATCTCATGTCTGCACCAGAGAAGGAATAGGGTTGTCACAACCTTACCCTTACAGTAGACCACCAACTCAAGAGCCTGACATGTACTCTTATAGTGAGCAGAAGTACCCCAACCACAATATCGAATACTATCCAGTGAATAGACAACCACGACTACTTGCACCACCCCAATGTAGACCATACGGGTACCCTCCTAGAGAACAAGACAGAGAAGTTCCTAGGTATAACCCTTGTCCAGGACCACGAGGAGCAACTAGACCGTATGAACATGGAGGATATAGCCAACCTCAACCTATACCAGGACAACAACCATCCCACCCACCAGATCCGACACAAGGACAAAATGTCACAATACAAGTCGTTTGTCTTGAGTGTGGCAAAGAACAACTCTTGAGAGATTGTCCCGGCCATCCCTCTAGTGCACCAAAGGTTACACCCGTTAATGTGGTAGGCCTAGTGGGGGATTCCAGTTCCAGTAGCGATAATGTGGCTCCTATACATGCAGTTACTAGGGCACAAGCCTTACAAAAAGCTAAACTAGGTGAGCAATCAGAGCCAAGTGAGTCAGAAGAGCCTAGTAAGAGAAAAACAAGAACGTGGAAGGACACTAGAGAGAAGGCCAATCGTAAGTGGACCAAAAAGTTATCTGAATTAGAAGAAAGCCTGAAAGATGCAAAAACAAAAATAGAAGATATTGCCTCTCAAAACCCCTCGCAGGTCAAAATTCCATCCACACCACTTCATCCCCAACCTCCCCACCCACCAACCATTGTAAATAGACCACAAGCAGGGTCTGTGCTTGCAGATCCAACCCCAGAAGGCTTGGACATGATGTTCAAGGCATACTAGGCTTGACTTCAAGAAGGACCAACACCTGCAAACCTAGACAAGAGCTATCCTAGAGCAGATTTAGAGATTGAACGGACAAAAATGTGCATAAAAATGGTGGAACTAGCTCAAGCTATGTTTGAGGCCAATCAATCGTTCAATCAGACGAATGCAATTACACCGGGTTTGCACTTCCAAGGCTTACTAGATAGATTAGAGCAGTTGGTAAATAAACCACAAGTTTCTTTACCTCCACAGGCTCAACCAACTGTTGAAAGAGAATGCTCATCACCAAAGAAAGTCTATGTTCCAGACTCCATAGATGATGGAGAACCTCTTTCAATTCAACAACACTCTCAAAAGTTCTTACGGGAAATACAAGAAGAGAAATGGGCCAAGGAGAAGGATGTTTTCCCTCCTATTCTTGAAATTGATGACCATCACGATCAATTCCCACAAGGCATTCCATCTATTTATGGAGACCAAGTAGAGCAACAAGAAAAAGAAAGTTCAGGATTTGAATCCAATTCCTTACAAGAGTTGCCACAATTCACAGGCCCATGGGAATCTGAATCTCTCAAGATCAGAGCCCCCACAATATTGATCAGAAACGAAGACTCGGTGGTTCCAAGAAACACTGATATCGTGAAGAACACTAAGGTTCAGTGTCATGTCACTGTGGAAGAGCTGCTCAAAGCAAAACTTGAGCTATGGAATCATGTGAAGGATCAGGTTCCAGAACTTGCTTCCAATATGCCAAAAGCAGACTCTAAGCAGAAAGTTCCAGAGATACCTCTAGACAAAATATGGGACATGAGCGAAGGTGAGGAATGTAATACTTATCTTCCGATCACCTACCAAGGTTACACAACAAAAGCAATCATAGATTCAGGTGCTGGTGTTGCTATTGCAACTACCTCCTTGTGGAAGCAATGGGATAAACCTGCATTAAGACCAACTAGAATGAAGCTTCAGATGGCTAATGGCCATGTGGAGAGACCTCTAGGATTGCTAGAAGGTATAACTCTAACCACTTGTGGTGTAGAGTTCGAGCACACCTTTGCTATATGTGACTTTGGTAAAACTACTACCTACGAAATGATCCTACGAAGGCCCTTCCTATGACAACTGCAAGTTGTACAGGATTGGGGAACCAACTCCTTATACTTGCAACGCTTAGGGGTCACGACCAAGGTAAATTTGAAGGATTACACCTTCAGAGATGTACCACCCCTACAGTGGAATTCTATCCACAAGGAGCAAGAAGATTCGATCTCTATGCATTCTAAAAGTTCATCTGAGACATCCTGGATGCATGAAGATACTCATTTGTGGATGTGCAAGGTCGCAAAGGAAGAGGAGAAATGCCTAAAAGCGAGAGAAAAAGGAACTTCTCAAGGAGATAGACCAATTAGAGACCCAGCCTATACACGAATGATCTTCCCAGATGAGGAATTTGAGCCTCATGGTTGGGCAGAAATCTTACCCACCATGGACATTGCTGTCAATGAAGAAAAATGGACACCTCATTGTGATGAGGAGGGTTATGATATCTCGGTGTTCATGTGTCAGCCCTTGCTAGAAGAATGTGATCCTAGTGACTTCATAGAAAAAGAAGAGAATGATGACGATCTACAGTCCATTGTGATGGATAGTTGCTTTACTTTCAGAGAAACACTATCTAGAAGACATAGGAGTATTTACCCAAAAGGAAGAAGAACCTCTCACAAGCATTAAAACTGTCAATTCAAAGGATGGAAGTGAAGGAGGTCAAAAGAAAAAGAAAAGACAAGGAGTGAAACAAGAAGAGAAGGAATCATTGTTCGAAGTACCAGAGAATTTCAAGAAATACGAAGTTGAGGACCCAAAAATTTTGGTATGAATGCCTAAGAGAGAGGCCACAACAGGAGAAGCATATGATAACAAAGAAAAGACGAAAAAAATTCGTAGTCACCATTGAAGAAAATGAAGAGAGATGTACCTACATAGGAGATCACCTAAGTAAAGAAGAGGAAGCCGAGTTGGTAGCTTTGTTAAGGGAATATAGGGACGTGTTTGCGTGGCACTATGGAGACTTGAAGGGAGTAGATCCGAAGGTTTGTTCTCATACAATCCCCATGATGGCAGATGCCAAGCCCACCAAACAGAATCCCTACACCTATAATGACACCTATGCAGCTAAAATAAAAGAGGAAATTGACAGATTGATTGAAGCCGGATTCATCTATGAAATTGAGCATACTGAATGGATGTCCCCCGATGTAGTGGTGCCCAAGAAGAATGGAAAGTTACGTGTGTGTATTAACCTTAAAAAAGTTAATGCGGCTACGATTAGAGATAGCTATCCACTTCCAATCACTGATCATTTATTGGAGTGTGTTGCAGGCAAGGAAGTTTATAGCTTCCTTGATGGATTTTCAGGTTACAACCAAGTAGCCATTGCCATAGAAGATCAACACAAAACGGCCTTTGCCATAGAGTGGGGAGTCTTTGCATTTTGTGTGATGCCATTTGGGCTGACTAATGCACCTGCAACCTTCCAAAGGCTCATGTGTCATGTCTTCAAGGAGTTCTTGCAAAAAAGCTTAGAAGTATATGTGGACGATTTATGTGCTCATTCCCAAGAAAGGAGATGTCACATTCCTGAGCTCAGACAAATCTTCAACAAGTGTAGACAATACCGAGTGTGTCTGAACCCAGAAAAGTGTGTGTTCATGGTACGTCAAGGTAAAATCTTAGGTCATATTGTTTCTAAGAATGGAATATCAACCGATGAGGACAAAGTGAAAGCCATCGCGGAGCTACTGAGGCCAAGGAATGTTAAAGAGGTACAAGCCTTTATGGGCCATTGTGGATATTACCGTAGGTTTATTCACATGTATGCAATTATAGCTAAGCCTCTTTATGCCTTGTTGACAAAGTTTGAGTGGAACGACGAATGCGAAAAGTCCTTCAATGAGCTGAAGAAACGCTTGTGCACAACACCCATACTGACCACTCCTGATTGTTGGATGCAT
Organism: Ceratopteris richardii; assembly: GCA_020310875.1. Taxonomy (NCBI): domain Eukaryota; kingdom Viridiplantae; phylum Streptophyta; class Polypodiopsida; order Polypodiales; family Pteridaceae; genus Ceratopteris; species Ceratopteris richardii. The sequence continues at coordinate 67,233,536 of CM035412.1, forward strand.
CCAATTATGCAATAGGATGTGTGTTGTCACAACCCACAGGAAAAGGAAATTTAGATTTGCCTATAGCCTATGCTAGTAGGCAATTGAGCGTTGCTGAATGAAACTACACCACAACCGAAAGAGAAGGTTTAGGCATGGTATATGGTGTAAAGAAGTTTAGACACTATCTATTGGCCACAAGTTCAAATTTTTCACTGATCATCAAGCTTTATTATACTTGGTCAATAAACCTTGCAATACAGGACGCTTAGTAAGATGGTTCCTCTTACTAATGGAATATGACTTTGAAGTGGTTGTTAGGCAAGGTAAGACCCACCTCAGAGCGGATCACCTTTCTCGCATCACTTCAGGAGAGCCACCGCAAGGAGTGTCTGATGAATTGCCCGATGCTTATCTGTTCAATCTAGAAGTTGTTCCTAAATGGGCAAATAATTTGGTACTAGTCCTAACCTTTGGACCTGCAAATAAGAAGGTGAAGACGAACAAGGATGAAATTGTGCGGTCACAAAGCTATCAAATATTGGCAGGAAGCATGTATAAACAATATACGGAGGGTGTTCTAGCTTGTTGTGTCGAGGAGGATGAACATAGTAGTTGGTTGCAACAAGCCCATGAAGGATTTCTAGGGAATCACTATTCTAAACAACGAACATTGCAAAATCTAAAACGTTTAGGAGTGTATTGGCCTAGTATAGACAAAGAAATTCATGAGTGGATCAAGAATTGTCCAGTGTGCCAAAAGAGACCCCCGGTGGAGCATGCGACTCTTTATCACATATCATTAATTCTAGATTGGAGTGCTCCATTGGTAGAATTTATGAGATCAGGAACATTACCTAGCGAGGCTAGTCTAGCAAGAAGACGGAGCATGGAGCAAGAGGCTAAAGACTATGCCTTAGTAGGCGAAAAACTATATCGGAGAGGCAAAGATGGTTACCTAAGACTATGCATTCATGAATCAGACTACTTGAAAGTCTTGGAAACTGCACACAGTAGTGTTGTAGGTGGACACTTTGGGCCTGACAGAGTAATCAAGACCATTCTATTCTTAGGACTTTGGTGGCCCACTCTTCATATGGATGCACATACCTATGTGAAGAAATGTGACACATGCCAAGGTGCACAATATCCAATTAGAAAAGATGAGATGCCTTTGAGGCCAATGATGGGAGGCCGTGCATTCTCAAAGTGGGGTATCGACTTTGTAGGACCTATTAACCCCCCAGCTAGAAACTCCCATGCCGAATACATTATTGTAGCCACAGATTACCTTACAAAGTGGGTAGAGGTCAAAGCCACAACAAAGAGTGATGCTCAAACAACGACTAAGTTCTTATTTGAAAACGTGTTCACCAGATATGGGTTACCAATAGAATTAGTGAGTGATCGAGGTACGCACTTCTTGAATGAAGTCATTGAAAATATCCTCCAAGAGTTCTTGGTGATACATAAGAAGTCTGCCCCCTATCATCCACAAGCTAACGAACAAGCTGAGAGCACAAACAAGATCCTATGTAATGTACTGACCAAACTCGTAAATAACAAACGCTCTGATTGGGACAAACAACTTCATCATGATGTTTGGGCTTATCGAGTTGCCTATAAAACGATACTCAATGCCACCCCATTTCAGATGGTTTTCAGACATAATGTTGTGCTACCTTTGGACTTCCTGATCCCAACTTTAAAAGTAGCACAAGAGCATGACTGGAATGGACACGAGTTATCCTCGAGGATCTATGATTTAGAACGCTTAGGTGAGACAAGGCTACGAGCGGCGACAGGCATCTACGCTGCAAAGAAAAGGCAAAAAGCTTACTTCGACGCACATATCAAAGATAAAGGACTGAAAGAGGGAGACCTAGTGTTGGTTTATACCCTAGAGCAACATGCCCATAAATTGGAAAAAAGAGGATATGGACCCATGATCATCAATAGAATTTCCACTAGCGGTGCAGTTCAATTGGCTACACTAGAAGGTGATATCTTGCCCAACTATATCAGTGGTTGTCGAGTCAAGCTATATCAAGAACCTCTTACAGAGGATATGCTACAGAGACTCAACACTGCTAAGAAGCGAAAAGAAGAAGAGTTAAGGGTTAGAGAAGAAGCACAGGCAGAGGCTAGAGAACGCATTAGGAGAAATAAGTTAAGATGCCTAGGCCTAGATATCGATAGTAAGGCCCCAAGATACCACATGGCTATGTGTCGGACATCAAGTGCAATTGCTTCTCGAATAATTGATCGACGTCCCTTTGTGAACATCACGGTAGGACAAGGGAATCATGCAAGGACTGTGAGAACATTGGTTGACTCAGGTGCCGCAACTAGTGTAGTTAGACTTTCATACTGCCAAGACCTGCAATTGAACATCAAACCCATAGAGGCCTATCTCATAGGATTAGGAGGTGTGGAAACCCCCTGTTTGGGCGAGGTAGAGCTACTCATCTATCTTCAAGATGTTCCAATGAGAGTCCAAATGCTAGCGTGTGAAGATGAGGACCTTACGGAACCACTTGTCCTAGGTCAAGACTGGATCTATGACCATGCAGTCAACGTAAACCTTAAAAGCCAACTTCTTCAAGTGTGGGTACATGAACAATGTATTACCTTAGAACTAGACAATTGCATGCTCACAAATCCAGAGGTCACACATTCTCTTAGTTCTTTTGACACTAATCTTCACAAAGAAAATGTCGTGTGTGTCAAAAACCCTACAAAGCACAAGGACTCAATCATGGAAGCAAAAGCTCAAAGGCCAGCAAAACCCTCTTCTTCTTCACATACTAATGCAAGTGTAACTCGACCAAAGAGGCAAGCAAAAATGACAACTGCTATATCAACTAGACAGATGGAATTCAAGAAGAAAGAAGCTCAGGGCATGAAGCAGATTTGGGGACGAAAAGGAGAACAACCACCAACCTTGCCACAAACCTTCCCAGTCAGGCAAGTCAACCATGCTAAAAGAAGCACCAAGAAACGAGGACCAGCTCAATCCTACAGTCTTTGACAAATTTGGGTACCAAAGCAATCGAGGGAGGCCAACCATAATAACGTAAAAATTTGGGTGCCAAAGAAGTTAGTTTCAGCTCAACATGGGCGATTACAAATGTGGGTACCCAAGACACTCTTATATGCGCAAACACCATAAATCTCCCACACAAGCACAGTTTCCACAAAGATGCCAAGGAGAAGCAAGGGTCAACACCAAGCACAAAGAACCAAAGCAGATCAACCCACCTCTTCGACAAACATAAAAAGGCCACCAAAAAGGGTATGGGTGTGGAAGCCCAAAGTACCAGTAGCTTCGAGAGAGCCAAAGAGCCAACAGCGATGGATACCGAGATTCAGAAACCACCCAAAGATACAGAGGATAGAGCTTATGTCTATAGGGTCAAATACCATCCTGAAATGGATCCCTATAAGAAGGATTACATCATTTCAAGATCCACTAGCGACCTCGAACAAAGATTGCCTCAACATCCACCAACCACATTGAAAACCTCTACGTGCAACAACCATGTGCCTTTGACATAACCTTGTCTTTTGCACCATTTAGGTCATGCATTTCCAAAGTATGCATTAATATAGGGCTGCATTACACGGCCGTGCATAGACACAATTGAGGAACCCAAGCACATGCGACATATTTGACATATGTAAAATATTTTATTGATGCTAACACCTTTTTTCTTGTTTAATTCCATTGTTCCAAAAAAAAAACAGAATAGGATTGTGCGCTTGAAGAATCTCCAATGTGAACCATCAACAATGGAAGACAAGCTGATGGTCAATCACCATGATAGAAGTACAACACGAAGAGTTGAAGATCGATGGAACTTTCACCATGGTAAGAATTGTATGCTTCAACAACAACATGACCATGATCCATAAGGAAACCTCTTCGTCGGCATACCCTTGAGCACTTAGCTCAAGACCCAACTTCTTGCACCATAATTCTTCCAATGCATTTCCCAAGTATGCATGCATAGGGCCACATTACAAGGCCATGCACAAGGCACATCTCTTGTTAAACCCATGCACTAATGCACTTACCCATCATCCATTATGGGTTAAAAGTACTTGGCATAAAAACGAGGAAAGCCATCTTTGGCAGAACCAGAGGTCATCATGGTGACAACTGCAAGAGCACGCTCACAAAGACCCCATCAAGCTGGCGTACAAGGAAGAAGTCCATACAAAGGTAGCAATGACAAAATGATGAACCAGACAACTGCCCAAGCTACAATTGGAAGATGGACCACTCTTATGGATACATGATGGACACTATCTCTCCACACACTACATGGAACTACCACTACAACAAGGGTCTGTCTGGGATGACAGACTTTAGAGGGAGGGAGTGTTGACAGTTAAGGTCACACACAAGCAGCAAAGCACATCAATGAAGTGGAAACACAAGAAGAAGGAGCATGTAGGGAGCTCCAAGAAGCACATGTCAAATTTTCAGAAGAAATCCCTATAAATATAGTGACTTTTATCACTAAAAACCATTGTAAATACCATTTTCCATTTTTACAACTCCATTTTGTTCAAACCAAGGAGTCCTCGAGCTTGAGGATATTAAAACTATCATCCTACCAATTTTCATAATTTTTAGATTCCGTTTGAGTCCCCAAATAAGCCTTGGAACCTATTTTTTAACTAGGCCGGACACTAGGTCTGGACATGGCCAAAACTACTCAAAAAACTATAAAAAGGGCTGGAGAGCTCATTTTTGGGGTTGGCTTGTTGTAGATTTCAGCTTTGTAAGAGAGTTCTTTGGCAAACAAAGTCCTTCCATTGTTCCACTCTTTGCTCTTACCTTGTGCGCGTGTGTGTGTATGTGTGTGCATGTTTGTATGCTTTCACTCACGCACTTGTGCCCTTCACTTGCTCTTGGTCTTCATACCAGTCCTCACGTCTCCACGGATTGACATTTATGAGGTGAAGCTCCTCACGTTGGTACTTGCCATTGTGCTAGAGTGACACTTGCCTTTTGATTTCCATGCTTTGAACTCTTCCAAGTTGATGGTGTTCTCATTGTCTAATTTGATGTCTTCAATTGTGCTTGGCTCCTCCTTGGTGAGGCTTGGAAATTCTTCTTCCAAGTCATATGGGAATTTGACATTCCTGCATTCACTTTGAAACCAAGAATCATTCTCATCAAATGCAACATCTCTACTGACCATAAATGCTTTGTTGGATGGATTATAAAACCTATATCCTTTTTTGTTTATATCATACCCTATGAAGATGCATTTGTTTGCCTTTGGGTCTAACTTAACTCTGATTTGAGATGGAACATGCACATAAGCAACACAACCAAATATTCTGCAATGTTCAAGTGATGGTCTCCTACCATGCCATGCCTCATAGGGGGTCATTCCATGAAGGGATTTAGAAGGGAATCTGTTGATGAGATAGGTGGCAGTAGAAACACTCTCCACCCACAAGTAAGTTGGCAACTTTTTTTCATTAAGCATTGATCTAGTTTCTTCCACATTCAATTTGTTCCTCCTCTCTGCTATTCCATTTTGCTCAGGAGTATACCTAGTAGTGATCTCCATTTTTGATACCTCTATCCTGCAAAACAGTATCAAATTCATTGGAGAAGTACTCAACTCCTCCATCTGACCTTATCCTCTTTAGGCTTCTTCCTCTTTGATTTTCCACAAGTGCAAGATACTTCTTGAAACAACTAAAAACGTCATCCTTAGGTTTCATGAAATACAAGATAGTCCACCTACTGAGATCGTCAATGAATGACACATAGTACCTTGAGCCTAAAAGTGAAGGGTCCTTGCTTGGTCCCAACACATTTGTGTGGACAAGTTCCAAATAATCTTCATGTATATAGCCCTTCTTTGAAAGGGTAACCTGTGTGATTTACCAAATTGACATGCACCACATTTATAGATCATGTGTTGTTTGGATACATTAGGTATCCCAAGTACACATTGATCTCTACATATCTGTTTCAATGTTCTCTCACCAATGTGCCCTAATCGTTTGTGCCATATTGTAGCTCAGTGATGAGTAGCACCTCCTTTAATGTCAATCCGGAAAGACGTGAGGATGGTATGAAGACCTCGAGCAAGTGAAGGCACAAGTGCGTGAGTGAGAAGCACGCAAACATGCACACACATACACACACACGCGCACACACGGCAAGACAAAGAGTTAGAAGCAATGGAGTTCTTAGATTACTTTCAAAAAGCTCATACAAGTTCAAAACTATTACAAGCTAACCTAAAAAATGAGCTCTCTAGCTCTATTTATAGTTTTTGACTAGGTTTCGGCCGTGTCCAGACCTAGTGTCTGGCCTAGTTAAAAATTAGGTTCTCTACCCTATTTGGAGGTTCAAACGAAGTCTAAAAAATGTGAAAACTGACAGGTAGGTACTTCTAAAGCTCCTCAAGCTCAAGGACTCCTTGGCCTGCACAAAATGGAGCTACAAAATTATGAAATGGTATTTACAATGATTGTTAGTGATGAGAATCATTGTTATAAAGATGTTGATTTGGAAAAATTTGAAGGGCCTATCTGCTAGATTTGCATCGACTGCTCTGTATACTTAATCCTTCACCTCGCTCTGACTCTCTCCGCTGGCTTCCTTGTCTAGTCAATCCTTGGGTGCCCATACTGCTCTCAACACCCCCCCTCTCTCGCGTCTGTCGTCTCTGACAGACTCTTGTTGCTGGGAGTGCTGGATGTAATAGTCCACCACATGAGTGGCAAGTTGATGTTCTTGTATGTGTAGTCCTCTGGCCAAATCTATCATCATGCGATCCCAATCAATTGGTCCTGGAATGTCCGGATGTGACAGACGTAATTGATCTGCATGGATGGTTTGTTCTACTGCGAATAGATGTAGCAAATGTGTTGGTCTGGGAATGAAAATTTCCGAGTGATATTCCTAGAATCCCGTAGAGAACATTTCCGCAAATGTCTGCTTGAGGCATGCAGGTAAGTACTTTATTCGTGCATGCCAGGCAAAGATTATATTGACCGAGGGAGTCTGGCTCATGTTGTAGACTAAATCCTTGTTACCTTGAGAGAATCCAAGGGTAGAGATGTATGGAGCATGTGCCTTCCGAAAGGTTTTGAAGACAATGGTCATGAGCTCGAATATTTTCATACACATTTTTGCTGCTATGTCGGGTACATTATTTAGACGTGTAGACCAATGTCGAATTGTTGATATCATGTAGGCTACGGTTGGGGTCCCTCGAGGCGGAGCAAAATATGGATAGTTAACCCAAGCCAAGCATTCTTTATTGTTGCGTACCTTGATTGCAAATGCTTGCCAGGATCTGCGACGTACCATTGGGCAATAGCATGGATTATACTTGATCTACAATGGCATGGTTGCCCAGGCGCTCATCATTTCAGGGTAATCGGTTAGTAGACGTGCACGCCAATTAGGTTGGAAGATCGAGCTAGCACGTGCATCTACCGGTAAGTCCTCTGGCTCAAATTGAGTGGCGAATGTGGGCTCCTTCCCTGTATGCCTTTTAACTTCTGCATTCTAATCATGTAGCAAGACAAAGTAAGGCATGTATTGCGGTTCTGATGTTGTGATCAACCGTTGGTGGGATAGGTTCTGAAAGTAAGAAGATCGAAGGACAGTTTCTTCCTGATTTGTAAGAGATTGAATTTGCACGGCAACACGATCATCATGTGTCTTTCCCACTTTCTCGATCCTTTTAACCCAATCGGGAACTCCAATTTCTAAGGTGTCCTGTCCTTCCTCTGTTACCCGACCGCCGGGTGTTGGCATCGGCTAGTACGGCTCTTCATAATTGTCATCGACGGGGATTTCCACAACTGTTTTAGGTTCTGGTTCTTCAGTTGGTGAGGGTGGCCTTTCATATGGTAAGAGACGTGCTTGGAGTTCGGCCACCTGTTTTCGGAGGGTCTCTAATTCTTCTGTAGAGTGTTGCAAGATTATTGGCTCCTGTTGAGCTGTGGGGCCACTGGCTATCTGCTTCTTTAGATCCGCACATTCAGCCTCTAATTTTTCATATGACTCCGAGAAATTTGCATGCTCCTCGAGTAAGATGCGAATGTCTTCTGATGGGACTGCTCTATACTTGGTAGGGCTAATGGTTGCTCCTGCAGTCCCCTCCATAGCTGCTTCAAAGTTGTCTTGGTTTTGTTGTTGAAGCCGCTTGTTCTCTTCTAGGGCTGCTGCCATATGCTTTCTTAATAGCCCAAGATTGCGTCTAAGTGTAGCATTGGATATCATTTGCGCCTGAAGCACAGTTTCTAGTTCCTTGACTGTTGTATCATCCACCGTCAATATTTTTTATTCCCAAGAGCTTGTTGTAAAGTGGTATGTTCGGTTAGGAGCGTTTGGTAATCAGCTTCTAAAGTGTTAACTCTAGCCTGTAGGCACCGAGATTCTGCCTGGAGGGCAGCAGTGCGTTCTTCCAATTGATGGTATTCTTGTTGTAGTTGATGTGCACACTGAAGTAATGTATTGAACGTGCTATTTACATTATGAGATGCAAGGGGAAAAGTTTGGAATGCAAGGGAGGTGGGAATGGGAAGGGAGGTAGTGAATGCTGTGTCTACCAATGATGTGTTGAGTGGTGAGGTGGGGGGTAGTGGAGGGGGAGATGGTGGAATTGTGGTGAGAGGTGCGGTGGTTGGTGAAATGTCCATTGGGTCAGACAAGGTGGTGTGTACAGGGGCTACCATGTAGGTTGGTATGGTAGGTGAAGTGAGTGTGGTGTTTGTGTAGATTGATGTCGTTGCGAATATGTGGGGAATGTGCGGCTGATACATTGGAGTGCGGATGAACTGCTCCACAAAGGACGGGTATTGGGGTGGTGAGGTTAGGTTGAATGAGGTGTAGGGGGCAGATGGGAAGTGAGGGTCATGGAATGGAGGTACCCGTATTGGGGGATAGGCTGGGAAACACAGGGTGCCTTCTGTGGGTGCAGGGTTTCCAACCACACTTGGAATTATGGGATGGCCAATTATGGGTTCAGAGGACATAACGGTTGAAGTGTACAAGGGATTGGTGATGGACGAGAAGAGGGTGTCTTTAGAGGTGGGTTCTCGAAATGAGAATGATGTGAATGAGGTTGGGTTATAAGTGAAGGTAGAGGTGATGGCTGCCGTTTCTTCCATGGTGGGAGGTGGTGGTGGGGGTGGAGGGGGTGGTGATGGGGGGTGCTGGGGTGAGATGGGTGATGTCTGAACGAAGGTTTCAGCAGAGAGGTCAATGGTGGTGGTGGGGGTAGCTGTGGTTTCAATGGTTACTTCTTGTTCTGTGACGGGTATCCTGATAGTCTTACCTGCTCGTGGTAATGTGTCAACTCTACGCTTGTCATACCTCATGGACTGGCGGACTGCTGTGTGGACAGCCTCCAGAACTCCTAAAGATTTTGACACTAATTTGAGGGTGTCTGTAGCTCAGCGATGAGTAGCACCTCCTTTAATGTCAATCCGGGGAGACGTGAGGATGGTATGAAGACCACGAGCAAGTGGAAGCACAAGTGCGTGAGTGAGAAGCACACAAGCATGCACACACATACACACACACGCGCACACACAGTAAGAACAAAGAGAGTAAGACAATGGAATCTCTTCTATTGCAAGAAAGTTCTCATACAAGCTCAAACTACAAGAAGCTCCCCTCCAAATGAGCTCTCTAGCTCTATTTATAGTTCTTGACTAGCTTTGGCCCTGTTCAGACCTAGTGTCCGGTCTAGTTAAAAATTAGGTTCCGGGGCTTATTTGAGGGCCCAAACGAGATCTAAAAATTATGAAAATTGACAGGCAACTACATCTAAGGCTCCCCAAGCTCGAGGACTCCTCGGCTTGTACAAAATGGAGCTACAAAAAGGTGAAATGATATTTACAAGGGTTCGTAGTGATGAGAATCACTTTTAGAATGATGTGGGGGTTTTTGGAAAAAATGAAGGGTAGCCTCAGTGCTAGATCTGCATATGTGTCCATACTTGCCTCTTCCCGCATCCTGTCAACACTCTCCCCCCCCTAGGGTCTGTCGCCTCTGACAGACCTCTTTTCCGCTGTTTGATCAATGTAGGTTTGCAGGAGGTCCGTTGCCACTTCGTGTTCTTTGATTTTTAAACCTCTGATTAGATCTCGTTGCAAGGCCTCCCAATCCACTGTACCAGGCATGTCAGGTTGTGGCATCGTGTAAAGCTCGGAGTGCATCGTTTGCTCACATGCAAAGAGATGGAGTAGATGCGTAGGCCGTGGCGCAAATACCTCTGAATGTGCTTCCCAAAACCCCGTGGTGAACATGTCGTCAAATGTTTGCTTGTAGCAGGCAGGGAGGTATCTTATGCGTGCATGCCATGCGTAAGCCACTCGTATGCTCGGGGTTGTGCTCATATCATATAGCAGGTCGTAGTTACCATTGATAAACCCTGGAATAGGAGGTTGAATATGACATACATTGCGAAAAGTTTTGAGTACGACCTGCATCATGTCGAAGATCTTGAGCATCATCTGGGCAGCGACATCAGGCATAGGGTGGAGGCGTGGTATCCAATGTCTGATGGTTGCAATCATGTATGACACTGTAGGAGTACCGGTTGGGGGGGCGATAGCGGGGTAATTGAGCCATTCCTTGCAGTTTGCGTTATTCTGAACCTTGATGGCAAAAGCTTTCCATGATCGGCGTCTTTGCACTGGCCCAAAACACGGATTGTACCTCAAATGCATGGGGGCATGATCCCATGTTCGAAGCATTTCTGGGTAAGTTTCGAGTAACTTTTGCCTCCACGTTGGTTGAAATATGACCCCCTTTCGTGCCGCTTCTGGTATGTCTTCTGGTTCGAACTGTGTGGCAAATGTGGGGCACTTGTTGGTGACTCGTTTGATTTCTGCATTGTAGTCAGCTAACAGTACAAAATAGGGCTTGTATTGCAGTTCAGAGCTAGTGATCAGGCGTCTAGGAGCGAGGTGCCTGAAGTATTCTGAGTGAAGGATGGTGTCCTCAACGGCCTTCATTGCCAGCATCTGAGTGGATATCCGCTCCTGATGAGTTTTCCCCATCTCCTCTACTTGTTTCATCCATGCTGATGGGGGTTCCTCATAGGTATCTTGGCCTTCTTCTGTTACGCGTCCTCCTGGGAATGGTTGAGGCTCGTAGGCGTCGACTAATGCTTCCTCCACTGGGATGGTAACTGCTTCTTCTTCTGACGGTTGCTCTGGTGGGGAAGGGGGTCGTTCGTACTGCATCAACTTCAGTTTTAAGTCTGCGATCTGCTGCCGTAACTCCAGCACGTCGTTGGGCGTTGAAGGTTCCGGTTCGGTGGAAGTAGCAGCGTCCGTTATTTCTTTATGTTCTTGTCGGTGTGGTGTAGACTCTTGGGGTCTCTGTACGTCCTTTAGCTGGTCGGCAAGCTGATCATGTGCTTCTAACAGATTGGCATATGTTTCCAAGATTTGTTGTATGCTTTCTGATGGGACCGCTTGAAATTTGACCGGGTCTATGGGTGCTCCCGAGGTGTTTTCCATGGCAGCCTCGAGGTTCTCTTGGTTTTGTTGTTGAAGCCGTCTATTCTCTTCTTGCGCTGCTGCCAGATGTCGTCGTAGCAAAGCCATGTTTCGTTGAAGCCGTGCATTGCGGCCCATTTGATCGCGCAGCTGTTCCTCCATGGCTTTGCTCTCTTCCATATGTCTCGCTTTGAGTTGCGCATTTTCCTGTTCGAGGGCGGAGATCTTGCTTTGTGACTCCGTATGAATGAACTCCAAAGCATTGACACGCTCTTGGAGTGTTGCTGAGAGGGTGCAAAGCCCTTTGTTATTTTCTTCCAATAATGTATATTCTTGCTTAAGCTGAGTGGCAGCTTCAAGCATCGTGTCGAGTGCAAGACTAAATGAGGTGGAAGATGCAGGGGGTTGGGAAGTGGGAATGGGACAAGTGGATGTCGTGCCTACCGTGTGTGGAAGTGGTGCTGTGAGTGTAATAACCTGTGATGGTGTTGTGAGGACAGTGGTGGTGGGTGATCCAGCAGATGGTGAGATGTCCATGGGATCGGACATGAGTGAGTGTGATTCGTGAAATGTGAACACCGGGACGGTGGGTGGTGTGATAGTGGTGGCCGTGAATGTGGGGGAGTGAATTTGGGGATGGGACTTTTTCTTATGTTCCTCGACCTGTTGAAGAATATTTACAAGGTAGGTCCAGAAGGGGGGTTGGTTGGTTAGTGGGGTGCTCGAGGCAGTTACAAGGGACGGGGTAGGTGGAGTTTGGGGGGGAGGAAATGGAAGGGTGGAGGGTAAAGGGAAGGAAAGAGTCTGACTAGTGACAGATGGTTGTCCAAAGGCATGGGGGAAGAAAGGATGACCTAATTGAGGTTCAAAAGCCTGAGTGACAGAGATGGATGAGGGTGAAGGGAGGAGGGTGGAAACGGGGGTGTGTACAATGGTCTCACTATAGGAGGAGAATGTTTGTGTAGAAGGACACGTGGAGAGAGGCTCTGAGGGTGGGATAGGAGATGATGGGGGAGATGGGGCATGCGTAATGTCCTCCGGTTCATCATTGTGCCTAGGGCTAATCATGTGCATATCTTCTGATGTGGATGTAGCTAACGCGGTAGATACTTCCATCTGAATCATCTTTCCTTGTCGCGGCCGTGTATCAATTCTTCTTTGATCATAAGCAGGGTTCTCTTGAGAGACCATGGTTCTCATTGCTTCACTGATGCCACAGGTGTCCGCCAATAGATTCAGTGATTCTACAAACTGGGGGTCGATATGCTCTGACTGTAACATCTGGTTTACTAGGGCCCTATTTGCTTCTTCTGACATTTTATGGCGGCTTTGTACCTGCTTGATTGTCTGGTATAATCGTTTGAGCTGTGCCGTATATGCAGGGACTTCGTCTTCACTCTCTTCTGGGTTATTCCTTGGTGCCTGCTCCTGGGCTTGTGTGTTTGGACTTGGGGGAGGTTGCGTCACTCCTAGCTCCTGTACGCTGCTTGTCTCACCTCGTGCATATTCTCTTTGGGTTGATGTCCCCGGATCGACATTGTCAGGACAGCCTTCACTGTCTGATAGGTGAGCCGTTTGCAGAAATGTTTCAAAATCAAAATTTGGGTCTTCAGTGAAAGTGGCCATCGCTGCAAATTCTGCATCGGTAGGTAGCGGAGGGGCAGAGGGAGTGGGCTGTACCACCTCTCTTGGTTGAGACTCCTGAAGATGAATTGTGATTGGTGCCACCGGGGCTTCCGCTCTAGTGGAGACTTCGGTAGTGGTTGCTGGAGGGATCAAGACTTGTGAAAGGGATCCACGCATTCTTTTTGCAGGCTGACTCCCTGACTTTCGCCCCTTAAACAACTCCATATGTGCATACTTTAGGGCTCGCGCAACTGGTACATCGTATGCCAGACATCTGTAGATGATTCTAGTCAACGCACAGCAACCATGTAGAGTGGGTTTCCTCACCCCCCGCTTGCCTGCCTCATATACCTGATCTAAGATCCATACTGGCATCTTAATGGGCAAGCTGCCGGTCTCTGCTAAGTACAGTCCGTACCATATCTTCTTGTGAGGCTGAGTGAAACGGTCTTGAGCTGGAAATGCGAAGTGTTGGAGGCACATCCGCAGGGGTATGGCGATGTTGGGGGTGAGGGCGCACATGTCTTTGAGCTTCTTGACTCTATTGCTTTTCATTGATTCTGGTATCAGGGGGTCGCGATCTGAAGGCACATGAGTACCATACATTTGAAGGGCTTCCCTGATTAATGTTACATTTAGTTCAAACTTCCTCATCTCCTCCAGATTAGATAAGGAGGGCACCCAGAATGTGCCTGAATGATCTTTATCCCCGGTAGGTTTCATAGTAGCAATCAAGTAGTAACACCTGAGGAAGTCAGGTTTTGGTAGAGCTGCACTGAAGTAAGTTTGCAGTCCAGCCTTTCGCCAGATCTCTTGAAGGGGAGCTGCATTTTGTAAGGCCTCAAATTCTCTTGAAAAGAATTGGAAGGTCCACCAAACCCCTCCACACTCCATCTTGGACTCCCAGATGTGGTCCGCGTCTCCCAAATCCCCTGGCATTTCATTGAACCAATGGGAATGCCCTTTCACTCTTTCAGTTAGCCCACTGGGTGGATCTGGAATAGGAATCCTTCGCACATTCAAGAGTTCTTCAGGCCTAGCCGTTGGTGGAGCTTCTACTGGCATGGCATCCCAATTGATAGGAGCACCAGATCCTGCCTGAGAGCTTGTGCCTGCCGCTGTTGCCATGAGAGTAGGTTGCTTATCTGCTGGAAGACGAAAGGCACATTAGTGTTGCATAGGAAACAGGATGTAATGGTGTTCCCTTCACAATACTAACACGACAATCCCGGAGGTCAGTGATTAGTGGTGAGGTGTTTATGATATGGGTGAGTGGTGATTAAAGGTCAGTGTCATCTTAGATGCATACTTTGGTTATGCAATGGGCTCGGAATGCTTCTACGTTAGTGTGGACGGATTTACAGAATAGGGTCAGGGGGTTTAGTACACCGTTTAATTCTCCATACTTTGATACAGGAGTCGTAGCTCTTAGAGCTAAGAACATGTGAAGATTTCGGTCTGAGAGTGTGATGTATGTGGGATCTTGTGGGTACCCATTTCCAGACATTCCTGGGGTTGATGGGAGTGTGGACAGTGAGAGGTGTAGGTATCTTGTCACTTCCTGAGTTGTTGGCCAAGAGTGCTTGTGAAAGCTGCTTCATCCTTGTGCCTGTGGTTGAAGTAATTTGGGCTTGTAAGCTAGCCTTGGGCACCCATATCTGTCTAGCATTAGGGATGGCCTTCATTGACCGCTTAGGAACCCAAATAGAGATGGTGTGCCTAGGGGTTATCCTAGAGGGCTTCTTAGTTTTGTTCCTTGATAGTGAGGCTCGTTTCTTGTCTCCTTGAGAATCTTCGATTGGGGCTGTAGGTCTCCCATCCTTGCGTATCCAGACCTGCTTCACGCCATGAGATGCTCCATGATGCGCAGGTTGGCGTTCCTTCCTCTTGATCAGCGGTCTCCCTCGCATAGAGTGATGTTCGGTCCGTTCGTTTAGAATCTTCTTTGGATCAATTAGGAACTCCTTCTTGGCTCCTGAACCTTCAGTAAGATTGACATTCCTCTGCACCATAGAAGTTTGGACAAGCACATCGTGGTTATCTTCGTGTGGATTCCTGGAGGGACCAGGAGTTGTTGCCTGTTCTATTGGTTTGAGTGCTTGAATTTCTAATTCAATCGTGAGATGACTTTGGCCTACCCAAGCCTGAAGAAGTCCACTTCTTAGGTTCAGGTTGACTGCGTGATCATAGATCCAGTCTTGGCCCAATATAAGCGGTTCGGTCAGATCCTCGTCTTCACACACTAGCACTTTTACTGGCATGAGGACCTCTTGTATGTGGAGGGGAAGATCCACCTCACCCATACAAGGGGTTTCAACACCTCCTAATCCTATCAGATATGCTTCTATGGGTTTTACCTCCAACTGTAGCTGCAGGCAGTAAGAAAGCCGAACTGCACTTGTGGCTGCTCCTGAATCAATTAAAGCCCTCACGCTTGCTGTGCTTTCCTTTTGTCCTATTTCTAGGGTCAGGAAAGGTCGTCGGTCTACTATCTTATGGGTGCGTCCACCTGAAACCTTACACATGGCCATGTGATAGTCTGGAGGCTCTTCAGTGTTAGCCATAGGCTGGTCCCTTCCTTGTCTTCTCAACTTCATTCGTTTGATACGTTCTAAGGCCTCTGCCTGTGCTTCCTCTCGAATTCGTTTTTCCTCCTCTTTACGTTGCTTAGCAATATTGAGTCGGCTTAGCATCTCCTCCGTGAGGGGTTCCTGATACATCTTGACTCTGCATCCGCTAATATAGTTTGGGAGGACATCCCCCTCCAAAGTGGCTAGTTGTACTGCTCCACTCGTGGAGATCCTATTAATGATCATAGGTCCGTAGCCTCTCTTCTCTAGCTTTCTTGCGTGTTGTTTCAATGTGTAGACTAACACTAGATCTCCTGCTTTCAAGCCCTTATCCTTCACATGGGCATCAAAGTATGCCTTTTGCCGTTTCTTTGCAGCATAGATACCCGCTGCTGCTCGTAGCCTCGTCTCACCTAAGCGCTCTAGATCAAAGATCCTCGAGGACAACTCGTGTCCATTCCACTCATGCTCTTGTGCTACTCTTAAAGCTGGAATTAGGAAATCTAAGGGTAGCACCGCATTTTGTCCGAAGACCATCTGAAATGGGGTGGCATTGAGTACCGTTTTGTAAGCAACTCGGTATGCCCAAACAGCATGGTGAAGTTGTTTGTCCCAATCAGAGCGTTTATTATTGACCAGTTTCGTCAATACGTTACACAGGATCTTATTCGTGCTCTCGGCTTGTCCGTTAGCTTGTGGGTGATAGGGTGCAGACTTCTTATGTACCACCATGAATTCTTGAAGGAGATTTTCAATGACCTCATTCAAGAAGTGCGTGCCTCTATCACTAACCAACTCTATTGGTAACCCATATCTAGTGAACACATTTTCGAATAAGAATTTAGCCGTCGTTTGAGCATCATTCTTTGTCGTGGCTTTTACTTCCACCCACTTTGTGAGGTAGTCTGTGGCTACAATAATATACTCTGCATGGGAGTTCCTAGCTGGGGGGTTGATGGGACCTACAAAGTCTATGCCCCACTTTGAAAAGGCACGTCCTCCCATCATTGGCCTCAAGGGCATTTCATCTTTTCTTGTCGGATATTGGGCACGTTGGCATGTGTCGCAACTCTTCACATAGGTATGTGCATCCATATGAAGAGTGGGCCACCACAGTCCTGAAAATAGAATGGTCTTAATTACTCTGTCAGGCCCAAAGTGTCCACCTGCAACACCGCTGTGTGCCGTTTCTAAGACTTTCAGGTAATCTGATTCATGTACGCACAGTCTTAGGTAACCATCCTTGCCTCTTCTGTATAGGTTATCCCCTACTAAGGCATAGTCTTGAGCCTCTTGCTCCATGCTTCGTCTTCTTACAAGACTAGCCTGATTGGGTAATGTTCCCGATCTTATGAACTCGACCAGTGGAGCACTCCAATCTGGGATTAAGGACATGTGATAAAGAGTGGCATGCTCCACTGGGGGTCTCTCCTGGCACTCTGGACAGCTCTGGATCCACTCTTGTACTTCTTTGTCCATGCTAGGCCAATACACTCCTAAGCGTTTTAGATTCTGCAAGGTTCGTTGTTTAGAGTAGTGATTCCCTAGCGGTCCCTCATGGGCTTGTTGCACCCAACTAGCATGTTCATCCTCCTCGACACAACAAGCTAACACCCCTTCTGTATCTTGCTTGTACATACTTCCAGCCAAGATTTGATACTTTAATGATTTTACAATTTCCTCTTTGCTTGTCTTAACATTTTTGTTTGCAGGCCCGAAGGTTAGGACTGGTACCAACTTATTTGCCCATTTAGGTACAACTTCTAAATTGAACAGATAAGCATCGGGCAACTCATCAGACACTCCTTGCGGTGGCTCTCCTGAAGTGATGCGAGAAAGATGGTCAGCCCTAAGGTGGGTTCTACCTTTCCTGACAACCACTTCAAAGTCGTATTCCATTAGCAAGAGGAACCATCTTACTAAGCGGCCTGTATTGCAAGGTTTATTGACCAAATATAGTAACGCTTGATGATCAGTGAAAAACTTGAACTTGTTGGCCAATAGGTAGTGTCTAAACTTCTTCACAGCATATATCATGCCTAAGCCTTCTCTCTCCGTTGTGGTGTAATTTCGTTCAGCTGCATTTAATTGCCTACTAGCATAGGCTATCGGCAAATCTAGGTTTCCTTCACCTGTGGGTTGTGCTAGCACACATCCTATTGCATGATTGGAGGCATCTACATGAACATGAAAGGGTTTGCTCCAATCCGGAGTAGTCAATATTGGTGCTGTGCACAAACGTCTCTTCAGCTCATTGAAGGAAGTCTCGCATTCCTCATTCCATTCAAAATTCGTTAACAGCCCATAAAGAGGTTTAGCTATGATGGCATACATGTGGATAAATCTACGATAATATCCACAATGGCCCATAAAGGCTTGTACCTCTTTCACATTTCTTGGTCTGGCCAACTCTGCTATTGCTCTCACCTTGTCTTCGTCTGTTGATATTCCATTCTTCGAAACAATGTGACCTAAGATCTTACCTTGGCGTACCATAAACACACACTTCTCTGGATTCAGACACACTCGATAATCTCTACACTTGTTGAAGATTTGCCTAAGCTCAGGGATGTGGTAACTCCTTTCTTGGGAATGAGCGCATAAATCATCCACATATACTTCTAAGCTCTTTCGCAAGAACTCTTTGAAGACATGACACATGAGTCTTTGGAATGTTGCAGGTGCATTGGTGAGCCCAAATGGCATCACACGAAATGCAAAGATTCCCCATTCTGTGGCAAAGGCCGTTTTGTGCTGATCTTCGGGGGCAATGGCTACTTGGTTGTAACCTGAAAATCCATCAAGGAAGCTGTAAACTTCCTTGCCTGCAACACGCTCCAAAAGATGTTCGGTGATTGGAAGAGGATAACTATCTCGGATCGTAGCGGCATTAACTTTTTTAAGGTTAATGCACACTCGTAATTTCCCATTCTTCTTGGGCACCACTACAATAGGGGACACCCATTCAGTGTGCTCAATCTCATAGATGAATCCGGCTTCAATCAGCCTGTCAATTTCCTCCTTTATTTTGGCCGCATAATTGTCATTATATGTGTAGGGTTTTTGTTTGGTGGGCTTAGCTTCAATGGTCATCGGAATCGTATGAGAGCAGATCTCTGGATCTACTCCTTTCAAGTCTCTATAATGCCATGCAAACACATCCCTATATTCCCTTAATAGAGCTACAAGTTCTGCTTCCTCTTCTGCACTTAGGTCGTCTCCTATGTACGTACATCGCTCTTCGTTCCCTTCAATGGTCACTACAATTTTTTTGGTCTTTTCTTTATTGTCATATGCTTCTCCTATAATGGCCTCTCTCTTAGGCATTCGTACCAAAATTTTCCGGTCTTCCACTTCATATTTCTTGAAATTCTCTGGTACTTCGAACAATGATTCTTCCTCTTCTTGTCTCACTACTTTCCTTTTCTTTTTCTTTTGACTTCCTTCACTTCCTTTCTTTGAATTTATCGTTTTAATGCTCGCCAGGGGTTCTTCTTCTTTTTGGGTTAACCCTCCTATGTCTTCTAAGTAGTGTTCCTCTGAGTCGAAGTAAGTATCCATCACAATGGATTCTAGATCATCGTCACTCTCTTCTTCTTCCATGGACTCACTAGGACCACACTCTTCCAACAAGGGCTGACACATGAACACTGAAATATCGTAGCCCTCCTCATCGCAATGGGGTGTCCATTGTTCCTCATTGACTGCAATGTCCATGGTAGCTAAGATTTCTGCCCAACCATGAGGCTCAAATTCCTCGTCAGGAAATATCATCGGAGTATAGGCTGGGTCTTTTATTGGTCTATCTCCTGGGGGAGCTCCTTCTTCT
Organism: Ceratopteris richardii; assembly: GCA_020310875.1. NCBI lineage: Eukaryota > Viridiplantae > Streptophyta > Polypodiopsida > Polypodiales > Pteridaceae > Ceratopteris > Ceratopteris richardii. The sequence continues at coordinate 67,253,045 of CM035412.1, forward strand.
CTCGCTTTTCGGCGCTTTTCCTCTTCCTCCCCGACCTTGCACATCCACAAGTGAGTATCTTCATGCAACCAGGATGGTTCAGGTGAACTTCCAGAATGCACGGAGATAGAATCTTCTTTCGCTTTGTGGATAGAATTCCACTGTAGGGGTGGTACATCTCTAAAGGTGTGATCCTTCAGATTGACCTTGGTAGTGACCCCTAAGTGCTGTAAGTACAAGGAGTTGGTCCCCCAATCCTGTACTATTTGCAATTGTCGTAGGAAAGGTCTTCCTAGGATCATCTCGTAAACATTATTCTTCTCAAAGTCACATATGGCAAACGTATGTTCAAACTCTACACCACAAGTGGTTAGAGTTATCCCTTCAAGCAATCCGAGAGGCCTTTCAAAATGACCATCTGCCATTTGAAGTTTCATTCTCGTTGGTCTTAAGGTGGGTTTGCCCCATCGCTTCCACAGGGAGATGGTCGCGATAGCAACTCCCGCACCCGAATCCACAATTGCTTTGGTTGTGTAACCTTGATAAGTGATCGGAAGATAAGTGTTACCTTCTTCACCTTCGCTCATGTCTCCTATCTTGTCGAGAGGTATCTCGGGAACTTTCTGCTTAGGGCCTACTTTTGGTAAATTGGATTCAAGTTCTGGAACCTGATCCTTCACATGATTCCAGAGCTCCGGTTTTGCCTTGAGCAGCTCCTCTACAGTGAGGTGACATTGAACCTTAGTGTTTTTCACAACATCAGTGTTCCTGGGAATCACTGAGTCTTCATTTCTTACCAATATAGTGGGCGCTCTGATCTGGAGAGATTCAGATTCCCAAGGGCCTGTGAAATGAGGCAACTCTTGTAGAGAATTAGATTCAAAATCTAATCTCTCATCCTCTTGTTGCTCTGCTTGATCCCCATAGATAGAGGGAATGTCTTGGGGAAATTGATCATGAAGGTCATCAATCTCAGGAATAGGAGGGGAATCACCCTTTTCCTTGGCCCATTTCTCTTCTTGTATTTCCCGCAAGAACTCTGGAGAGTACTGTTGTATTGAAGGAGGTGTTCCAGCATCCGTAGAATTAGGAACATAAGCTACCATTTGTGGTGAGCGTCCTCTTTCAACGACTGGTTGAGCCTGTGGAGGTAAAGAAACTTGTGATTTGTTTACCAACTGCTCTAATCTTTCTAGTAAGCCTTGGAAATGCAACTCTGGCTTGACAGAGTTTGTCTGATTGAACTTTTGGCTAGTCTCAAGTATAGCTTGAGCTTGTTCTACCATTTTCATGCACATCTTCATTCGTTCAATCTCTAAGTCGGCTCTAGGGTAACTCCTGTCTAGGTTTGCAGCTGTTGGCCCTTCTTGAAGTCGGGCCTGGTAGGCCTTGAACATCATGTCCAAGCCTTCAGGAGTGGGGTCAGCTAATACTGATCCTACTCGGGGTGGTGGGTGGGTTACGTGGGGTGTATTAGAGGGTGGAGGAATGGAGGGTGATGGGGAAGGTAATGGTGGAAGTGTGTAGGAGTGCGGTTGAGATGTGATCTCTGTGAGTTTTGCCTTGGTTTCTCTCAAGCTTTCTTCAAGTTCGTTTATCTTTTTTGCCCATTGCCTCTTCATCCTTTCACGACTCTCCTTCCAGGCTCTAGTCCTCTTTTTGGTTATGCTCTCTGTCTCACTCACCTCGGGGCTCTGTTCGGGACCAACACCTTGGTGTTGTTGAAGTGCCTGGGCTCTTGTGATCACCTGCACAGGTGCAGTGGAAGTCACGCTTCCTATGGAGTCTACAACTAATCCCACAACATTGATAGGAGTGATCTTAGGCATGTTACTGGGGTTTTTTGGGCAATCTCGTAGGAGATGCTCTTTCCCGCAGTCTTGACAAAAGCCCTGAATGGTTACTGGCTGAGGCTGTGTAGGGGCAGGCAGTGGACAATCACGTATAAGGTGATCTCCCTGACATCTGAAGCATGGCCCTCTAGGAAATGGAGGTCGTACCTGCCTAGGTTGAGGTCTAGAGTTGGGGTTTGTGTACATGACATTAGAATACTCCGGTTCCCCACTATTTTCACTTGGGTCCTCATAGTAGTATGACTCGTTATGCTCGGGTGACTGCATGTAGTAAGCCTGTGGGCTATCAATATATGTGGAGTCAAAACTATGGTCACTTGGATCACTGTCTGATAGCAATGGGGTGACTGGAACTATGGCTCTATTCGGATTTTCTTCTGTAGAGGCATATTTTACTGGGATCACATTGGTTGGAGCAGGGGGTTGCTGCACTAGGACTGGTTGAGGTCTCTGCTGCCCTTGATAAGGTGGCTGATAAGTTTGTTGTGGTCTGTTGTATTGTGGTGATGGGTACTGATTCTGGTACCTACCATGTTGCGGATATGGCTGAGGATAATTTTGCCTAACAGTTTGTTTGTTATATGGGCAGTCTTGTGCCGTGTGATTGGTATACCTGCGCTCTATGGTGCAGTACTGGCTACTAGGATTCACCTGAGGTTGGACCATAATGGGGCACACACTTGCCATATGTTCACCGCCACAATTGTAACACCGCTTAACTGGGGTAAATCTAGGAATTTGCTTACTAGAGACACCTAGTTTTTGGGCTACCTTCTCTGCAAGTTCCTCGATGGATGTGGATTGACCAGATGTCTGTTTACTAGAGCTATCAGAATCCTTATAGATTTTTGATAGCTCTAACTCTTCACTTAGATTGTCCTCAATGTCTATGCACATGCGCACGCATTCCTCTATCGTTCTAGGGTCCTTCAGGTACACATAGGACCTGAGCTTAGTGCTCAACAATCCATCTAGGAACAAGGCCACTTGTTTGGCTGGTGTGGGTAACTCTGGCATAGGGCATCTCTCTAGGTACTGTCTAAATCTTCTTCCAGCTAGTCTGACCGTCTCTTGAGGTGTTTGTTTGAAGCTATGAATTAGTGAGGAGGTGTTATGCCTGATTCCACTCTTAGAGAACTCAACAATAAATGCCTCTAAGAGTTGGTCTATGTTTCTGAAATGCCTCTCATTCAGTGGTTGGAACCACGTAAGGGCAGTGTTCCTAAGGGTTAGACCGAAAGCATTATATTGCGTGAATAGGTCCTCCACTTGTTCAGCTTTCAACACTTGTCGAAATTTGGCCACATGGTCATAAGGGTCTCCCGTGCCATCGAAATAATTCTTCATGGATTTCACAAGTTGGGTTGGTCGTAGGGTCCTAGTGTGTTCTCTCGGCCTTGGCAAAGGAAAATCATCAATGTCCCGATGATTCCAAGGGGTTCTATGTCTCTCAGTTTCTACTCTATTCCTTTCTGTTCCCATTCTTTCTCTTCCCAGGGAGTTGGCAAAACTTACCTCAGGTTTGTCTCTACCTCTATCTCTTTGAGCGCCATGAGCGTGGGAGGTCCCAGTTCCTTGATGACCAAAGGATACATTAGACCTTGGTTGGGGAAAAACAAATTCACCCTTCCAAGTGTAGGCATGTCTGCCCTGCTCAGTGACCACGAAGATTCTCTCTGATGCAGTGTCTAGGTAGGTTACTTGGCCTGGACTATCAGGGTCCTTAAACTCGTAGATTGTGAGGGTGTTCCCCTCCTGGGGTTGAGAGGTTCTATATCTCCAAAAAGCCTCATCGGTTTCCCGATTTAAAAGCAGATCTATGCTTCTATTATCTTGTGGAATCCACTCAGGAGTCATGATTCTGGTCAAGACAGACTTACCACGGGGAGTTCTGGGCTCTCTCTCTAAGTTCCCTTGCTCTATATCTCCCAAGTCGGCCTCCGCAATCACATTCCCAAACTCATCAGTTCTATCGGGAAGAGTGGTGACTACATATATAGTCCCCTCTTTATCTAGGTATGCTCCATTCTCAAACTTGACTACCGGGTGGTCTATTCCATGGGGTTGGTCGGGGTTCTTAATCTGGACCACTGGTCTTCTCAGTCCGTCTTCGTAGATGCGAGCACCTAGACGATTCGTCCTGATATATTCCAATTGAGTCTTATAAGGCCCCTCTGGCTTTTCTAGATATGCCAACCCTGAACTACCTACTGATCTCTCCATGTGATAGGACATCTCAGAATCACTTGTCTCTGATCTGGCAGTGTATGGGTAATCACTCAACTGCTGGGCCCAAGACCTGGCAGTGTGATTGACACTAGCTTCAGAAGATCTGAGGCTTTGTCTGTCTCGGCCTAAGTGTCTGCCTGATCTAAGGTTCATATGCCTGATTTATTCACCCCCTGGAACCCAAGCACACTCTCGTTGCAGGTTGATTTTGCCCCAATCACTTAGTTCTTTTTAGTTGATTATTATGTTTATGGTCTTGTCTGAAATTGCGTCGTCAGGAGTACTTAAATGAATTTCCGCACTTGATGAGTGATCGATTCCCGTTTACTTTTTTGTCCCTTAGTGTTTTCGCACTTAAGACCTATTTATTTTCTTACACTTGGTTGATTAATTCTCTTGGACTTAATTCGTGCCTAACGTTGCCCTGGTTAATTTCCACACCTAAGTCGTACTTAGCCTAGGCTAGGAATTGACAAAGGAGGGTCATGAGATCTTCCAACCTCAATCAGCTGGTTGACCCGACAGCTAAGCAAGCCCAGGAAGCCTTCTCCCAAGCCTGGTACTCACCCTTGCTAGCTTGCTTTGGATTGCCTTGAGCGCACACCAAGTTCCTGCAAAAACTCACCAGTTAGTATAGCCTTATTACCACAAGTAATCGGAAGACACACATCAATATTTTTAGTCCCCCTGGAGTAACTCACGGTACCCCCTGAATCTGAGAACCACTTAGTTCCACCTAAAGGTCAACTTAAAAATGCATGTTCTGAAACTCCACGTATGATTCTTACAAAAACCAGTCGAGGTCCACGTAGGATTCTCAACGAGCCTTCCAACGAGACCAAAATCTCCTCAATCGGAGTTCGTATGGTCAAGTTGTGACCATTCAGGCAAATAGGGGTCAAACAGGCTCTCAGGGGTCAGGGTTTTCCTCACAGGTTCCTAGGTCTTGTCCCCCTTCTAAGGCGCTAATGTTACTCCAATGTGACCAAAACTAAGCTCAATTGTACCTCAATTTTACTCCAAAAATTTCACCCTAAAATTTCGTGCGTTAAGGCCATGTATCGCGATAGCTCGGGTCGAAGTGTCGCGATACCTCCAAGTGTCGCGATAGCTCGGAGTGTCGCGATACCTTGGGGTGTCGCGATAGCTCGGAGTGTCGCGATACCTTGGGGTGTCGCGATAGCTCGGAGTGTCGCGATACCTTGGGGTGTCGCGATAGCTCGGAGTGTCGCGATACCTCGGAGTGTCGCGATAGCTCGGAGTGTCGCGATACCTCGGAGTGTCGCGATAGCTCGGAGTGTCGCGATACCTTGGGGTGTCGCGATAGCTCGGAGTGTCGCGATACCTTGAGGTGTCGCGATAGCTCGGCTCGAAGTGTCGCGATAGCTCACGGGGTGTCGCGATACCTTGAGGTGTCGCGATAGCTCGAGATATGGCGAATTTTCCTGTTCTATCTAGGGTTCCTAGGAGCTCTAGGCCTGCGCAATGCCGTGGTGCACTCAGAATCGTGAGAAGTCGAACTTTTCGGAGTGTCGCGATAGCTCGAGCTCAACGCCTCGGGGACTGTGCAGGCAGTTTCTGTACCTGCTGAGCTTGCTGGAGATGATGATGGAGCTGGTACCTGCAAGAACATGCAAAAAAACACACAAATGCAAACACACACAATCGCTCTCTCTCAAACTCGCACACAACAAATGAGGGAAAGAAAGGGAAGAGGGGATATGTAGTGGGGAAGGAGGTGGAGATGGAGATGGAGAAGGAGGTGAAGATGAAGATGGAGATGGAGAAAAATCAGAAATTTACCTACTACTTACCATTCCAACGCGTCCTCTCTACGTCTTACCATCACACGCTCGTCCTCAAAGCTCGATCCCCGGCAACGGCGCCAAAATTTGGTGTAGCTCAGCGATGAGTAGCACCTCCTTTAATGTCAATCCGGGGAGACGTGAGGATGGTATGAAGACCACGAGCAAGTGGAAGCACAAGTGCGTGAGTGAGAAGCACACAAGCATGCACACACATACACACACACACGCGCACACACAGTAAGAACAAAGAGAGTAAGACAATGGAATCTCTTCTATTGCAAGAAAGTTCTCATACAAGCTCAAACTACAAGAAGCTCCCCTCCAAATGAGCTCTCTAGCTCTATTTATAGTTCTTGACTAGCTTTGGCCCTGTTCAGACCTAGTGTCCGGTCTAGTTAAAAATTAGGTTCCGGGGCTTATTTGAGGGCCCAAACGAGATCTAAAAATTATGAAAATTGACAGGCAACTACATCTAAGGCTCCCCAAGCTCGAGGACTCCTCGGCTTGTACAAAATGGAGCTACAAAAAGGTGAAATGATATTTACAAGGGTTCGTAGTGATGAGAATCACTTTTAGAATGATGTGGGGGTTTTTGGAAAAAATGAAGGGTAGCCTCAGTGCTAGATCTGCATATGTGTCCATACTTGCCTCTTCCCGCATCCTGTCAACAGTGTCAATAAAATGTTGATCCACTCCATCATCTGATAGCATCTCTTGCATCAAAGCTTGACCTGACACAAGAGAGAGTTGATGCCTTTCTTGTACTGCTTTGATTGTGTCATATAACCTTTGTAGTTGAGCTATATATGCAGGTGCACCTACAAGTTCTGGCACTTCTTGTTGCTCATCTTGATGCTCTTGATCATAATCCTCCTCATCTTCCTCCTGTTCTTCATCTTCATCATCCTCTTCATCCACTTCAACTGTGGTGACAGGTACTTGGGAGGTTGTTGCCTGCGTTTGCACATTCTCCACTTGTTGTGCCTCTTCTGCCTCCAGCTCTACATCTTGTAATAATTGTTTGAAGTCTTCATTCGTGAGTTCTTCCAAAGGTGCACCACTGGGAAATTCAAGATCGGTTGGGACTGGAGGAAATATCAAGTTAGTCCCTTCGGTGCTGCGTCTTGGAAGTCGTAGTGTGAAAGGCCGAACTCTCCGAGGTGGAGGGGTAACGTCTGGTGTTAGGGTGGCTCCACGTGGTTGAGCACATGGGACTTGGACTGTACCTCTCATCTTCTTAGAAGGGGGTCCAGTGGATGTCCTGCCTCTGAACTGCTCTACTCGATTCCACATCAGAGCCCGTTGAATAGGGATGTCATAAGCCAGACATCTATAAATGATTCTAGTTAGAGCACAACATCCATATAAAACATGCTTCCGCGGCCATCGTTTGTGGGCTAGGTGTATCTGATCAATTATCCAGTGGGGTAAGTTGATGGTGAGGCTCTGTGTCTCTGCCAAATACAAACTAAACCATATCTTTTTGGGCGGCATGGTGAATCTATCTTGGGCAGGAAAAGCAAAGTGTTGCATGCACATGCGAAGGTGTATTGCAATATTAGGCGTCATGGACACCATGTCCTTGAGTTTGGTGAGGCTTCGATTCTTCATGTAATCAGGCACTAGGGTCTCCTTCTCTGTAGGAATATGCATTCCGCGCATATCTAGGGCCTCTCTCACCAAGTTGTTGGATAACCTAAACCTCTTGAGCTCATTTCCTTTTGTTGGAGATGGGATCACAAATGAGCTTGCACCTTTTGGGTTCTTGTTTGGAGTCAATGTGTTGATGAGATAGTAGCATCGCATGAAGTCAGGCTTTGGGAGCCGTGCACTAAAATATGCATCCAATCTTGCCTTCTCCCATACCGAACGTAGACCTTCTACATTTTCTAACTTCTCGAATTCTCTTGTAAAGAAATGGTATTTACCTTGCTTCCCATTGAAGTCCAACTCTGATTCCCATAGGTATGTTCCCTCTCCCAAGGGTCCTGCCACTTCACTAAACCAGTGGGAAGTTTTTCCTACGGGCATGGTATGGCCACTGGGAGGGTCCGCTATAGGTATGATTTTGATGGCCTGCAATTCTTCTGGTCTTTCATTTGTCTCAGGCAAAACGGGTAAACTGTCTAAGTCCACCACTTGCTGGCTTGTTTCTGTTTGAGAGCTAGTTCCTGCCGCCTCAGCCATGTTAATTCTTGCCTCCTGACTCTGTGAGAATATAGAAACAGGTGTTAACATTGTAAAGGACAAGATAGAACCGTTTTTGTCCCCATTACAACATTAACATGAGGTTCGGGAGAGATTAGTAGGTTGCTCGGTGTTTGTGTGTGTAGTTAGGAAGTGGGTAGACCTAGGAGCTAAGTGGAATGATGTAGTGTGAGAGTGACGTAGTTAGTAGGTGGGCATGGATTTACAACTGGGGTCCGGGGTTGATTACAAGTTTTAGGTTGCCAAACGCAATGGATGGGTTTTGATCTTGATTTTGTGGAGACTCTGGAGGGTCTGATAGGAGTATCTGCTTGAAAATGAGGCTTTTTAGGGACCCATTTACAAGTGATTCTACTTGTGCTCATAGAAGAATATGTGTCCGCGTGTGATGTATAAGAATGGGCATCTGATGTTCGAGTGAGTGAAACATGTTGTACCGAGAGTGGCCTCGACGTAGCTATTTGTGCCCACAAGCAAGCCTTAGGCACCCAGATTTGTCGTGATTGTGGGCTGGCCTTCATTGACTTCTTGGGTACCCAAATAGACTTTACTTTCGCAGAAGAATTTATGAAAGACTTCTTATTAGTGTCATGTTGTTGATTACTAATAAGAGGTTTTGGCCGTGGGGTTGGCGTGGTCACAACAGGGTGTTTGCCTTTCCGCACCCACACTTGGTTCAACGGTAGAGACATTCTACTTTGCACGTGTTTTTGGCCTCCTGTATAGGTAGTACTCTGCTCCTTCTGTATTTGACCTGCTATTGGTTTCTGCGTCTCTCTGGCCTTTGGAAAAGAAGGGAGTGCCGTCGTATCCTTGGCTCCGTTGTTGAGACAATCCTCTTTCTGCATCATACAGTTTTGAACAAGAACATCATTGTCAACTTCATGTGTGCCCCTGGAAGGACCAGGAGTTCATGCCTTACCTAGTTCCTTGAGTGTCTCATTTTCCAATTCAATTGTAATTCGACTATGATTTACCCATACCTGAAGAAGTCCACTTCTTAGGTTTAGGTTGACTGCATGATCATAGATCCAGTCCTGACCCAAGACAAGAGGCTCAGTGAGGTCCTCATCTTGACACACTAGTACTTTGACTGTCATTGCTTCGTCTTGAATATAGAGGGGAAGTTCCACCTCGCCCATGCAAGGGGTTTCCACACCTCCCAATCCTATGAGATATGCTTCTATAGGATTAACAGTTAATTTCAACTCTTGACAGTAAGACAATTTAACAGCACTAGTGGCTGCACCTGAGTCAATCAAGGCTCTTACAGTCCTTACACCCTTTTCTTGTCCTATATCTAAGGTTATAAAAGGACGTCGATCAATTATCCTATGAGAGCTGACACCTGAAACTTCACACATAGCCACGTGATATCCTTGATCTGCATATGCATCTGGCCTAGGTTGCTCTCTGCCTTCTCTTCTTAATTTCATTCTCCGTATGCACTCTAAAGCTTCTGCTTGAGCTTCTTCTCGAATTCGCTTTTCTTCTTCTTTGCGTTTCTTAGCGGTATTGAGTCGACTTAGCATTTCCTCTGTGAGAGGTTCCTGATATAACTTGACCCTGCATCCGCTTATGTAGCTTGGGAGAACATCGCCTTGTAATGTGGCTAGTTGCACTGCTCCACTTGTTGAGATTCTATTAATGATCATGGGTCCGTAGCCTCTTCTCTCCAGTTTCCTCGCATGTTGTTTCAACGTGTATACTAGTACTAGGTCGCCTGCCTTCAAACCTTTATCCTTAACGTGGGCATCAAAGTATGCCTTCTGTCGTTTCTTAGTTGCATATATCCCTGCAGCCGCTCTCAGTCTTGTTTCTCCTAATCGTTCAAGGTCAAACAATCTAGAGGAGAGTTCATGACCCGTCCATTCATGCTCTTGTGCTACTTTCTGTGTTGGTATTAAGAAGTCCAACGGTAGCACTGCATTTTGGCCAAATACCATCTGAAAGGGGGTGGCTTGGAGTACCGTTTTGTAGGTGACTCGGTATGCCCAAACAGCATGGTGTAGCTGTTTGTCCCAATCAGAGCGTTTATTATTCACTAATTTGGTCAACACATTGCACAGAATCTTGTTGGTGCTCTCAGCCTGGCCATTTGCTTGAGGATGATAGGGGGCAGACTTCTTATGAACTACCAAGATTTCTTGAAGCGGATTTTCAATAACTTCATTCAAGAAGTGAGTGCCTCTGTCACTGACTAGCTCTATAGGTAACCCGTATTTGGTGAACACATTTTCAAATAAAAACTTAGCTTTTGTTTGAGCATCGTTCTTCGTTGTGGCTTTTACCTCTACCCACTTGGTTAGATAGTCTGTTGCAACAATGATGTATTCAGCATGTGAACCCTTGGCTGGGGGATTAATAGGACCTACAAAGTCTATTCCCCACTTAGAGAATGCACGTCCACCCATCATAGGTTTTAGTGGCATCTCATCTTCACCAAAAGCCCGCAAATAGTATTGCCTTGATCACCCGCTCTGGCCCAAAGTGTCCTCCTGCTACACCTTGGTGAGCAGTTTCCAAGATCTTGAGATATTCACTCTCATGGACACATAGTCGCAGGTAACCATCTTTACCACACTTGTATAGATTATCACCAATGAGTGAGTAATCCAGGGCTTCTTGTTCTAAACTCCTTTTCCTAGCCAGAGTCATGTCTGGAGGGAATGTTTTCATCCTCAAGAAGGATACTAGTGGTTCACTCCAATCTGGCACTATGGACACTTGATAAAGAGTGGCATGTTCCACAGGTGGTTTAGTGCAACAGATTGGGCATTCCTTGCACAAATTTTGGACATCAGCCTCCATAGTAGGCCAATGCACTCCGAGTCTCCTTAGTGTCTGTAGGGTTCGTTGCTTTGAGTAGTGTTGCTCTAATGCACCTACATGTGCTAATTGCAACCATTTAGCGTACTCATCCTCTTCCACACAACAAGCCAAGATCCCTTGATCTGTGTGCTTGTACATACTTCCTGCCATGATGTGATACTTTTGGGCTTTTACTACCTCCCTATCCTATGTGTTTATTACTGGATGGTTAGGCCCGTATGTCAATACTGGCACTAGTGATTTAGCCCACTGTGGCACCACTTCCAAATTAAACAAGTAAGCATCAGGAAGGTCATCTGACACTCCTTGTGGAGCTTCTCCAGATGTGAGTCTAGAGAGATGGTCTGCTCTTAAGTGAGTCCTACCTTTCCTTACCACAACCTCGAAGTCATATTCCATTAGTAAGAGAAACCATCTTACTAATCTACATGTATTGCATGGCTTGTTCACGAGATATAGCAGTGCCTGATGGTCAGTAAAAAATTTAAACTTATTTGCAAGAAAATAATGTTTAAACTTTTTAACTACATATACTATGCCTAATCCTTCTCGTTCGGTGGTTGTATAATTTTGTTCAGCTGCATTCAATTGTCTACTAGCATAGGCAATTGGAAGATCCATATTACCTTCACCAGTAGGTTGTGGGAGTACACACCCAATAGCATAATTGGATGCATCCACATGAACATGGAAAGGCTTATTCCAATCTGGTGTGGTTAAGATTGGTGCTGAACATAATCGCCGTTTAAGATCATTGAAGGAATTCTCACATTCATCAGTCCACTCAAAGTTAGTCAGAAGTCCGTACATGGGCTTTGCAATGACAGCATACATGTGAATGAACCGTCGGTAATAACCACAATGCCCCATGAAAGCTTGTACTTCCTTGCCATTCTTAGGCCTAGGTAACTCGGCTATAGCTCTCACTTTCTCTTCATTAGTGGATATGCCATTCTTTGACACTATGTGTCCTAGAATCTTGCCTTGCCTGACCATAAAAACGCACTTTTCTGGGTTCAGGCAGACTTGATATTCTCTACATTTGTCAAAGATTTGTCTGAGTTCAGGAATATGGGTTTGTCTGATGTTGGAAAGAGCACAAAGATCATCAACATAGACTTCTAAGTTCTTCCTCAGGAACTCTTTAAATACATGGCACATCAGCCTCTGGAAGGTTGCTGGTGCATTGGTAAGCCCAAATGGCATTACTCTAAAGGAAAATATGCCCCATTCAGTGGCAAAGCCATCTTATGCTGATCTTCTGGAGCTATGGCTACTTGATTGTAGCCCGAAAATCCATCGAGGAAGCTGTACACTTCCTTGCCTGCTACTCTTTCTAAGAGATGCTCTGTGATAGGAAGCGGATAGTTATCTCGAATTGTGGCTGCATTGACCTTCTTTAAGTTGATGCATACACGCAGCTTTCCATTTTTCTTGGGCACCACTACGATGGGGGATACCCACTCAGTGTGCTCAATTTCATAGATGAATCCAACTTCAACCAGTCTATCTATCTCTTCCTTGATCTTGGCCGCATAGTTGTCATTGTATGTGTATGGCTTTTGCTTAGAGGGCCTAGCATCTGAGGTCATGGGGATAGTGTGTGAGCATATGTCTGGATCAACACCCTTCAAATCCTTGTAACTCCAAGCGAACACATCTCTGTATTCTCTTAGCAAGGCTATCAATTCGTGCTCTTCGTCTGCTGTCAGGTCATGGCCTATGTACGTGCATCTCTCCTCTCCTTCTTCTAGGGCCACTACTATTTTTTTGGTGGTTTCTTTGTTATCATAGGCCTCTCCTGATTGTGCCTCACGTTTAGGCATTCTTATCATGACTCTCCTGTCATCTATCTCATACTTCTTAAAATTTTCCGGGACCTCAAACAAAGATTCTTCCTCTTCTGGTGTGACTTCTTTCTCCTTCCTTTTCTTTACTTCTTCCTTAGGGGTTACCTGTGTGGCTAGCCTTATATCATTTGTAAGCTCTCCGTGCCTCTGGGGTTGAAATTCTACTTCATAGAAGTATTCTTCATCTGATGCAAAAGGTGGGTCCATAATGATTGACTCTAGATCGGAGTCACTCGCATCCTCAATTGCATCAGGGCTAGGTTCGCATTCTTCTAACACTGCCTCTCCCATGATTGGCTCGATGGAGAAAACTAAAATGTCATAGCCATCCTCATCACAGTGGGGTGTCCACTGTTCCTCATTGATGGCTACATCCATTGTTGCTAGGATTTCTGCCCAGCCGTGGGGTTCAAATTCTTCGTCTGGAAATACTACAGGTGCATAGGCTGGGTCTTGAATTGATCTATGTGCTTCTTTTGCACCTACCTCTCTGGCTTTTTCTCTCTTCTCTTCTTCTACTGCTACTTTGCACATCCATAAGTGAGTTTCTTCATGCATCCATGAGGATCCTGATCCTATGGAATGCACCGTTTCCGTATCCTCTTTGGCTCTATGGATGGGGTTCCATTGGATAGGAGGGACATCTCTATGAGAGTAATCTTTGAGATTGACTTTGGTCGTAACACCTAAGTGTTGCAGGTACAAGGAATTGGTTCCCCAGTCCTATACCACTTGCAACTGTCGCATAAAGGGTCTTCCCAAAATCATCTCATAGGCATGATTTTTGCTAAAATCACATATAGCAAATGTGTGCTCGAACTCAACACCACAGGTGGTGAGAGTTATTCCTTCTAACAACCCTAGGGGTCTCTCTATGTGACCATCGGCCATTTTCAATTTCATCCTCGTGGGCCTGAGTGCTGGCTTGCCCCAACGCTTCCATAGGGAAGTGGTAGCAATTGCAACACCTACGCCTGAGTCTAGAATGGCCTTGGTGGTGTATCCTTGATGGGTGATAGGAAGATATGTGTTTCCCTCTTCGCCCTCACTCATGTCCCCTATCTTGTCCAATGGTATTTCTGGCACTGTTTTCTGGGATCCTACCTGGGAACGAGGTTTTGCTATTTCTGGTACTTGTTTGGCTACATGTTTCCATAGCTCTGGCCTTACTTTGAGTAGCTCTTCTAAGGTGAGGTTGCATTGTACTTTAGTGTTTCTTACTACCTCTGTGTTCCTAGGTATGACTGAGTCCTCATTTCGTACCATGACCGTGGGTGCTCTCATACAAGTAGACTTAGCTTCCCATGGGCTTGTGAAGTGGGGTAATTCTTGTAGAGAGTTAGACTCAAAGTCTAATCTTTCCTGAGAGTGGGTGCTCTCCTGCTCCTCATAAATGGATGGGATTTCTTGTGGGAATTGGTCATGTGCATCATCCACAAGTTCAATGGGAGGAGGGACTTCACTTTCCTTAGCCCATTTGTCTTCTTGAATCTCTCGTAGGAATTCTGGTGTGAACCGATTCATAGAAGATGATGTGTCTGGTTCCGTAGAGTTAGGGACATAGGCTTCCTGGGCAGGAAGACCTGCCCTTTCACTTGCCTTGTCCTTGTGTTGAGAGGCGGGTTCCTTTTCTGATTGTGCAATTAGCTTCTCTATTCTTTCTAGCAGTCCATCAAAGTGCAACTGTGTCTTCGCTGAACTAGAGATGTTAAATAGGCGACTGGCTTCAAACATGGTCTGAGCCAATTCCACCATCTTAGCACAAATTTTGGTTCGTTCTAGCTCTAGTTCTGCTCTAGGGTAACACTTTTCATGATCAGTTACGTTTGGCCCTTCTTGGATTCTGGCCTGATAGGCTTTAAGCATCATATTAAGGTCCTCGAGAGTGGGATCTGCTAGGACTGATCCTACTCTAGGGGGTGGTGGGCTTGGGTGAGGCGGGTTGGATGGAGATGGGAATGGTGGAGGTGATGGAGGTGGGGCAGTGTGAGAGGGAGTTTGAGCTATGAGTTCGGTTATCCTGGCTTTGGTTTCTCTTAGGCTTTCCTCAAGTTCACTCATTTTCTTTGCCCATTGTCTTTTCATTCTTTCACGGCTATCTCTCCAAGCTCTAGTCCTCTTCTTGGTTATGCTCTAAGTTTCACTAGCCTCTAGGCTCTTTTCCTGGCCTACCCCTTAGTTTTGCTGCAATGCTTGAGCTCTAGTGACTACCTGTACGGGTGCAGTGGAAGTGACACTTCTTGTGGAATCTACCACTAACCCAATAACGTTAATAGGAGTGATTTTTGGCATATTATTAGGATTCTTAGGGCAGTCTCGTAAGAGATGCTCCT
This sequence comes from Ceratopteris richardii, assembly GCA_020310875.1. Lineage (NCBI taxonomy): Eukaryota > Viridiplantae > Streptophyta > Polypodiopsida > Polypodiales > Pteridaceae > Ceratopteris > Ceratopteris richardii. The sequence continues at coordinate 67,268,137 of CM035412.1, forward strand.
TTCCACACTCTTGGAAAAAGCCTTGGATCGTCATTGATTGGGTTTGGGTAGGTGCCGGCATGGGGCAATCACGAATGAGGTGATCTCCCTGACATCTGTAGCAGGATCCTCTAGGGAATGGGGGTCTTACTTGTCTAGGTTGAGGTCTAGGGTTGGGGTTTGCATACATGACGTTTGTGTAATCTGAATCCCAACTAGGTTCATTTGGATCTTCACTATAGTAGGACTCACGATGTTCAGGAGACTGCATGTAGTAGGCCTGGGGGCTATCAACATGTGTAGAATCGAAACTATGGTCACTGGGGTCACTTTCTGATAGTAATGGGGTTACTAGCACTATGGCCCTATTCAGGTTTTCTTCTGCAGCTGCATACTTTACAGGGATCACGTTGGATGGAGCTGGAGGTTGTTGGGCTAACACAGGGTGATGCCTTTGCTGGGCTTGATATTGTGGTTGGTAGGTTTGTTGGGGCCTAGCATACTGCTGTGGTGGATATTGGTTCTGATATCTTCCCTGTTGATATGGCTGAGGGTAGGTTTGCCTAACCGCTTGCTTATTGTATGGACAGTCTTGTGCTGTGTGATTTGTATATCTCCGTTCTATGGTACAGTATTGGCTACTCGGATTTACTTGGGGTTGAGCCATAATGGGACATACATTCGCCATATGGTCACCACCGCAAGTATAGCACCTCTTTACTGGGGCAAACCTTGGGATTTGTTTGCTAGAGACACCTAGTTTTTGTGCCACTTTCTCAGCGAGTTCCTCAGTTGATGTGGATTGCGTGGAAGAGAGGCTAGATGCACTATTTGAATCTTTGTATATTTTGGAAAGCTCTAGCTCCTCCCCTAGGTTATCCTCGATGTCAATGCACATGCGTACACACTCTTCTATAGTCCTAGGGTCCTTCAGATACACATATGACCTCAATTTGGTACTTATCAATCCATCCAAGAATAAAGGCACTTGCTTAGCTGGTGTGGGTAGCTCCAAAACAGGGCATCTTTCAAGGTATTGCCTAAATCTTCTTCTTGCAAGTCTCACAGTCTCTTGAGGGGTTTGCTTGAAGCTGTGAATCAATGAGGAGGTGTTATGTCTTATGCCACTTTTAGAGAATTCGATAATGAATGCCTCTAGAAGTTGGTCTATACTCCTGAACTTCCTTTCGTTTAGTGGCTGAAACCATGTCAGGGCAGTGTTAGACCAAAGGCATTGTACTACGTGAATAGATCCTCCACTTGTTCTGCTCTCAAGACTTGCCTGAACTCAGCCACATGATCGTAGGGATCTCCAGTGCCATCGAAGTAGTTTTTCATGGACTTAACTAGTTGGGTCGGTCTTAGGGTCCTCGTGTGCTCTCTTGGTCTTGGTAGAGGGAATTCATTCGCATTTCTTCGGTTCCCTGGGGTTCTATGTCCCTCAAGTTCCACTCTATTTGTTTCCGTTCTCGTTCTTCCTCTTCCCAAGGAGTTGGCAAAGCTTACCTCAGGTCTGTCTCTCTTTATGTCTCTCTGAACTCCATGAGCATGGGACGTTCCAGCTCCCGGGTGGCCAGAGGACACGTTAGATTTTGGTTGGGGGAAAATAAACTCACCCATCCTAGTGTAAGCATGTCTAGCATGTTCTGTAACCACAAAGATCCTTTCTGAAGCGTGATCTAGATAGGTCACTCTGCCTGGGCTATCTGGATCTTTAAACTCATAGATCATGATTGTTCCTACATCAATTGGCCGATCAGATTTATACCTCCAAAAGGCTTCGTCCGTCTCTCGGTTCAGAAGCAGATCTATGCTCTTGTTGTCCTGGGGAACCCACTCCGGATTGAGGATTCTAGTAAGAACAGATTTCCCTCGAGGGGTCCTTGGCTCCCCTCCTACGTGTTGTTCTAGGTCATCTATGTCCGTCTCAGGGATCACATTCCCGAATTCATCTGTCCTCTCCGGGTGACTAGTGACCACGTATATGGTTCCCTCCTTATCAAGGTATGCACCATTTTCAAACCTGACAGCAGGGTGCTCTAGCCCAATAGATTGGTCTGGGTTTTTGATTTGGACCACGGATCTTCCTAGGCCGTCCTCATAGATGCTAGCACCTAATCGGTTGGTCCTAAGGTATTCCAGTTGCGTCTTGTATGGGCCTTCTACCCTGTGCAAGTATGGCACCCCTGAACTTCCCGTAGGTCGATCCATGCCTTGAGACATCTCTGATTCACTAGTCTCAGAGCTAGGGTAGTATGAGTGGTGGCTCAACTGCTGGGCCCAAGACCTAGCAGTGTGGTTGACACTAGCCTCTGAAGACCTAAGACTTTGTCTATCTCTCCCTAGATGTCGCCCTAATCTAAGGTTCATAAGCCTAATTGAATAGCCCAAATTTGCCCAAGTATAACCTCGTTGCTGAGTTCTTTTGTATCAGTTACTTGATTCTTTTTAGTGGTTACCGTGTTTATGCTCTTGTCAGAAATCAGGTCGTCAGGAATATTTGAGTTAATTTTCGCACTGTAAGTTGATCGTTCCACGTTAGATTCTTTCCTTTAAGGTTATCACATCACGAAGAGATTATGTTTAATCTTGAACTTGAGTGCATAGGTAGTCTTCAACTTGATTGATGCCTATCGTTGCCCTGACTTACTCCTAGCACTTCCCGCACTTAGCCTAAGCTACGAATTGATAGAGGGTGTTGAGGATTTTCCAACCTTGAGTTTCTTTCCTTGTGTTGTTGCCCTGGTGTGCCCAGGACGCGTGTTCCCAAGCTTGCACTTACTCTTGCTTGAATGCCCTCAAGTGCTCTTACTGGACGTGTAAAAGTCCCACGGTTAGCTCAAGACTTAGATTCAAATGACACAATAGACCACTTTCATGTATGTAACTCACAGACCAAATTATCCTTTGCCTTTATGGAAAACAATCCCAAGGATCCCTCAGTTTTCCTACCTCGGGGTATGGTCAACTTCAAAATACCAAGGATCCTTCACAGCAAACGGATTTCGTATGAGGAAGTTATGTCAATTCAGGCTTTAGGGACTAAAACAGGGTTCAAACAGGCTAACAAGTCAACAGGGTTTCCTCAAATTGCTTGTTTATAGCCTCCCTATATGTCCTATAGCCCAATAGTTATGCCCGAATTTAGCCAAATTCCTCAATTTAATAAACCCTAAAGAATGGCCAAAAATGGTTGTCAATCACGATCGACTGGGCTGTCAATCGCGATGGATAGGTGTCAATCGCGATGGACTGGTGTCAATCGCGATGGACAGGGTATCAGTCGCGATGGACAGGGTATCAGTCACGATGGACAGGTGTCAATCGCGATGGACTGGTGTCAATCGCGATGGACTGGTGTCAATCGCGATGGACAGGTATCAGTCGCGATGGACAGGTATCAGTCGCGATGGACAGGTATCAGTCGTGATGGACAGGTATCAGTCGCGATTTTCCTATCGGTCGCGATGGACAGAGGTGTCCGTCGCGATGGACACGTGTCCGTCGGGGTCTGTCAGTCGCGATGGACTGGCTGTCCGTCGCGATGGACAGTGTCAATCGCGATTGATGCTATCAATCGCGATGGACAGAGAAAATGCAATTTTTTTTGAAATTTTTGTAGATTTGTGAAGTGCAAGGTCTCTAGTCTACTGTGGTGCACTCAGTTTTACCAAAAGATGAAGTTTTCTATCAATCGCGATTGATAGAAACTTGCAACACAGAGACAGTTCTGCACATTTCCGTACCTGTGCAGCGTGCTGGGGATGATGGGATAGCCAATACCTGCAAGCAAACTCAAGAAACATGCAAAAAATAGCACACAACAGTTCGCTCTCTCGCTCTCTCTCACAAGTGAAATGAGGGAAATGAAAGGAGGAAGGAGATATAGTCAAAAAACTGAAATTTTTGCGATGATGGAGATGGAGGTGGAAGATGATGATGATGATGATGATGATGATGAAGGAAGGACGAGAAAAATAAGGAAAAGTAAAGAAATTACCTACAACGCCAACGTCACAACTCTACGTCTTACCATCACACGCTCGTCCTCAAAGCTCGATCCCCGGCAACGGCGCCAAAATTTGGTGTAGCTCAGTGATGAGTAGCACCTCCTTTAATGTCAATCCGGAAAGACGTGAGGATGGTATGAAGACCTCGAGCAAGTGAAGGCACAAGTGCGTGAGTGAGAAGCACACAAACATGCACACACATACACACACACGCGCACACACGGCAAGACAAAGAGTTAGAAGCAATGGAGTTCTTAGATTACTTTCAAAAAGCTCATACAAGTTCAAAACTATTACAAGCTAACCTCAAAAATGAGCTCTCTAGCTCTATTTATAGTTTTTGACTAGGTTTTGGCCGTGTCCAGACCTAGTGTCCGGCCTAGTTAAAAATTAGGTTCTCTACCCTATTTGGAGGTTCAAACGAAGTCTAAAAAATCTGAAAACTGACAGGTAGGTACTTCTAAAGCTCCTCAAGCTCAAGGACTCCTTGGCTTGCACAAAATGGAGCTACAAAATTATGAAATGGTATTTACAATGATTGTTAGTGATGAGAATCACTGTTATAAAGATGTTGATTTGGAAAAATTTGAAGGGCCTATCTACCAGATTTGCGTCGACTGCTCTGTCTACTTAATCCTTCACCTCGCTTTGACTCTCTCCGCTGGCTTCCTTGTCTAGTCAGTCCTTGGGTGCCCATAATGCTCTCAACACATATCTCTAATTCAGACAAAGTTTGATCCTTATAATTGTAAAGTGCAATGTTTCTAGCGTCCTCAAGCTCAAATGTAAACAATCTACCTGTTTTCTCAGACTCCCTTTGCAATTCTTTTGAATCCATGTTGGGGGTCCTCCACAAAAGCTCCAAATTTATTGAACCTTACCTGCAAACCCTTTTCCACTATCTCTCCAACAGTCATTAAATTCTTTGTGATAGTATTTACATAAAGAACTTTGATCAACAGATCCCTATTCCCATAAGAAGTTTTGATATTTCCTACCTTGACAGCTGAATGCTTGGCATCATCACTTGTTTGCCCTTGGTGCTTTCCCTTGGGCTCCTCAAGATCAGAAAGAAGAGCTACATTTCCTGCTACATGGTTTGAACAACTTGAGCCAATATAGAAGAGGTGCTCATCATTCATACCTTGTTTTGAAGTCATGTTCATAATGAGAAGAGAATCTTCTTGATCCTCTGTATAATAATTGAAGTCTTTTCTTGATTTGTATCCTCCTTGATAATTGTTGTTGTAGCCATGGTTGTATCCTTGATTATGGTTGAATCTTCCTCTTGATTGTGAGTAGCCACCTCTTTGAAATCCTCTTCCTCTGTGGTTCTTGAATTTCCTATAGCACTCATCTGTTGTGTGATTAGACAGTCCACATATATTGCATGAGGAAGATTCGAAAGGTCTCCCCCTACTTTTCATTAGGGGAAAAAATGGACCCTGAATGGGCCTTTTAGATTAGAGGGTGATTAGTGATCCACCAATGAGGAGAGAGCAGTGGCCACAGTCTAGTGATTTACTCTACTAGGCTAGGAGTAGGTTTCCCTTGTTTTTTGTTAGTCAAAGGCTCCAAAACAACCATTCATGCATGGTATTCTTGAGTGGAGTGGTTTGTGAGGAAGAAATTTGAACCAAGATTGATCGTGAACCCTTGGATCACTGGCATATCATGTGGTTCATATTGTATGCTGAAAAACGTTTCCCAAATAAACACACACCATTGGATCAAGACAAGATCAATGGCTGAGATGTGGTTATGAGAAGTGGTCAGTCTAGACAGGTTGCTCAGCCCCGTTTGCGGGTAGTCGTAGGATCCTTTGACATCGAATGGCTGAGATGATTGTGCGTTAGATTGCAATTAATCAAGTCTATGAAGGATCGGCGCCATTTGTGGGCAACCGTAGGATGAGGACGGAATCGAACGCCTGTTGATACGTTGCGCAGCTCGAATCAGCTACATTTATGGAGGATTCTCTCTCTACTATCCCCTATCATGTTCTCTCTCTTCTGTGCCCTTCCAACAGCCACGCCAAGATCTCGTCCATCAAACTCATTACATCTGATGGCTCTAGTAATGCAGGTAAATGATTCAACGAGGATCATGCTTGTCCATTGGATCAAAGCTTGATCAAGGGTTCATAGTGATCCAAACACCATCTCTCTCTACTGTGTTGTCCTTCTACACTGCGATCAATGTTTCACGTGAGAATTTAAATTAAGATTTTATGGACGATCTCGTTTTATAACAGTCATTGATTTTCAAGATCTAAAGGCTCCAAATTCTTCAACTTAAGACTTCTGATCATAGAATCTTTATATCAATATTTTAATGCAAAAACCACTAGTGGTTTTTGAACGGCCCCCTTAATCATAATTTCTTAATTTTAATCCCTAAAAATTAGGGATCCTTACAAGGCCCATCCAGGGTCCATTTTCTCCCCTAGTGTCTTACCTCCTCTCCCCCGTCCTCTTGAATTTCTTCCTCTCCCAACATATTTAGCTTGAGAGGTAGTGCCTTCATCTTCAACTTTCTTGCTCTTTCCTTTATCCTTGGACTTTCCTTTATCCTTGGACTTTCCTTTATCTGTATAGCGGGTAGAAGAATTGTTACCTCTTGATGGTTCTCCATTTTTTTTGAGCTTGTCTTCATGGGTAAAGAGTTGCCCCATGAGAGTGGTAAGATCAGGGATTTGCATGTCCATATACAGATCCATAGTAGTTGTGAAGGCTTCCCACTTATCATCTGCCTTGATGCCATTGATTATTTATCTCACTATTTGCTCCTCTTCAATCTCTTCTCCTATACTTGCCAATTGATCAACCACATCTTTTACTTTGTTCACATATTTTGAAACATTCTGCTTAGGTTGCTTCCTTTGAGTAGTAAACACAATCCACAATTGATTTTTTCTAGCTCTTGTATTGGAAGAAAAGTATGCAAATAGATTATCCCAAGTCCTTGGGAAGTTTTACAATTCCTAAAGTGAGGAAGAAGGATGTCAAAAATAGAGTTAATTAGATATGATCTGGCTAAAGCATCTTTGGCACACCAAGAGTTGAGTCTTTCTAGCTCTTCTCTTGTAGGTTGACCTTTGCTTCCAAATATGGGCATCTCCTCATCTCATGATATGTATCCATAGAGAATCGTTCCTTGTAGATAGGTCCTCATCCTTAACGACCATGCTGGATAATTATTCCTATCCAATTTTTCAATAAAACTAGGGAAACCACCATTTTACTTCAACTTGCTTTGATACCACTATTGGAAGAGATGGATGGATACCTCAAGGAAGTGAGGTGGTAGTGATAAAACTTGCTTTGTACCTGCCCTAAATTACTTCTAATTTTTATAGTAGGGTCTTTTAGCTTGCAAATGACACCAAGAAAATACCTACTTACTTTGGAGTTGATCCTTGAAAGAATTGAATCAAAACACACTACTTTATGAATAGCTAGTGTCACAAACCTTGCTATTTTAGTCCACACACCTGCTGGTTCTTTTGCTCAGTGCTCACAGTACAATAATAATTGGTTAAATTCCTTTTGAGGGAATTTAAGTGGCTTAGATAGCTAATGATTGCAAGTGGAATCATATAAAAGAATAAACTATACACTCAGAAATATGTTTAGCAGTCCAAAGCTTACCCTGGATTTTTTAGGGACTGAAGAGTAGATGACTAGTGAGCACTTTGACGATGATTTCTCCTAGATGGCTGAGCCAAATACTTTGAAACTTTGAAGACATAAAGTATCCTTCAAATTGGTTTCAAAAAGCTATAGAGCATGCAAAATGGTTGAGAATCACTGAGATATGACCAAAGAAAGTTCACTATTCTAAGTATTCATGGCAGAGAAGTAAATAGACACGATCAATGAGCTATATGTATTATAACACATGATTATACAAGATCATTGGCAGTTAAATGATGCACAATGATTTTGAAATGAGTAAGCTATGATGTAAGCTACTCAAATCTTACAAATGATTAGTGGAAGGGCTCTAAATGAGACCACTTAGCCGCATGATTTTCAAAGTCATTTATATAAGAAGTTTTTCTTAAGTTTGAATTTGAAATTCAAACTTGGCTCCAACTAAAAGTGATTCCTCCAATTTAGGACTTAGTTCATCAAATGAGATTCATAGCTCATACTTCTCCTAACTCCACGAGATATATGGTTTTACAAGATTCTCTAAAGGCAGAAACCTTTTACAATGGTAAATGATCAAATGCTACAAGATAAGATTATCATGTTTAATCAAGTGTTGCCACATATATTCTTCCATGCTAAGCCAAATGTGAAGGCTTGTAAATTTTCACCAACGATATACGATACCTAGGTATTGCATTACACGAGTAATATAAGGTATCAGAGATACACAATACCTGTCAAGTATCATGACACACAGGAATTTCCATATCGTGATAGCAAAATTCAATCGGTCAAGATACTTGGACTCTATGAAGTCCACATTTATAAAGTTTTGTGGTTATGTGCACGTTGAATCCTCCTTATCATCCCTATCTACCTATAAATGTAAAATCTCTATGCAACCCCATGATCCAACACTCTTGATACCCGTCAAGTGAGTGATCAATCAAACTTTTAGTCTATTGATAGTGTGGAGCTCACCTTCAAGACTATTTCCTCAGGGTTTGAGCTCTGAAGTTCCTCTCTAGGCTCCAAACTCTACGTGATTCTCGCTCAGTAATACGGATCGTAACTGAGCTCCTCAACACTTGCACAAAACAAGTGAGCCAAGTGTAGTGATTTTTGGACTTTAGTCTCTCGCTATGACGAGAGACTCAAAGAAAACTTGAAAGAAAATTTTTCTTTGGTTGGTGAATTTCTGGAAATGAAAAATCCATTATTCTTCTACACTATCTTTCCTACCTCCTATCCTAACTCCTTCCACTCTCACACCTAAACCTAAAAACTTGTCACACACACACACACAACAAGTGTATGGAGTAACAAGTGCAAGAAATTTTTTGACTTTCCAACCAATTGAAATCACTTCCTCATAATTACTACCTTCACACCAAAGATATAACCATCACAAAGGCACCTTGATTGGAATGTCCCCTGACAACGGCACCAAAAACATGTGTACCTAAGCTCCCGATGTCTTAGGGACTTGTGACAAAGGAGATTATACCTCAATCATCAACAAGTGCATATAATGGTGGATTCATACACTTGTTAAATTATCAATCCATGGACATAGAACATATCAAGTGTATGAGGACATGTGCTTTTGTGATGGTTAGTGGAGTGGATGAACAAGAAATGTATGCAAATTAGATTAATCTACCTCTCACGTCACCTCTCTCACTCGAAATGTCTATCGTGATAGTTGTTGTATTAGCAAGCATAAATTGAGCTATATCTCTCAGCTTTGATAGTGGAATATAGTCGATAGTAGATTCATTTTGAGGCTCTCAATGAGATGCATGCAAGGGTTGTATTTGCACTCAATGTGACAAGCATACTTCAAGTTATGGGAAAACTAAAGAGTGGTGGGAAACACCTACTCTTGCTCCATAGTTCACCAAGCTTAACACACACACACACTATAATAGCAAAAATAGTAGGGGAAGGGATAGAAAACACCTCTAGGCACACATTTCATGCATTATACACACATACAAGCTCAAGGAGAAGAAGACACAGAGACAAGAAGAAATAAATTCAAAATTTCTCCATGTTAGTTCTTCAGAATGGAAAAAAATCTTTACAAAGAGTCACAAAGTGACTTGTATACATGTGCCCTAAAAATGGTCCTTTCACACAAGTGACCAACACTTTCCATAAAAATTACTAAATTCCTATTTGAAGGGGCTTTCTTGTTATTCTTCTTTTATGGCATTTGTAGTTTCCCTTCAAGGTATCCTCAAATTTGTCATACATCTTACATGTCAACCTATGATTAGCCTCATCTTTGCCTATTGAGCAGAAATGGATCATCTTTGCTCTCATTATCTTGCTACATTTTTTTATGGTTCAAGACCTAAAAGATAACCAAATGATAAGGTTATTTGCTAATGAAAACCTACATTATATTTCTATGGACGGAATTGGAATCAAGATGTGGGTTTTAAAATGTGACGTAATAATGTTGATAGGAATGCTATGGTGCTATTGCATCTCAAAACACAAGAGAAAAACCCTTGAAACAGTTAGCTGCTTCACCACTATTAAAAATAGAGCCAAGAACTTCATACGACAATGCTCCAACCATTTATCTATTGACGATTGTGCCTCCAAATGCAAAGTTTATGATCCATTGAAGTGAATCATAGCGATTCTCTTTATCTCACTTTAGACCCCTCTCTCTCTCTCTCTCTCTCTCTCTCTCTCTCTCTCCTTCCTCCCTCCTCGTCTCTCTATGGCTCTCATCTACATGTGCAACTAAGCTTATTGACAATCTTTGAATAACTAATAAAAATTATATATCTCTTAAAAGTTTCTCTAAGGTTGTCATATCCAACTATGTAAAGAGTATTTCTCAACCTCTACAACTAGTCTCTCTATTAGCATTAGGCTTCTATCCTATCAATTATGTGTAGTAATCGTTAATGCAATCAAATATACATACTCCACCAATCATGAATGATGGATGGTTTCATATCCTTCAAAGTAGGAAAAAGGGAGAAGAGCAGAGGGATACTTGTGCGCATTTGTGCAAATACAATTTTTGTTTGGGTGCATTAACAAAAGTGATGGTGCCTTGAGAGCACGAACGCAATGTTCCAATGAGTTCATATCTTGCTAATGTGGCATACAATAATCACACATTCTTAAAAGCCATCAGATGTAAAAAGGACGATCATCAAACATCTTGGCTAGGTGGGTTGACAAAGCTTAAGGCCTTCTGAAGCTCGTTTCAACCATACTACCAAATCATTGTCAGAGCAATTAAGTAGCCACCATGCAAATCTACATTCAAAAACTAGAAAGTTCAATAGTCCATAAAGCATGGAGAGACCCACAATTCGTTTGATGATAGCGTATCAAGAAGTTATGAAAGGGCCATACAAGATGCATATAGAGGACATAAGTACCAGCCAAATAGATGCTCACATCTATGAGCATGGTTTGAGGATATCGATCATTAAATTGAGAAACCATAAGAACTTTTTTGAATTTATCATCCCCAAATTTCATACATAGATAAGAAAGGAACCATGTATGTGGTAACTAGTTTCTCATATTGGACCAATGAATTTTAAACATATCTTCTTGGGTCAAAGGTATGGGAACCTAAGGAAGAGGATCCTGATAAAGGATGTAACACTCCTAAAGGAAAATTAATGTTGACAAGGATCATTGCCACATCCAAGTACCACATGACAATGTGAGCATAGATATTATACACAAGTGAGGTTACAAAAGAAGCCTTTTGGAGGTTTCGACCAACCAAGCCTTGTTGAGATATCAAATCAACATGTGATGATCGAGGATGACACATATCAATTTTTCATTTCTTTGACATGTATAGTGGTCACTCTCGTATATGTCGAGGATACTTTAGTGAATTTTACTAGATTTATCTATCGAGAGTGATGGCACATTTGTTTCTTGCCAGCTCACTCATTCACAAGACATTAGGATTTTCCTTATGTATAGTTCTTTATACATTGCAGTAGTTGTCATTCTTGTATATTCTCTTTATGTAATAAAAGAAGAAGAAGAATATGAAGAACAAGAAGAAGAAGATTATTCTTCCTTGCCTCAATCTGTGTGTACTCCTCTCCTTGTGTGCGAGAGTGAAGAGTACGTGAGAGCTCTCTTGTGTATCTCCTTTCTCTTGACATGGTATCAGAGCTAGTGTTCCTATATAGAGCTTGTGGAGAAGGTCCAGAGTGAAGAGTACGTGAGAAGGCATGGAGAATGTGCACTTGACAAACGATCTTAGATTGCTATAAAATTTGGCCTCCATTTCGAGCGCACAAGGTGAGACTCGTAGCGAAGTGAACGTCTGCAGAAGCACACGAACAGCACAAGGAAGAAAAAGAAGCTTGGAGCTCAAAACACAATACTGAATGTATTACCACTAGAATGTACAAAGATAAGTCACCCGTTAGGGCTATAGGTGTATATACAAGCTCGAGGGAAAAAACCTGCTAAAGAGGGAATAATGTGCCCTGACAGTCCTATTGTGTTCATACACATCACTACCAAAATATATCAACAAATCCCCCTAGGGAGTGATGCAGTGAACAAGGAGCTGGCACTCATGTATAAGGAAGTGTCAAGCTATGTGGAATCAATCCACAAAAGGAAGTAAGCCCAAAGCTTTGCGAAAAGCTTCAAACTTCTCCCTAGGCAAAGCCTTCGTGAAAAGGTATGCAATGTTCTCTTGCATGGGCACATATGCCAAGCTGATCTCTCTAGCAAAGAACCTCTCCCTGACATAATGATAATGCACCTCAATGTGCTTAGTGCGATCATGGAACACAAGGTTCCTTGCAACTGCCAATGCGCTTTGATTGTGAGTGAAGATGGTGGTGGTAGAAGACTGACCAATACCCAAATCAGCCATAAGGTGTTTGAGCCACACACACTCAGCAGTCGTTGTAAAAGCTGCCCTATACTCAGATTCACAGTTGGAAGTGGCCACAATAGGCTACTTCTTGCTCAACCAAGATATGCATGAGCTACCAAGCATGAAGCAAAAACCACTAGTAGACGCATGAGTGTCATAGCAACCAGCCTAGGCAGAGTTAGAAAAAGCATGCAAATCTGGTGGTAGTGATCCCCCCTTGGGATAAAACAATCCAAGTAGCCAGGTACCACTCAAGTTGGAAAAGATGTGCTTAACTTCCTACCAATGCTTGACACCTGGGCAATGCATAAATTTGCTCATCTCTGAGACAACAAATTGAATATCTAACCAAGTAATGCATAAGTAAATCAAGGATCCAATAGCCTACTGATACAGAACAACATCAAATGCATCTCCATCATCATGAAGACTCAGTCATAAACTTGTCTCCATAGGAGAGGCAATAGGTTTGTAGTCCTCAAGGCCAAAATGCTGCAATAATGTGTCAATATATTTCCTTTGACACAAAGCTATTCCACCATCAGATTGCATAAATTGAATGCCCAAATAATGATGCAAATGCCCCAAATCAAGCATCTCAGATGAGGCATGCAAATCACCCTTAAAATCCGTAATATGCTTCATGAGGACCAGTGAGCAACATGTCATCAACATACACCACAATGATCAGAAGTACATCATTAGCATGCTTCACATATGAGGTGCTTTCATTTGGATTGTTCTCAAAACCATGTGCAATCAAATGGTGCTTGGTTTAAACCATATAATGCATTTGGTTTTCATGGCCTTTCTGCACAAAGCCATGGAGATGAAACACATACACTTCTTCATGCACATCACCATTCCAAAATGTTTTTTTAATGTCCAACTGATGTACATTCCAACCATGATGAGCTGCAAGTGAACAGATGCTATGAACAATAGTCATTTGGCAAGTAGGTGAAAAGGTTTCATCCAAATCAATGCCTCTTTCCAATGCATAACCCTTTGCAACAAGCCTAGCCTTATACCTGTCAATTGTTTCATCAAGTTTATGCTTTCACTTGTATACCCACTTAGTGCCAATGGCCTTCTTGCTAGGAGGCAAGTCACATAAAGACCAAGTACCATTTTTCATGATAGCATCATATTCAGATTGCATTGCAGCCATCCAATGTTCAGAACTTTGTGCTTCATCAAACAAAACATACTCAGTCTCATCACAAAGACTAGAGGCAGCCATAGCATAACAATTTGATGCAAAAGAGGCACTATGAGAGCTGAATGAGTATAGTATGACAGAGGTGCATCTAATTTTTTGTCTCGCAAAGTTTGCACTAGCCATTTTGGCATAGTTTTTGCCTCCTCAATATCAGCTCTCTCATCAACAAGTGCATCATGCAAATCTCCATCACAAATGGAATGATCTACATCATCACATGAAACTTGCAATGGCTGAGAAGTTGTCTCATTACTACCAGCACTAGACTGTCCACCTTTAAAAATCTCCTTCGTACATGAAAGTAAAGGCTAAATAGCATCTTCCACAAAAGCAACATCATGGCTAACCAAAATGTGTTTAGTATGTGGATGCTACGGCCGATAGCCTTTGCTTTCAGAACTATACCCAACAAAAATACATTTTATCACTTTATCATCCAATTTCCTATGATGTTATTCAAGCACTAATGCATATGCCAGACAACCAAAAACATCCTGATGAACAATAGATGGCTTGCAACCATGCCAAGCCTCTTATGGAGTGATAGAATACAGTGCTTTAGTGGGACACCTGTTAAGTATATATGTTGCACACATGATAGCCTCAAGCTAGAAACTATGTGGTAAAGCCGGACTCTTGACCATACACCTTGCCATCTCCATGAGTGACCTATTGTTGTGTTCAGAAACTCCATTCTATTGAGGTGTATACGATACTATACATTGATGTTTTATCCCATGTTCAACCAGAAATGCATTAAAGTCAGAAGACATATATTCGCTCCCTCGATCAGAATGGAGGGTGCCCATTTTACATGCTAACACATTTTCAGCCAAAATCAAAAACTGTTTGAAGCACATGAACACTTCGGACTTTGCTTTGAGTGGATATACCCATGCATGCCTGCAAAAATCATCAATGAAAGTCACGAAGTAAAGGTAGTTCTCAAAAGAAGGTGTCTACATAGGACCACAAATATCACTATGTACAAGCTGCAATTTCTGAGTAGCCCAAACTAAACCATCTTTTGGAAAGGAGGAATGCTCCATTTTGCCCAAAATACAACCTTAAGAGCCATGTTTTCTAGGTGCCTCAAGTTTGGGCAAAGAGGACACCATTTTAGATTTCTGCAGGCGTTGCAAACTAGCAAAATTCAGATGACCAAAGCGTGTATGCCAAAGCTTGGCATCTGACATAGCCTGAGAATAATGTACTGCACATGCTAAATTATTTCACAAATGTTTCATTATCTATGAGCTTATATAGCCCATGAGATAAAATGCCAAAAGCAATAATCATGTTGCCATTTGATGGATCATGAGCTACACATCTTTCATCAACAGACTTCACAACCAAACCAATCTTAGCTAAGGCCAAAACTGATAACAGATTCTTCTTGATCCTTGGCACAAATAAAGCATATGAAAATGTAAAAGAAATACCATCAGTAGTCATCAGAATGATCTTACCAACTCCCATAACAGGATAAGAGGAGTTGTTGGCGCATGTAATAGTATTCCCTGTAGGGGAAGGCTTGAATGAAGAGAAGAAAGTGTGATGCGAGGTAATATGTTTGGTCGCCCACTATCAAATTATCAAACATCTAAGTCTACTGTAGACATGCACTGCTCATGAGAAGATGGGTCAAAACTACAAAGAGTAGTAAATGCCCATTCTTCATTCTGTGCAAGATTAGCAGACTCTGTTTTTGGTGTAGAGGCCTCTGCAACAACCATTCCAGCCTCTTTCTTCTATGTCTCTTTAGCAGCTAGTTTTGGACACCTCTTTATGACATGATCATTTGCTTTATAGTATTTGTAGAACAATTTCTGTTTTTATGATTTCTTCTCATATTTGTCTTCGTTCTTTGATTATGGAGAATTAACAGATTTTTGCTTACTAGTAGAAGAGCTCCATTTTCCTTTGCCCTTCTGACTAGCTAGGAAAGCTTGGTTTGCAACATGCATAATAGACCTGTTTTGCCTGAACTAATCTTCCTACACCATAACAAAAACTAACTCTTCAAATGTTAAGGCATTTGGATTGCCTTTCATCATCAAACGAAGAGTAGAAGCAAAACTCTAATATGAGTTGGGAAGACCATTTAGAAGAGACTGCACAAGCGAACTGTCAGGAAGGACTTCATGAGCAGAAACCAATTGTTCGTTCAAATCCTTGATCTTTCTCAAAAAACTATCCATAGAATCACCTTCATTCATGTGCCCACTCTCCAACTATTTTTGGAGGTAAGCAACATGAGCCTCATTCCTAGTGTGGTACAATGTGGTAAGTGTATCCCAAGCATCCTTAGCTATTTTGCAAGAGTGAATGTGAGGAATAATGGCATGTTTTAGAGATAATGCTATCAATGCATGTGCGTGAGCATCTTTGCCATCCCAATGAATTTGCTATGCAGTAGGTGCAGCATGAACCGCAATAGGAACAAGAATCTGAAGAATATTAGCATCTTTAATGCCTGGCATCAGCTTCAGTACCTATACTTGTAGGTGTGATAGGACGTTTTTCAACACCCTACACAATTTTCCACAGTCCTTTTGCAACCAATACATGTCACATCATATAAGCCCACAATGGGTAATTGGTACTGTCCAGCTTATCCTCGATAGCCAACATATGCAATACATCACTACTTTCAGCCATGGTCACTGATTAAAATACCCTGATGGAGAAAAATGACTGTATCTAAAAACGTTGAGTAGAACTATCCTAACGAATTCTGCTAAACTTGTAGCAGATTTTGAGATGCTTATACTAGAGAACCGAAACGTGTATATATCTTTTGCACAAAAAGATGAAATAGTCTGCATAAGCACTATGATAGTGCATTTGGAGGCCGAAACAAGCTGAGATTGTATTTTTCAGCACCACAGGGCGAATCTCTTTTGATCTCCTAATCAACATGAGTATGCTCACCAAATTTCGTGCGAATCTAAGATTGTGATTGGAGAGGCGTTGACGACACCCTAGATGAAGCGGCGACCTGCTTTGATACCAATTCTTGGAGTTAGACATCTATAGAAGCACACGAACAACACAAGGAAGAAGAAGAAGCTTGGAGCTCAACACAAAATACCGAATGTATTACCACTATAATGCACAAAGATAAGTAACCCGTTAGGGCTATAGAAGTGTATACAAGCTGGGGCAAACAAAACCTCCTTAAGAGGGAAAAAAGTGCCCCGATGGTCCTAGTGTGTTCACACACATCACTACCCAAATATATCAACAGGCTCTTTATTAGCATACATGATAGCAAGATTGTACACATACAAAATGCCAAAAATCTAGAAGAGGCTTGGAATAGTTTGGTCACATTGTATGAGACCAATAAAAAGGCATGAAATTTAGAACTCAAGAATGAGCTATATACACTAGAAAAAAAGCGCATATCGATAAGTGAATACATCTTGAAAATCAAAAGGGAATTGCATATAAGCAGTTCAAAAACTTCTATTTAGACCAAGGAAAATCTTCTGAATTTCGCTGATCTGATGCCCATGTTGCTAATTGAAGAAAAGAATCTTGGTGAGGACTCAAACTCCCAAGGAAAATCTAGTTTTGAGGAGGCTTTTTGCTCCAATAGAGGAAGAGGTAGAGAAAGAGGCTTTGGAAGTGGAAGAGGAAATAGTAACCAACCCCAAGGTCAACAAAAGAATCATGCAAGAGGTAGAGTGTTGCAGAGCAAAGAAGCACAAGAGAAGAGCCCCAAAATTTTCAAATTAATGGGCATGATTTTTCTTCTTCAAAGTCTTAGAGAATCCCCTCAAGCCATGTAAATGCACTAGAGGAGTCCTCTAGTGGCATAATCCCATCTTGTTGTAAAATATCCCTTGTAAATTAGTAGGAAATTCACTTTTTAGTAATAAAGTGCCGGTCTCTTGTGTGAAAGGGCCAAATTTAGGGCACATGTATATAAGTCACTTTGTGACTCTTTGTAAGGACTTTTTGCCATTGTGAAGAAGGAGAGCTCTTGAATCTCGAATTTACCTCTTTCCTACAGATTTCCATCTTCTCTTTGATCTTCTTTGTGTGTGTAATGCTTGGAATGTGTGTGTAAGACTGTTGTCTACCCCTCCCCACTGTTTTTGAGCTGTTGTAGTGTGTGTGTGAGCTTGTAGGAGTTGTGGTGTGAGTGTGGGTACTTCCCGCCATTCACTATTTTGGTCATAACTTGAAGCACAGTTGTCAGAATCAAGTGAAGCCACTTCCACTAGATGCGTCTCGTCGAGAGCTTCGAAACGAGTATTGTATTGACTATATTCAGAGTTTGGACCTGGGAGAAATCCTGGATTTACTAAAAATTGTTGTAAGTGGCAACACGACAGACACTTTCAATCTTTCAGTGAGTTAGAGAGGTGAATTAGTCTTTTCTTACACATATCAGCTGAACCACTTCATTCTCCATCATGTGTGCACGTGTCCTCATACACTTGGTTAGGTCGTTTTATCGGATTGACATATAAGCGTGTGTCAATTTCCCACTATACGCACTTGTGTTGCAAATTAGGTTTAGTCCATTTGGCACAAGTCCTTGAGTCTTCTTGACTTAGGTACACACGTTTTTGGCGTCGTTGCTGGGGAACACTCAGCCAAGGTGCCTTCGTGATGGTTATAGATCGAGTGTGATGAAATCGTACTTGTAGAAGAGAACTTGCTCAGTGGCAAGTAGTCAATCAATTTAGCACTTGTTACTTCACATCCCGGAGGTGTGTGTAATGAGTTTTTAGGGGAAGGAAGAGATAGGGTTAGGATAGAAGGAGAAGAGAGGAGAAGAGAAGTGAAGTAGGAGTAGGCCAAGATCACCAAAAAGTTCCAAAAAATTGCCAAAATTAGTGTAGTTCAGGTTCAGTCATCGAAAAGTATAAAAACCAAAAAAATTCCAGTCATTTCTCACTTGATAGAGAACAGTATCATTGAGAGCCCAGTATCGACCACCAGTAAGACCATGACCACCAATAGGAGGGCAGCCTGGAATACCCCCAGTTAGACCAGTAGTTTCGGCCTTTCCCGTAATACCAAGACCGCAAGAACCAATGAGAAGACTGAGACCTATCCAAGTGGCCAAATGCATAAGAAATCATTATGACAGATTGGGAGAACCCTAGGATCACATTGCTGAATTTAAACAAGTCCTAAGGGCAGAACAAGTAGACGACTTCTTTGTGCAATATGAGTCTTTTGGACTCACCCTCACAGGAACGGCTCTGACTTGGTTCCAGCCTTTAGATCCTAATCAGTTTGGAAACATGGAGCAATTTTTTCAAGAATTCATTGGAGAATTCACTAAAAGAGGGATTAAACACAATTCTACATCTTTCATCCATAGTTTTAAACAAAGCCCTAATTAAACAGTGAAAACAACTGCCCAAAGATTCCATCAATATGTGGATAGATGCCCAGCTACCAAGAGGCCCACTCAGCAAAAAATCATTTCATTATTTTTGGATGGACTCACGAATGGAACCTTAAGAACTTTAGTTTACGTGAAGAGATTACAAAACCTTAGTGAATGTCTTCAAGAATGCATTTACCTAGAAAACAACCTAGCGGAGGATCTCAAGAGCACTCCCAGTCCCACTAAATTACAAGACTCTCGGAGTACCATTACATCCAACTCCAGTAATGTGGAAGAACTAGCGGAGCTATTAGCAAAGAAGCTAGGAGTCCAAGGGCAGAGAACTTACAAGCACCCAGCCTTAAGAATGCCCATGTTATGGAGATGTAGTCTATTTGGAGGAGATCACCCCACACACATGTGTGCACGAGGAGGAGCTGGTGTGCATCTGACATATCCTTACAACAGACAGCTCCAACAAGGGACTGCCTTGTACTGCCACATAGAAAAAAAGTACACCAATCACACTATAGAAAACTGTCCATTCAATAGTCAGTCACGCCTCTTACAACCACCTCAGTATCGACCATACGGATATCCACCTAGAGAGCCAGGCAGAGAGATGCCCAGATACAATCCCTATCCAACACCAACAGGGGCACCAAGACCTTATGAACAAGCACCATGAAGGAAGCTCATAAAGTGAAAGAACTATCCTCTGCCCAAAGCCCTGCAAGGGCACGCATCAGGCAACAACACGAAACAGCCAGGTCCTGAGGAATGGAATTAAAGAACAATCAGAACCAGGACATTTCATGGGAAGGCCGGACCAGGGCCAGGAACTATACATGAAGAAGTGCAAGACAATATTTGGCAGGTAGTAATCCTTCCGCTGATAGCGTGCGTTGTCAACAAAGTAAACAGGCTCAAAGCAATACAACAGGTCAGATGTGTAAAGACAAAGACAAATCACAAGACCAAAAGTTAGAAAGAGGTAGAGGATGAAAAGTTGAAGCGAGTGACGAAGAACAGCGCATTCCTAGTCACTCGTGGCGTGCGTGGCAGCCTGACTGAATACAACAACCCAAACTTGTGATATAAGGAATACCAAGGGGCAAACTGAAGCAAAGGACATACCTCGGATAAGATAACCAATTGTCTGACAGTCCTTGTTGCCACTTCGACCGCTGGGTGCGTGTATTCAGAACTCTTAAACAAGCTGAGGACAAGAAGTAAAGCCTGTCAAGGGACGACAGAGACAAAGAGGGGGAGAGTGTTGCAGAGCAAAGAAGCACAAGAGAAGAGCCCCAAAATTTTCACATTAATGGGCATGATTTTTCTTCTTCAAAGTCTTAGAGAATTCCCTCAAGCCATGTAAATGCACTAGAGGAGTCCTCTAGTGGCATAATCCCATCTTGTTGTAAAATATCCCTTGTAAATTAGTAGGAAATTCACTTTTTAGTAATAAAGTGCCGGTCTCTTATGCGAAAGGGCCAAATTTAGGGCACATGTATATAAGTCACTTTGTGACTCTTTGTAAGGACTTTTTGCCATTGTGAAGAAGGAGAGCTCTTGAATCTCAAATTTACCTCTTTCCTGCAAATTTCCATCTTCTCTTTGATCTTCTTTGTGTGTGTAATGTTTGGAATGTGCATGTAAGATTGTTGTCTATCCCTCCCCACTGTTTTTGAGCTGTTGTAGTGTGTGTGTGTGAGCTTGTAGGAGCTGTGGCGTGAGTATGGGTACTTCCCGCCATTCACTATTTTGGTCATAAATTGAAGCAGTGTTGTCCGAATCGAGTTTCATCACTTTGAAAAGATGCGTCTCATCGAGAGCTTCGAAACGAGTACGCTATTGACTGTATTCGGAGTTTGGAGCTGGGAGAAATCCTCGATTTATTGAAAACTGCTATAAGTGGCATCACGGCAGACACTTTCAGTCTTTCAGTGACTTAGAGAGGTGAAATAGTCTTTTCTTACACATATCAACTGAACCACTTCATTCTCCATCATGTGTGCATGTGTCCTCATACACTTGGTTAGGTCTTTTGATCGGATTGACATATAAGCGTGTGTCAATTTCCCACTATACGCACTTGTGTTGCAAATGAGCTTTAGTCTCTTTGGCACAAGTCATTGAGTCTTCTTGACTTAGGTACACATAGAGGATAGTTTCAAGGCAGGGGGAGCCAAAGAGTCCCCATAAATTTCTAAAGAAATGATTCAGGTAATGACAGTAAAGCATGTCGGATTGTGGTAAATCAAATCACTTTGAACATAATTATAGGTTGAAGAATCAAAATATTAGAAGGCAACAAAATAACTATGCATCAACAAGTGAAGATGATTTGGACTTGTTCATGATCCAACATCACATGATGAATAGGATGTTTACTGATGTTTCAAATTTGAATAGTATTGTCTGATGTGTTGGTTAAGGTGCTTCAAATCACATGACCAATCATGTAGAATATCGTTTAGTAGTTTGCATAAATAGATAGTTCATGGATTCATTGAAACAAGTGATGATACATCACATCCTATTGAGCATAGACAAAACATAGAACTATCCATGGAGGATGGGAAGGTAAAACATCTTGTCAATGTATTGCATGTTCCAAATATAACAAAGAATCTGGTTTCTATTGGACAAATGATTGACTAGGGATTACAAGTAAGATTTAGTGTGATTCGGTTATATGTAGAAGAGTACAAACAAAATGGAAGATCGATCACCAAAGGAAATAAAGTGGATAGAATGTTCACCTTAAATAAGAAAATTCCTAAAATAAATGCAGCCATGTTTGTAAAAGGTACTGATGTTATTTCTCACATAGAGATTTGGTAGAAGCAAATTGGACATGCAAATTTATAGAGGTTGATGTTGATGCAGTCAAGGGAGCTTATCACTGGAATACAAAATTTCAAGGTTGGAAAGATGCAAAAGATATGTGAAGCCTGACAAATTTGATAAACAGTCAAGGGCATCATTTCTACAGGACAAGTATGTTAGTGATAATATGCTAGAATTGGTACATATAGATGTTTGGGGTCCTACAAAGACCACGACTATGGGAGTGTTGGTAGCAGCTAGGGCAATCAAGATGTTACAAGATAGGGAATCCATCAGAGAGAGTCATAACAGAGGGAAGTTCATGCACGCCCAAGCAAGGAGAGCAGTCAACAAAGATTCAACAACTAGGCCTATACAACTTTTCAAATGATAAATAATTCTCAACAATGATTTTCATCACTATATCAACATTGAGAATATCATTATTGGTAGATTAGACTCCATTATGTTCAAGCCAAGGAGTCTTTGAGCTTGAGGAGTATTAGGAGTACTTATGTATCAATTTTCATAATTTTTAGACTCCATTTGAGCCCTCGAATAAGCCCTGGAACCTAAACTTCAATTAGGCCAGACACTAGGCCTCGATAGGGCCAAAAGCTAGTCAAAAACTCTAAAAAGAGCTAGAGATCTCATTTTTGAGATTGTCTTGTTAGAGATTAAGGCTTATGTAAAAGAGGTCTTTTGTAATAGAAGGATTCCATTGCTCCATCTCTTTGTCTTGCCGCATGTGTACGTGTGTGTGTATGTGTGTGCATGCTTGTGTGCTTCTCACTCATTGATTTCTGCATCTCACTTGCTCACGATCGTCATACCCTCCTCATGTCTTCCTCGATTGACAATTATGAGGTGGATCTCCTCACGTTGATACTTTCCATTGTGCTAGAGTGACACCAAATTTGGCGCTGTTGTCGAGGATTGAGCTTTGAGGACGAGCGTGTGATGGTAAGATGTAGAGACGTGATGTTGGAATCATAGGTAATCTCTTACTTTGTACTCTTCTAACTACTTCATCATCATCGCCATCATCTCTAGTCCCCATCTCCTTCCATCATCATATTCACCATTTTGGTCATATCCCTACACTCCATCTCTATTTCCTCATTTCACTAGTGTGTGTGAGAGAGTCAATTTTTTGTGCTTTGTTTTTTCATGTTTCTTGAGTGTTCTTACAGGTACAAACATCCATAGCAGCTGCAACAACTCCAGCAAGTACATACACAATCATATAGTAGAAGCCTTGCACATCACAAATCCAAAAAAAGTTCAAAAAAAATTGCATTTTCTTTGTTCATCACGATCGACATCAATCACGATTGACACTATCCATCATGATGAACAGCTTCTCTATCATGATTGACAGACCACGACTAATGCCTCTTTCCATCACAACAGACATCATCCATCATGACGGACACCCTTGTCCATCAGGATCAACACAAATATCATGATTGACAGTTAAACATGGTGAAAAACCTATCCATCATGGCACATAGGCCCATGATTGGCAACAAAGATACACAAAAAACCAAAAAATTTAGCCTATCACAACAAACAACATCCATCGTGATCAACACCATCCATCGTGATCGACACCATCCATCGTGATCAACAGCATCCATCATGATCGACACATCAATCGCGATTGACACCATCAATCACGATCGACACCATCAATCATGATTGACACATAAATCATTATTGACACCATCAATCGCGATTGACACCATCAATCACCATCAACACCATCAATCACGATTGATAAGCCATGATGGATAGCTCTATCCATCGTGATTGATAGCCCTGTCCATCGCAATTGACAGGGGATTTCGACCAAAAGTTTATGGTCTTTTAATTTTCATCAAGAAGTCTTGATTGACTGTTTGCTTGCTTTAACCCCTAGAACCCTGAACCAACCTAACTTTTTCATACAAAACCCATTTCTTGTTTTCTTGAGTTTGTTGGAAATCCCATTTCAAATTTTGATATAATATTTGAAGTTGATCTTCCAAAAGATGAGGAAGCTAAAGGATTTCTAGGGAAGTCTTTCATAAAGACAAGTGAAAATTTGGTCTTTGAATTACATGAATGAAAATGGTCTGTTAATTCAATTAGATTTAACTCTTGATCTAACAGTGGGACTCTTACAAGTCCATTGAAGAGCGCTAAATGGCCTCCATAGCAAGAGCATGTTTCAAGCTTGAGAACGAGTGTCTTGAAAACTCAAGTGTGAGCAAAGGAGAAGCGACTTGAGGTTGGAGCATTCTCAACCCCCTCAATCAATTCCTAGCTTATGCCAAGTATGGATAGTGGTATTGATTAATTAGGGCTATGTTTCACATGATACAAGTACAAGAACCCCAATTACTCATCACTTTAGAAGAATCGCTAAAAATTAGGCCTGAGTTGTGGAAGCACATAGCAAATCAGTAGCTAGAGACAACTACCACTCACT
Organism: Ceratopteris richardii; assembly: GCA_020310875.1. Classification (NCBI taxonomy): domain Eukaryota; kingdom Viridiplantae; phylum Streptophyta; class Polypodiopsida; order Polypodiales; family Pteridaceae; genus Ceratopteris; species Ceratopteris richardii. The sequence goes on from CM035412.1 coordinate 67,292,562, forward strand.
CTTAAGGAGGTTCACACAAGAGAGTACTAGAAATGCTTGTGGAAATAAGTGGAGATATGAGTGAGGGAGAAGAAGGTAATACCTATCTTCCAATAACCCACCAAGGCTACACCACCAAAACCATCCTAGATTTGGGTTCAGGAGTATCCATTGCTACCACTTCCTTATGGAAACATTAGGGTAAGCCAACATTAAGACCCACTAGAATGAAACTGCAGATGGTTGATGGTCATATTGAGAATCCATTCGGCTTACTAGAAGGGATATATCTCACCACTTTTAGTGTAGAATGTAAGCACACCTTTTCCATTTGTGACTTTGGGAAAAATCATGCCTACAAAATGATATTGTGAAGACCATTCATGTGACAGCTGCAAATTGTACAAGATTGGGGATCTAGATCCTTGTACCTGCAACATTTAGGAGTGACCACAAAAGTTAACCTCAAGGATTATTCCCACTGAGGTGTACTCCCAATCCAGTGGAATACCATCCATAGGATGGCTGAAGAAACAAAGTCTATGTATCATAAAGTCTTTTACCTCGATCTGCATCCGCGAGCCTCCGCGAACACACACTCACAGAGATATTGCGTTCCTTTCCTCCCAGCCGCCGAGCTGCTCATTTCTTCTCTTCTCTCCCAAGAGATCCTAATTTTTCTTAGATACTCTCTCATATATGAGATCTTCTTAGTCTCTTCTACCTTTCCCCAATTAGATGCCATGTGGCACAAGTGCCACCTCATCCAAGAGGATATACATCCATAATATGACATTTCCTTCCCCTTGAAGCATTTTCGTCCTCGAAAATGTAAATGAAATGTCCATAATGGTAGAAGAAAGTGCTCGGACTCCCCTGAACCCCATGTACTCTATGTACATGGTCATCTCTGTGTGTTGTTTCCCTATATCCTTCCCCTTAAGAGATCTCATATGAGATCATCTGAAAGGTGGGAAACCGTCTGAGTGGTGCCTACTATCTCCCATGTACACTCAATTTTCAACTATTACTCCCATAACATGCAACATCATCCAAATGACCTAAGTCCATATGATGTATCCTCTATGGAGTAATAATATGAAAAGAAAGTGTAAAGTGCCAAACTTATAAGCTTGACCGTATCATAGTGGAGATAATAAACCATAAAATCCTCTGAAGTATAGAACAAAGTCCCATAACAAGTGACTCCAAACCCATCTAAGACTAAATGATAGATTGCCCTCATACCACTCTAGGTCTTCCTAACCTTGAGTGTAATCACAAGTAGTAGTTTTGTCTAAACTACCTTGTGAACTATGCAAATCCATCATCTAACTCACGGTGGTAAAATGCAATCTCTACATTTCACCAACCAAGAAGTTTGTGGTTTGTCATCCTTTACCATTGGACTAGGTTCTATTGGAAGAGCATCTATTGGAACTTGTGCAAACTTTAATATTTCTCTTCCCTGTAGTTTGCCATATGAATGCAGAAAGCATTCCCTTTGAGATTCAGATAATCCCTAAGTACCTATGCTCCTAACTGATGTTTACTCATCATACTCATGATGTAACACCAACTAAGAGTTTGGTACCATAATAGGTTAGATATATCCCTATCTCCTGGAAACTCAAAAGAGAAGTATCATCAATCTACTCCCAGTCTAACTAATGTCAATAACTAGATCATCTCATCTAGTCAAAGACCATCACTGGAGTAACATAATGGCTCCTCTCTAGAGTCTCCATGTGGGACTCAATCTAACCATCATGATTAACTGATCTCTCTCTTTTGATAGAAGAGTGCCACTCCTATCTAGACAATCTAAATGAGAAAGCGAAACTCTCTCCATGTCTATGTCTGTAATCTCCTCCAAGGAAAAGAGCTCCGGTAGTGGAATCTATTCCACTTTCCCTTTCCCTTTGAAAGAGATTCTGTTGAATCGGTTAGCTCTACTCATCCATGACTGAGAACATGCACATAAGTTCTCCATGTTTTTCCTTCCAAAATAGTGGAGAATCATACTCCCACATGAAGGAATTTATATTGACAGGTAGAGTAAACAAATTCCTTCTGAAATATAAACTAAGAGATGTTTTCTAAACACCTCTTCATATTTTCCTTTCCTTCTTTCTCTCTCAAAGAATAGGAGCTAAAGTGAGACCATTCTGAGATCTCTCATGGATCTCTGAGCTGATTCCCACTTTCTCCTTTCCTTAAAAGAGAGATTCATGAATTTATTTAGTCCTCTCTTCCATAACTAATGCATAATCCCTCATCACATATTCCTATAAAGATGGAGAACAGATCTCCCGTAACTGATGAAGGTGTATGTAGTGAAGAGTGGAGGAAATAAATTCCTTACAAGGGTCAAAGCCCTCTGCTAAAATGGTCAGCAATGATATGACATGATACCATAAATACATGTGTATCCATAGTAAAGAACTATCTCTGCCAACCATACTCTGTGAATGGATCTATACGATCCAATCAAACTGATGGAATTATCCTTCCTGAAAACTAAAAAATGAGTATGTGATACCAATGGTGAAAAAATCACCTATCACATTCTCTACTGGAAGAATAAATCTTCCCATACTGTGAAAGATAACTCCCAATGTTAAGGAGATGTCTACTAAGAGCTCTCCTCTGATCTAGTGAGACATGACGCCATGAATGATGAGTCCTTTTCTCCCTGGCCATAGAAGAAGAGTGCTCAATGGGAAGTCGTTTCCACCGTCCCATACCAGTGGAACCTTCTTCCAATCCATGGTTTCATATCTACACTAAACCAAATATATATTCCATGTAAAGGAATATGTAGGTGGACTCCAATGAATCCCATATCCTATAATCATGTCAGTGGACTCAAATGAGTCCCATGTCTTCGAACTAGTTGGTTTGGTTCTAGTCAATGTGTGACAATGGATATCCCTTTCTGTTCCAAACCAACTTGTTCTTAGGTACAAAGACTGAGTCTAAGTACCTCTCTGTAGATCCCAAGGTACATATATATGTATTGGGTACCCCAACTATTCCTGACTAAGGGATCTATGCTCTATACCATAGAGCTAGTGCCATGCCTATGACCTTCCTAACCATCACTCGAATCACATAAGCATCCGTCGATGCTATCTCATGAAACCCATCTCTGTGATCCCATCTTATTGGTTTCCTTAGTAGTGGAGCAGAAATGCTTCACTACTTGCTCAAGTGATGTATATGAGTGAAACTAGTCACTCTTTGGGTATGCATCATGATACCCCATAGTCTCCTATACATCATGTGAGACTCTTGTGAAGATAAATAAATCTTCACTAACTTGGAGATTATTAAAAATGCATCTCCCGTGCCTGAATGCAACTTCCTGAACCTATAGGATTGCTTGTGCACATTACTAATGGTGAAGGTGTAGCTCCTTCCGTTAGCAATCCTATGGTCTAAATCCATAAGGACTATGTGTAGGGATCCTGTTACTACTGAAGTTGCCTTATGTATACTACTATGATGGTCCTAAGTCCATCAAATACATGCTTATAAGCATGCCTAAAACTTATTGATGTTTGCAGAAAGGGCATGCTACGATGCCATAACATTCCTACCTAAAGGCAAGTGCGTATATAACGCCATGCGGTAGGAAAAATTTCGACAGCATTTCCCCAGGAAATGGAATCCCAAAAAAATTAAACCATAGCTCAGTGGCACGTAGGCCACCCAAAAACATAGGGCTTGACAGGCCATGGCATGCACGCCATAAACTTATATATGGATTCCATGACCTGCAAAAACACAAAAGTATTTGCTAGCAACCATTCCCGGTGTTGCATAGCCATATGGTTTCTATAATCTTCTTTCCTGCAAACAATCAAAAAGTATACTTCCTACATGTTGATCCATACTTTTAAGAGCTTAAACAATGATCAACACTTGATGTATGCAATCCCATTCATGCATGTAGATACAGACATGCCATAACATAAATAAAATGCCAGAAAGCATAAAATATACATCCCTGAGTAGTCTAATTTTGGAATTGCATGCATTCGATCGCTCTCAACAAGCTTCGAGACCTCTGCACCTTCCTTCTCAGGTCCTAACATAAACTTTGAAGTGTCCGAAAATATCGGAGCACTGCTCAAGCATAAAGCATGGTCAGGTGATTACAAAAATAATGCAAATTTAGCTCAAAAATGCATTAGTAATCCTTCTTTATACCTGCAAAAACCACTTTAGGACCTGCAAATGTTCATAAACTGAAATATAAAGCATGTGCAAATAGGTCGAAGTGAAATTACTCAAATCGCCTTCCCGGTTTGAAAGATATGGCTCCCGGAAGTTAGTGGCCAAAAACTGTTCAGACTTTGCAGAGCTGTTCAGACCTGCAAAAATTTTTACTTTCCAAAATTTTATTTCATAAACTGAAAGTAGATCTTGTGCTCTTCGAAACGAGCCATAGCACGTCCAATTTGGAGTTTTCTAGCCCAAGATATGGCCATTCCAAGCGGGACATGTCAAACTAGTGGACTGTTGGAGGGGCTGGAAAAAGTGTAAGAATGTGATTTTTGGGGTGCCCAAAAGCATTCTTCCATCAAGCAAATCCTAAAATTCTCTCCATAATCTGAGAGAGTGGTATATGAAGATGCTTGAGCCATTTTTTACCTTTCCAAATCCTCCCTTGGTGCATGCTAATTCACTTCCCAAAAGAGGCCTAAATCAAGATTTCTACTTTTATATAAAAACTTGAATGGGAGCTCTTAGCAAGCTTCTAATCCACTCTAAATGTGGATTTCTCTTGGATTATATACAATAATCCATGGGAAGCCTCTAAATGATCTTTTCTTACTCCAAGAAGTGGAGTTTGGCAAAAGATTAATTTCTGAAATTTTCCAAAAAGTGCGGGAAGGGGGTCTTTGAGGAACTAAAATCCCTCCTTAACTTATCATTTTAATGAATCTAATGATTCGCCTAAGAAGTCCACACACCATACTCTCAGTATAGATAGCTTTCCCTATCCATCCATAGCTATCGCACCTATTTTTCCCTCTTCCAAAATGGGATTTTCTCAAATTTAGGTGCTGAAATTTTTTGTCAAACTGTGATGAAAGGGGGTTTTGTGGAGCTTCAAACTCCCATCAAACTGAGGTATCTTATGGATTTGTTGATTGTATAAGGAAGTCAATACACTAGACTCTAAGTGTGCATGGTTTTTTCCATAAATCTATGAAAAATACCTCTTCTTTTTCCCTTCCCAAAATGGCTATTTATCAAAATAGCTCCTGAAATTTATGTGAAAAATCATAAAACATAGCTATTTTTGAGATGATCTAAACTTGTTCTTGCTTGGTTTGAGGGAATTCTTGTCTCAAGATGAGAATATATACCTCATACTCTCCATACATAAAATCTCCCTCCAAGATCTTGGCTCCCTAAAGCCCATACTTTCTTTTGCAAAAGTAATGGAGTCTTCCTACGATTGACTCCAAAAAATTCAATAAAAATTGAAATTTACATGTACCTGGAATGGAGTTCTCGTTGTCCTTCCTCAATTCATACCTCGAAGGTTTCTTTTCATTTCGTTCCAACTTGATAAATTTGAGACTCCATCTTGTGCCCCTTCCTAGTGAGCGGATTGTGGCATCTCAATTCTATAATTTGTACTCCTTGAGTGAACACCTCTACTCGGACAAGATACACAACTCGGACAAGAAGGTATGGCTGTTGCCGGCCCGAAGGTGAATGCCTTGATTATCGTACGTGGGCGACAAGAATGGAGCCTTTGTTATCCATCTTTTGATAAGTATTCCGACTTCTTCTAGCACTCAAATATAGTGGTGAGCGCTTGAGTTATGAACATCATCAAGCTATGGCGCCTTGGCTAAGCTGTAGGCCTCTCAAGCTGGCGTCGCAGGTTCAAATCCCGCCTCAGCACGCACGCAGAAACGCCATCGTTGTGGCTCTGATACCAATATCATAAAGTCTTTTACCTCGATCTGCATCCGCGAGCCTCCGCGAACACACACTCACAGAGATATTGCGTTCCTTTCCTCCCAGCCGCCGAGCTGCTCATTTCTTCTCTTCTCTCCCAAGAGATCCTAATTTTTCTTAGATACTCTCTCATATATGAGATCTTCTTAGTCTCTTCTACCTTTCCCCAATTAGATGCCATGTGGCACAAGTGCCACCTCATCCAAGAGGATATACATCCATAATATGACACTATGCATTCACTAGAATTAGATCCATCATGGCTGCATGAGGACACTCATCTGGATGTTTAAGGTAGCTAAAGAAGAAGAAGAATGATTAGAAGCCAAGACCTTAGGTTTAGAATGACATCCACAAACTCTTCAGGACCCTACTTATGCATTGATAGTGTTTCTCAATGAGGAATTCATGCCTCATGCTTGGACACAAATCTTAGCTACCATGGATATAGCAGTGAACAAAGAACAGTGGACTCCTCATTGTGATGAGGATGGATATGACGTTTCCATCCTTATGATAGAACCCTTAGAGGAAGAGCCTCTTCTAGAAGAATGCAGGGAATTTTCTCAAGAGCTAGATGAGACTAATGATGAGGATTCCTATGACTCCAGATGCCAAGCCTCCTAAGCAGAAAACCATACATTTGTAATGATAATTATGCTGCCAAGATTAAAGAGGAGATAGATTGTCTGATAGAACCTGGATATATTTATGAATGTACAGAATGGGTATCCCCCATTATGGTTGTGCCCGAGAAAAATGGGAGATTGTGTGTGTATTAACCTTAAAAAGGTTAATGTTGCCACAATTAGAGACAATTATCCTCTTCCTATCACAGAGCATTTATTGGAGCGAGCTACAGGCAAGGAAGTCTACAACTTTCTTGATGGATTTTCATGCTATAATCAAGTAGCTATTGCCCCTAATGATCAACATAAGATAGCCTTTTCCACAGGGTGCGGCATATTTGCATTTCATGTGATGCCATTTGGGCTAACAATTGTACTGGCCACATTTCAACGATTAATGTGTCATGACTTTATGGAATTCCTTCGAAAGAACTTGGGAGTTTATGTGGATAATTTGTGTGCATATTCTGACATGAGATACACCCACATCCCCAAATTAAGACAAGTTTTTGACAAATGTCAACAATATCAGGTCTATTTGAACCCAGAAAAATGTATTATCATGGTCAAGCAAGGCAAGATTCTAGGAGACATTGTTTCAAAGAATAGAATCTCTACAGATGAAAGGTTAGAGTGATTGGCAAACCTACCTAGGTCAAAAAATGTGAAGGAGGTACAAGCTTTCATGGGAGATTGTGGTCATTATCAACGATTTATACACATGTACATGATCATTGCAAATCCTCTGTACTCTCTTTTGACCAAGTTTGAATGAACCGATGAATGTGAGAAATCATTCAAAGAACTCAAATGACACTTGTGTTTAGTGTTCCTGCAATTAAGCCCAAGCCTACATACTTGATCACCTCTCATAAGCCTGATGTATTGGCATATCACTTGGAATACTTCATACGTACAACCTCTAGTAATGTTGCATTACAATTACCTTTGTAAAAGTGGAATAAACCCACGAAGAGTTAGGAAGCATATAATCTTGTATCATTTGGTAGTTGAGTCAAGAGAGAATCAATTTTATACTTTAGGATTCACTTTTAGGTGTAGATTTGAATTTGAATTCAAATCTTTGGCTCCAACAAAATCTATAAAAAGAGCATATGAAAGGCCCACGTGCATCTTGAGGTTCAGAGATCATTTTCATGTACTTTCATTGAGAAGAGGATCTCACATCATAGCTCACTCTTTCCTAACTCATTAAGCAATGATTTATTGCCAATGACATTGTACTTTTACATGATTTAATACATACATGTTCATTACTTCTTATTCTCATATCTATGTCACACTCCATTAGAACAGTGAACTTGTCATATCTTGTTCTCACTATATAGTTGATCATTTCTCTTGATTTAAAGCATGGAAGCTCAAGCATATTCTCTACCTTAATCTTACAAATTTTCATTAATAATGCTTCTCGTGATCATCAGATATTAATCAATCTCTGCTCATTGGTCTTTGACTGTCGAGACCCGTAAAAGTCAGGATAGAAGCTTAATTTGCTAAACATATTTCTCTGCATATTTTAGTTCATCATTTTAGATGATTTCACTCATGATTGGTAGCTTGTTAAGTAAGTTGAAGTTCCCCAAAAGGAATTTTATCAATTGCTAATGTACTTAGAGAATGGTTCAAAACTTTGAGTAGGTGTCTCAACCATAATAGCAAGTTTTGTACCTTGCATCATATGCCTACCTACCTGTTTTGATCCTATCATTTAGTGGATCATCATCCAAGCAACATATGTGATTATTTATTCTTATTAGCTAGCTAAAGAGGCCCACAACACTCTCAAGCCATTACTTATAGCAGGTGTGATGTGGGTTTTAGCTACACCAACTCATCTTTTTTTATTATCCACCATCTCCTCCAACAGTGGTATCAGAGCAAGTTCAATCAAGATGGGAGATGGTTTTCCATCCTTCATTGACAAATTGGATAGGAACAACTACTCAGCATGGTCCCTAAGGATTCAAGCATACCTTCAAGGGAGAAGCTTATATGGATACATCTCAAGAGATGAATACATGCCAATCTTGAGGAGCAAGCATCAACCAACAAAGGAAGAGAAGGAGAGGCTAACCACATGGTGTGCAGAGGATGCTCTTGCTAGGTCATATCTACTCAACTCAATCTCTGATTTCTTATTACCACTTAAAAATTGTAAAATCTCCCAAGAGACTTGAGATGTGCTTTCATCATACTTCTCCTCAAACACAAGAGTAAGGAAGAATCGGTTGTGGATGTAACCAAAATGAAAGATGTAGCAGAACAGCTTGCAAGCATTGGAGAAGAGATAGAGGAAGAGCACATAGTGAGGCATATCATCAATGGAATTAAGGCTGATGACAAGTGGGAGTCCTTCACCACAACAATGGATCTCTAGATGGATATGCAAATACCTGATCTCAACACCTTGATATGACAACTCTTCACCCATGAAGCAAAGCTCAATAGAAATGGTGACAATTCAAGAGCTAACCAATCTTCTGCCCTCTATACAGATAAGAATAAAGCTAAGGATAAAAGTAAAAGTAAGAAACATGAAGAAGAGGCTAGTACCTCTCAAGCTAATTATGCAAGAAGAGGAAGAGTTGCTAGAGGTAGGGGCAGAGGAGGAAAACAAGGTAGGGGGAGACCCTACAACAACTCATCATGCAACATTTGTGGTCTCAACTGTTGGTGTAATTCACAAGCCTACACACTTGGCTTGAAGGATACATTGAAGTCCATACACACATGGAGAAGCATAGGAACTCTTGCTAGTGGTTAATTACCACTTTAGCTATTTGTAAAAGTCAAATTGACTTGGAATCTTTGTAAACACCTACCTAGAGGATTCGTGGAAAAAGGTTAGCTTTGATTGAAGGAATATCTCTTAGGATATAGGAGCTTGATCATAGGGAGCCAAAAGTTTGAATTTGAATTCAAATGTTTACTCACTCATTATAAAAATGTTCATAAAAAAGTCGCAAGTAAGACTCATCACTCCTGAGCTTCTCATGGCTGTTTCTGAGTGTGTGTGAGGCCTACACTCTAGACCACACCTATCTTCATCATTAGGCAATGATCTTCATGCCAATGGATTTGTATACAATTGTTCATTAATACATACATTCTCATTGTTCAATTTTGAGTTCTCTATCATACTACCTGAAAGTTTGTCAACTTGTGGAGATCATATCTCAGTCATTTCTTCACCAAATTCAGAGGTCTAAAGCTTGTTGGTTTCAGCTTGAAGTTCTATACATGCTGCCAAAATTTGAAGAGATTCTATTCAGCCAATTCAGAGAAAAGCACATTGAGGTGATCACTGGTCATTCACTGCTACAGTCCTAAAAAATCGGGGGTAAAGATTAATTTGCTAAATTGATTTCTTTGAGCATAGTTGATCTTTTTATATCTTTCTACTTGGAATAGTTAGCTTGCTATGCTAATTAGATACCCCTAAAAGGAATTTTTCTAATTTCTACTGTGCTGATCATACTGAGCAAAAGATCGAGCAGGTGTCAAGACAAAATAGAAGGTTTTCTTGAGATCTTGAAGTCCAAAGTAATGTGTTTTGATTTAATCTTTACACACATCATTTCCAAAGTACATAGGCCATCTTATGGTGTCATTGGAAAGCTGAAGCATTAGAGGGCTGGTACAAAGCAGGTTTCGGTAGTACCTACTCAATCTCTTGGAGTGTCCATCCATCTTTCCCAACAGTGGTATCAGAACAAACTAAGGTAAAATGGGAGATGGTTTTCCTTCATTTATTGATAAATTGGACAGGAATAACTATCAGGCATGGTCTCTAAGGATGCAGAGCTACCTACAAGGAAGGAGTCTCTATGGATACATCTCAGGAGATGAGGAATTGCCCTCATTCAAAAGAAGAGGATTACCAACAAAGGAGGAACATGAAAAGCTCAACACATGGTGTGCTAAGGATGCATTGGCAAGGTCTTATTTACTCAACTCCATCTCTGATTTTTGTTTGCCACACATTAGGAACTATAAGACATCCCAAGAGACTTGGGAAACATTGTCATCTTACTTCTCTTCCAACACAAGGGCTAGGAAAAATCAGTTGTGGATTGAATTCACCACATTAAGGAAGCAACCTAAGCAAGTTGTTTCAGAGTTTGTGACCAAGATTAAAGATGTAGCAGATCAGTTAGCAAGCATAGGAGAAGAGATTGAAGAAGAACAGATTGTAAGCCAAGTGATCAATGGAATCAAAGCTGATGACAAATGGGAAAGCTTCACCACTGCTATGGACCTTTACATGGACATGCAAATTCCAGATCTTACAACTCTCATGGGGCAATTATTTACTCATGAAGCAAAGCTCAACAAGAATGGAGAAACATCCAAAGGTAATAGTTCCTCTGTCCTATACACTGATAAGAAGTCTAAAGATAAAGGCAAGAACAAGAAGGTGGAAGACGAAGGCTCTACCTCCCAAGCCAACTATGCAGGGAGAGGTAGATCATCAAGAGGAAGAGGCAGAGGAGGTAAGCAAGGTAGGGGGAGATCCTATAACTCCTCACCATGCAACATTTGTGGTTTATCAAATCATACTACAGATGAGTGTTTCAGGAACTACAAAAATCATAGAGGAAGAGGATACCAAAGAGGTGGATACTCATAGTCAAGAGGTAGATTCAACCATCACCAGAGCTACAACAACAATTATAACAACAATTACAATGGCAACTACCAAGGAGGATTCAAATCCAGAAAGGACTACAACAACTATACAAAAGAGCAGGATGATTCTCTTGTGATCATGAACATGACTTCAAAACCAGGTACAAATGATGACCACCTATTCTACATTGACTCAAGATGCTCAAATCATGTGGCTGGCAATGTAGCACTTCTCTCTGATCTTGAGGAACCAAAAGGTAAGCATCAAGTCCAAACAGGTGATGACACCAAGCATTCAGTAGTTAAAGTTGGAAATGTTAAGACTTGTGATGGAAATCAGAACTTGTTGAGTAGGGTACTCTATGTGCCAACCATTACCAAAAATCTGACGAGTGTTGGACAAATTGTGGAGAAAGGTTTGCAGGTCAAGTTCAACCAATTTGGAGCATTTGTGGAGGATCCTAAGCAGGGGTTCAAGAGGATTGCTAAAGGAGAAAAATCAAGTAGACTTTTTACTTTTGAGGTAGAAGACACAAAGAACATTGCACTATACAGTTATAAAGATCAAACACTTTCAGAGCTTAAGATGTGGCACAAAAGATTAGGGCATATAGGTTCTAAAGAATTTTACAGAAGGGGTAGAATATATTATCTACCCCTATATTGAAAAGTAAGTATTCATCTTCATTTTGAAATAAGTAACATTCTTTTCAATAGAAAAGTTATTTTTACATGCCACTTATTGTCAGGAGCCACTGGAGTCTTATTATCATTGACTTCAATGAATATCAAGCACTTTTCATGAATTCCCTGTTGGGAAAGATGGATGGACACTCCAAGAAATGAGTAGGTACTGCCAATCCTTGCTTTGTACCAGCCCTCTTTTGCTTCAGAGTTGCGATCTAGGCCCTCTTAGCTTTCCAATGACACTAAACAAGTGCCTATGTACTTTGCAAATGATATGATAAATGATTGATTCAAAACAGACTACTTCCAAGTTGCAGGATCAATGAAAAACTTCTATTTTTGTTCACACACCTGCTGCTTGTTAAGCTCAATGCTTCCAATAGAATAGGAATTAGAAAAATTCCTTTCGGAGATATCAAATTAGCTTAATAAGCTAATGATTCCAAGTGAAATCACTTAAAATGATGCACTATACACAGAGCAATCAATTTAGCAATCCAATCATTACCCCTGAGTTTTAGGACCTCTGCAGAGTTTGACCAGTGTGTACTTCGACGCACTTTTCTCCACATTTGCTGAATGGATTATCTTCCAAATTTTTGAGCACGTAGAGGACTTGGACCTAATTCCAACAAGCTATAGAACACTTAAAATGGTCAAAGGAATGACTGAGTTATGAACAATACAAAATGACTCTTTTGAGTAACTATGATAGAGAGACCATAGATGAAAATATTGATCTGTTATATTAAAAGACAATGTTGTACAAGATCATTTGGCATGATAATCAATGCCTAATGATGATGAGTAGTGTAGGCTATGAAGTGAGCCTCACTCTCTTACAATGAGATCAAAGAAGACTCGGATATGAAGTGATCTGTCCCGCAAATTTTTCAATCATCTTTTATAGATGAGTCATTTGAATTTTGAATTTGAATTATTCATTGGCTCTTACTAAAAGTGATCCTCTAATCTAGGAGATACTCTCTCAAATAAAGTCATGGCTTTTCATCTAACAAACTCCACGAGCTTAGTGGTAGTTACAAATATTCTGTCTTTCAAGTCAATAAGTTTGCACATTGTGTATTAGTTGATACATATGCCAACTGAATTTCCTTGCTCAATAGCTTCTCTCTTAGATAATAATGGTGGACCTCTATATGCTTGGTCCTAGCATGATAAATAGGATTTGCTGCAAGATTTAGTGAGCTTGTATTATCTCCAAAAAGCATTGGAGATGTAGTATGAAAGCCTAAATCTGTATATAACAATTTGAGCCATATGGCCTCTTGAGTAGCATTGGCCAATCCTCTATACTCTGTCTCTGTAGAAGATAAAGCAAAAATAGGTTGCTTCTTTGAAGACCATGATATAGGTTTGTTATGTGCAAAAGATATGTAGCCTAGGGTACTCCTTCTATCATCTTTGCAACCTGCCCAGTCTGCATCTTAATATATCTTGATGTCCAAATCTGAGGTATATGGAAAATATAATCCTTGATTTCAAGTGCCCTTAAGGTACTTCAAAATCCTCTTGGCAGCTTCCAAGTGAGGTGCCCTAGGTTTGTGCATAAATTGACTTAAAACACTTACTCCATAAGCAATATCAATCCTTGTCAATGTAGCATAGTTCAAGCTTCCCACAATGCTTTGATAACCTGCAATATTCTCAAGCACATCACCTTCATGAGCACTTAAATTTTGGTTTAAATCCATTGGAGTGCTTGCTACCTTGGCATCTTGCAAATGAAACTTCTTTAACATGTCCTATATATACTTTCTTAGAGTAATATAAATTCCAGAGTTAGTGTAGACTAACTCAAGTCCAAGAAAATATTTTAGTGATCCTAGATCACGGATTTTGAAGTCCTACATCATTTGATTCTTAATTTTCTTGATGCCATTAGCATCATTTCCTGTGAGTATAATATCATCAACATACACACATACGTATATTACCTCTGAATTATTCCTCTTAACAAATAGAGAAGTATCTGCTTTACTCATAAGAAATCCTTGATCTTGAAGGTATGTAGTCAACCTATGGTTCCATGCCCTAGGTGCCTGCTTCAATCCATAAAGAGCTTTGTTCAATTTACACACATATGTTACCTTGCTTAGAACCTCATAGCCAGGAGGTTGTGACATGTACACCTCCTCTGAAATCCAGCCATTCAAAAATGCATTTTTTACATCCAATTGGTACATGTTCCAATTCTTTGATGCAGCCACACTTACCAATACCCTGATGGTTGGCATCTTGGCCACATGTGAGAAGGTTTCTTCATAATCAACTCCTAGGGTTGTGCAAAACCCTTAGCCACAAGTCTAGCTTTGTACCTACTAATTGATCCATCAGAATTCCTCTTGATCTTATAGATCCATCTACAACCAATTCCTTTCGTAGAATCTTTCTTTGGCACTAGCTCCCAATATCATTCTCCTTGAGCGCTTCAATCTCCTCATCCATAGCTTCCTTCCATTCTGCCTTGGTCTTTGCCTCTTCATATGATGATGGATCTTCAAATGACAAGTCTTTTGCAAGATAAACAGACCTGCTTAGTAACTAAAGAAGTGTCATACCCATATCTGATTGGCTTCTTGCTCTCCCTTTGTGATCTTTTGATTGCCTGATTGGATGATTTAGGTATATCCTCCAACTTCTTCACCTTGACTTTGCCTTTGGATTTCCATGCCTTGAATTCTTCTAGGTTGATGATGTCCTCTTCATCTGAATTGATGTCTTCAATCTGATTAGGCTCCTCCTTAATGAGGCTTGGAAATTCCTCTTCCAAGTCATAAGGTAGCTTTACTTTCCTGCATTCACTTTCAAACCAAGAGTCATTCTCATCAAAGACAACATCTCTACTGACCATAAATCCTTTGTTGGAAGGATTGTAGAACCTGTATCCTTTCTGATTCAAGTCATACCCTATGAAGATGCACTTTTCTACCTTAGGGTCTAGCTTACCTCTTATTTGAGAAGGGATATGCACATAAGCAACACATCCAAATATCCTGCAATGATCAAGTGAAGGTCTTCTACCATGCCATGCTTCATATGGGGTCATCCCATCAAGAGATTCGGATGGCAACCTGTTTACAAGATAAGTGGCAGTAGATACACTTTCTACCCACAAGTAATTAGGTAAATTTTTCTCATTTATTATTGACCTAGCTGTTTCAACAATTAGTCTATTTCTCGTCTCTTAAACCCCATTTTTCTCAGGGGTATACCTTGTTGTGATTTCTCTCTTGATTCCTCTATCCTGCAAGAATGCATCAAACTCATTCGAAAAGTATGCACCTCCTCCATGTGACCTTAGTCTCTTTAGACTTCTTCCTGTTTGGTTCTTAACAAGTGCAAGATACTTTTTAAAGCAACTGAATATTTCATCTTTGTGCTTCACAAAATATAAGATAGTCCACCTATTGAAATCACCAATGAAAGATACATAATACCTTGATCTAGAAATTGAGGGATCCTTACTTGGTCCCCATATATCTGTATGGACAAGCTCTAGGTAGTCATGCATGTAACCTTTCCTTGAGAAGGGTAACCTGTGAGATTTTCCAAACTGACAAGCACCACATTTATAGATCATGTGTTTCTTCGATACATTAGGTATCCCAAACACACATTGATCTCTACATATCTTCTTTAAAGTTCTCTCACCAATATGCCCTAATCTGTTGAGCCAAATTTCAAGCTCTAATAGTTTTTGGTCTTTGTAACTATAAAGTGCAATATTCCTTATATCCTCAAGTTCAAAAGTGAATAATCTACCTATATTTTCTCCTTTAGCACTTCTCTTGAACCCTTGCTGGGGATCCTCCACAAATGCTCCATATTTGTTGAACCTGACCTGCAAAGCCTTTTCCACAATCTGTCCAACACTCATCAAATTCTTGGTAATTGTAGGTACATATAGCACCCTGCTCAATAGATTCTTATTTCCATCAGAGATTTTAACATTTCCTACCTTGATTACTGAGTGCTTGGTGTCATCACCTATTTGTACCTGATGCTTACCCTTTGGTTCCTCAAGGTCAGATAGAAGAGCTACATTGCCTGCCACATGGTTTGAGCATCCTGAGTCAATGTAGAAAAGATGGTCGTCATTTATACCTGGTTTTGAAGATATATTCATAATCATAAGAGAATCCACTTGCTCCTCTATAAATTTTTTGTAATCTTCCTTGATTTGTAGCCTCCTTGATAGTTGTTGTTATAGTTTTTGTTGTAGTTGTTATTGTAGCCTTGATGGTGGTTGAATCTTCCTCTTGATTGTGTATATCCACCTCTTTGAAATCCTCTACCTCTCTGATTCTTGAAGTTCCTATAACACTCATCTGTAGTATGATTTGACAATCCACAAATATTACATGGTTAGGGGTTATAAGGTCTCCCTTGATGGAGAGTGTTAATCTCCAAAAGAAAAAGCTATCCTTGATGTTAGAGCACCTCTATATCAAGAATAACTCACAACTCTATCAATTTTGGAAGAGCAATATCAAAACATCAAGATTTGCACTAACTATGAAGAGAGTCACTACTCAGAAAAGTCTATTACACTTAACTCATTAATTGACTAGTAAAATGTGTAAAGTTTCTCACGAAACTTTGTAAAACGTGTCCTCTAAAGATTGTGCACCTTTCCAAGTTAAAACATCTCAAAAGATTTAGTAGATCTTGAGAAATGATCCAAACAATTCACCTATGCCTAAAAATTGTACTTCTTTACAATCGACTTTGACACCTGTAACTTTTAATGCATAGTTCTCTCAAATTACAACCCGTTTATTCAAATGCTTTTAGCCATAGGTAGCTTGCCTTCCAACTTAAATAATGAGTGCTTGATTGCTCAAAACTTTACACTGTGGAAGGAGAACTGACCAAAACATTAGCATCAAATTTGTGCCTGTTGCAAACTTCACTTCTTCACATTTACACATGTAAATGTTCCTAATCTCAATTCTCTCAGCGTGATCACAATTAGGATATGAAAACTTGAGCAGAGGTCAATCAACTATAGACGTAGACTTGTACAAAAGCATTTCACAAAAGATTAAACACAGAAGGAGTACTAAGCAAAAGATCAAGTGCAATTTTTCTTTCTACTCAGAAAAATTTACATCGAAACGATGAGAGAGATCTTCTTCTTTTCTAAAGTGTCTAATGACTCTTACAACTTCTAATTCTTCTCATCTCATGCTCTCTCATAAGTGAGCTAGTTACAAGTTTAATGTACATATGTATACAAGTCTTCATTTCGTGAATATGCACTATATTCAAACTTCATTTGTTGATCTTTTCTTCATCCTTTAACTTCAACTGTTTGTCCAAGACATCAATTGATGGTTGACTTGCACCAACATCCCCCTACCTTGCTTACCTCCTCTGCCCCTTCCTCTTGAGGTTCTACTTGTCCCTGCATAGTTGGCTTGGGAGGTAGCTCCTTCATCCTCAATCTTCTTGTTTTTTCCTTTCTCTTTAGATTTACTTTTATCTGTGTATAGGGTAGAAGAGCTATTAGCTCTTGATGAATCTCCATTCTTGTTGAGCTTGGATTCATGGGTGAAGAGCTGCCCCATGAGTGTGGTAAGGTCTGGAATCTACATGTCCATGTACAAGTCCATGGCAGTTGTGAAGCTCTCCCATTTGTCATCTGCTTTAATACCATTGATTACTTGTCTTACAATCTTCTCCTCTTCAATTTCTTCTCTTATGCTTGCCAATTGTTCAACTACATCTTTAACTTTGGTCACATACTCTGAGATGCCTTGTTTGGGTTGCTTCCTTTGAGAGGTAAACTCAATCCACAATTGGTTCTTCCTAGCCCTTTGTGTTGGAAGAGAAATATGAAGACAATGTTTCCCAAGTCTCTTGGGATGTCTTACAGTTCCTAATGTGTGGAAGAAGAAACAGAAATTGAGTTAAGTAAGTATGACCTTGCTAATGCATCCTTGTTTTCATGCTCTTCTCTTGTAGGTTGTCCTTTGCTTCTAAAAATGGGCATCTCTTCATCTCTTGAGATGTATCCATAAAGACTCCTTCCTTGCAAGTATGTCGTCATCCTCAAGGACCATGCTTGGTAGTTGTTCCTGTCCAATTTATCAATGAAAGAAGGAAAACCATCTCCCATTTTACCTTAGCTTTGCTCTGATACCACTGTTGGGAAAGATGGATGGAAACTCCAATAAATGAGAAGGTACTGCCAATCCCTGCTTTGTACAAGCCCGCTTTTTCTTCAGAGTTGCGTTTTAGGCCCTCTTAGCTTTCCAATGACACTAAATAAGTGCCTATGTACTTTAGAAATGATATGAGAAATGATTGATTCAAAAGAAACTACTTCCAAGTTGAAGGATCAATGAAAAACTTCTATTTTTGTTCACACACCTGCTCCTTGTTAAGCTAAGTGCTTCTAATACAGCAGGAGTTAGAAAAATTCCTTTTGGACATATCACATTACCTTATTAAGCTAATGATTCAAATTCCTTTTGGACATATCACATTACCTTATTAAGCTAATGATTCCAATTGAAGTCACTTAAAATGATGCATTATACACAGTATTTAGCAATCAAATCATTACCCCCGATTTTTTAGGACCTCTATAGAATTTACCAATGTGTACTTTGATGCGTGTTTCTCGAAATCTGTTGAATGGATTATCTTCAAATTTGTGAGCATGTATAGGACTTGGAGCTCATTATAACAAGCTATAGAACATTGAACCTAGTGAAGGAATGACTGAGTTATGAACAATACAAAATGACTATTCTGAGTAACTATGATAGAGAGACCATAGATGAAAGTATTGATCTATTGTATTAAAAGACAATGTTGTACAAGCTCATTCGGCATGATAATCAATGCCTAATGATGATGACTAGTGTAGGCTATGAAGTGAGCCTCACTCTCTTACAATGAGATCAAAGAAGACTTGCATATGAAGTGATCTATCCCGCGAGTTTTTCAATCATCTTTTATAGATGAGTCATTTGAATTTTGAATTTTAATTCTTCATTGGCTCTCACTAAAAGTGATCCTCTAATCTAGGAGATATTCTCTCAAATAAAGTCGTGGCTTTTCATCTAACAAACTCCACGAGTTTAGTCGTAGTTACAAATATTCCTTCAAGTCAAATAGACTTTTACAAATGGTAAAAGGTTAAGACTTTATAGCAATGGTTCCCATGGAACTTCAACTAGTGGCACATAAAATCTAGACAAGTGTGTAGGCTTGGTATTTGCACCAACATTCCCTCCAATTACAACATCGAAACTACAAAGTGTAGGACTTGCCTTACATTTTGTTGTGTTCAATTTTAATGCGTTGCCATCCATTTTGAATTTAAGTTTACCTTGCAATGCTGCTAAGCTTCTCAAAATGCATATTGATCAGAACTTTTTAGGAATTCCTAAATTGAATGAAGAAAAAAGATTTTGATACATTCCAATACATGTGACATTACAGAAAGACAACACCTCATGTGGCTGGAGAGTGATTGCAAATGCAGTAAGGTTCTTGGAAAGAAGGTTTTAGAGTCCTGAGTTAAACTTTCAAACTATCCAGATGCATGGGTCATCTTGATCAGGGAGAGAGCAATAAATGCCATTATGAAACATGCAATATGCTCTTATGATCCAGACTCACCTCCACCATAAAAGAAAGTCTGAAGAAAAGAAGAAAGGGTTTCCTGTTCACTGCCCATTGAAGCATGGGCCAAAGAATAATAGTAGAGGTGAGGGCTCCAAAAAGGGCCACAAGCAGCACAGAGGTCATGGCTCCAAAAACGACAGAAAAGGAGGGTTAACATTATATTTTTTGAATGTAAGATTGTAATCTAATGTGTAACCAACATATGTTTGAAGATTTATTTATGTACAAATTGTATGTAATTATGCTAGTCTTCATCTGGAAGATGGTCATTGTAACTATATTTATATGCCTTGAGTAATATAATGTTGAATTGATCCGCTTGAGAACTAAGCAAAAGTGACTTCATTGCATGGTTCAAGCATCATCAAAATGTCAAATGTGAGGAGGATAGAGAAGGTTTTATGACACAACTGATACAAGTGATATGGGCAATCAGAGAATTTCGAATTGTCCGTATTGCTTGTATTTGTCGTGTCATTTTCCATTTTTTCATACCATCCTCTCAAGGCAACTATGCACAAGATGAGTTCACATGGAAACTCGTATTGCTCATAAGTCAAAGCTTAATGCAAAATTCACGTTTGGAAGCATGTTTCGATAGTTTGTAATATAGGACCGATTCAAGCGATAAGGAAGATCCAAGAAGCTCGGATTGCCCTAGTCCCTTGAATCGGTCGTCTTCTCTAATCTTATCTACACTGTAATATGACTAAACTTCATGCTCTAGATATTTTGGATATCACTTGACTTGGAATTTGCACCAGGTTCTCCACCCTCTTTAACATTCCTAGTTATGTGCACCATGGACACTTTCTCATGCATACCTTGAGGCCAGACAAGCCTGGAGAATTTCTAATGTGCACATTGGATAGACTCAAATACTTAAATCGAAACTAGTTATGGAAAAGTAAAAGTATTTTTCATCTAGAATTTACTCATATGCAAGTTCCTCTATAATCACTCCACCATTGAAAGCTCATCAGAATGTTGAAATTAAACAAAAAAATCCAATATGAGTATAGTCCATAAAAAAGTCATAATTGAAGTGATGTAGCGAGTCACATTCTCAGTTACCATTTTGCAAAGAAAAATCAATGGAAGTATGGAAAAAGGTTCTCAAAAGGGAGATATATTATGTAAGAATTTCTTGGTTTATATTCTTGAGTCACCTAGAATTTACTCATGTAAGTTCCTATATAATCATTGCACAATAGAAACCTCATTAGAATCTTGAAATTAAACAAAAAATGTCAATATGAATATAGTCCATAAAAAGACATAATTGAAGTGATGTAATAAGTCACATTCTTAGTCACCATCTTGCAAAGAAAAATCAATGGAAGTATGAAAAAAAGCTTCTAAAAGAAGGACATATATTATGTAAGAATGTCTTGGTTTCTATTCAATCAACATTTTTTAGACTTGTTACAATCTTATGGGTTGGAAGTTGATCACCCTAGGTGGCAGGCTAGTTGTGCAAGATAATGTTTTGTTTGATCTAATGTTAACTATTGCATCATCAATTGAGAATCTGAACTCTGATGATACCTCATCAAGATATTCTAGGAGCTCGCTTATATATCTAAGTTTCCAACTTGCAGTGACAATTATTTTCCTAAATTGAAAATCTGGATGAATAAGTACTTCTAACTCAAATTATCGACAACTGTCCTCTAAGTCCAAGGCTATCCAAAGTCCAAGCGTTCTTTTCCACCTTCTATAGTCATATCCTAAAATGAGAGATTATCGAGATATCTGATATAGGATTGAAAAAGAATTCGGACTAACTTTAC
Organism: Ceratopteris richardii; assembly: GCA_020310875.1. Lineage (NCBI taxonomy): Eukaryota > Viridiplantae > Streptophyta > Polypodiopsida > Polypodiales > Pteridaceae > Ceratopteris > Ceratopteris richardii. The sequence goes on from CM035412.1 coordinate 67,313,953, forward strand.
ATAAAATGATGTCACCTAGCTTTTGAGCTTCTTTGTTATCCCTTCTCTACCTAAAACATCATCAATATCTAAAATAGAAACTCTCCTCTTCAACCACATTGATTTTGTTTTGTGTAATAACATGCTTTTAAAGCATGCTACAAAAACATGAATAGGCAAAAACCATTGAATCTTTATCCTTCTCAAAATTTGGCTTGTTGACATTGACTTTTGGATGTCAAATTTCATTTTGCATAGAAAACTTGAAACTGTTGAATGATCAGGACCATCCCAATCTAATGAAGAGATGCAAGGAGCAGGCAAATGTACAAGATTTCCACAAGAGGCTCCTTCCAAACAAAATGTTATTCTTCATAACTACTCATCTTCTGCCATGATTTGGGATCCCATATGTCCAATAGCATTGACAAATGTACAAATATGTACACTACATGCAGAGTTGAGGATCATTGGCAAGTTGGTCTGTATCCACTTGGATTATGCATATTCTATCAAGCCTACAACTCTTGCAGATGAGTGCATAAAAAAATGTGAATCTCTGCTTTTAGAAATTGGATTTCATGGTGGTGATGTTCATCTAAGAAAAGATCCAAAGATTTCACAAAATACAGGTAATGTACTACAGGATGTTTCAATGGCAAGTGCAAAAGCAAGAAGATTCTTCAGCAACCACAATGACAAACAACTAAATACCATGTGGAATTGCTCGAAAAAAGTTTGTGAGTTCACGACTAATGTAAAAAGCAAACCAAAAATAGCAAAAAGGAGAATGGGAGTGTGGGTAAGACTAGCTAAATTTTTTAAAGATCATGGGGAAGCAGGTAACATCAAATAGCTATGTGATAGATTTCAGAAAGGTGAAAACAAAGCTTATAGAAACCATCATAGAGGCATGGAGTGCCAAAGACATAACATACTACTTGGTGAGTTTTAGAGATAATTTACTCAATTTAATTTTCTTTAATTAAAATAAACATCTGATGAAACTCTTCTGTTCTTCCAGCATATTCTTCTTCTGCATGATGCATTCTTTGTAGAAAAGGACACACTTGCCATATGGAATGCCCAAGGCATGGAAAAATCTCATTATCAAACAAGGACATGCTTCTTTAGGTGCACAAAAAAGGAGGAGGAGTAACAAAAAGTAATGCCTTCAAAGAGCTTTTTGGTTGGTTCTTTAGAAGACAATTACAAAGGAGCTATGCCAAATATCTTCATCAACAGATTAGGACTATCACCAGCCAAAAACATCATGGATCAATATCACAAAATTAAAAAGATTACATTCCAAAGGAAGCCTTAATATTTGCAATGTCTTTTATTTCTTTGAGAAATAAACATGTCTATGTATGTACATTTCATGATGTAAAAAGCTTTGAAAAGAAATATGTCTATGTATGTAAATCTTTTTTGAGTCTTCTGAATGAGCTTGAATTTGGAAAATTCTGCCTTCAAAGAGCTTTTTGATTGATTCTTGAGAAGACAATTACAAAAGAGCTCATGAAAAATATTATCATCAGATAAATAGAACTCTCAAAAGAGAAAAATAGATCATGGATGAATAAGGACTAATATTAGGACATGGATCAATTACATAAAAAAGGTTACATGCTTCATATTTACAATATCTTGTATCCCTTTGGGCAATAAATATGTGTATCTATGTACATTTCATGAGTAAAGCTTTGAAAAGAAATATATTTAATCCTCTTTGAGTCTTTTAAATGAGCTTGGCTCTATCAAATATCGTCTGTATCTCAGGTACTCTTTTCTCCTATAGCTAGAAATACTTTTAGCATCTAAGTCCCCTACAACCATTGCATAGCTTGAGTAACAAAGGAAGTAGCGTGCCCTTGAAGCATTGAATCCCGGGGCATATCCAAAAATTCTAAATCCAGTTGTTCTTTCAAGTAGCAAAACTCTGTATGCATTAAAGGATATTGAAGTAAAACCCATGTATCTTGAAAGAGTCTTCAAGGAGAATAGTGCAAAATCTGGCTCTTCACTATAACACTTGTGAATAACACAAAATAATTCTGGATTCAATTTTGGAAGATAGTGCATCACTTAATGAATATTCACCTTTGTCTTTCCTTTCTCCTCTATGGTTTTCCTTATTCCCTTCCCCCTCCCAAGGTAGTTGTCTTCATCCAATATAGATAACTATGGAAAAAAATAAAAAACCTAGGTCACAAGAAGTCCAAAGAAACTTTTAAAGTCATAGAAATAATTGGAAACACAAGCAGAGGCAAAGCATGAGACACGATCGATTCAAGTGATTAGGGTTATCAAAGAATATCGGATGGGCCAAATCGCTTGCATCGATTGTGTTTGATTATTCACCCTAAACTTTATACAAACATATAATTAATGTTGAAAATGGTATTTTTATACACAATAAGATGTTAATTATCAATGGTGCATGCAAGTCGTAGACACGACCGATTCAAGCGATAAGACTCATCGGATATTCTCCGATGACCCTAATCGCTTGAATTAGTCGCCTCTAACACACCTTTGTTTTACATACCTTTACCTCATCTTCCTTCTCAATGAGATCTTTTGACTCAATAGATATGGTTCCTTTGTCCGCAGCAACATCCAAAAATGAATAGTCGTGCCCAAATGAGTAAATATCAAGATCCTTCTGATGTTGATCAAAGTCTTCAGCAACAAGTGTTGGCTTCTCTGAAATAGCTCTTTCAAAGCAGCTTGCAACAACTTGTGAAGAACTTTAAATCCAGACGTAGAAATTCTTTTCTTTCTCCCTTCTCATTGATAAATCTCCTTGCGACTTCCTGTGACTCAGCTATAGGAGCAAGGTAGTAGTCTTCCCTTAGGTTGAAGAGCTCCTGAATGTAATACAAAGGAATAAATTCCTTTTCAGAGATTAAAGAAAATGGTAGATTTGGGAGAAGAAAGGACTTCTCAGAAACTTTCACAACTTGAGTTGGCTCCCTTATTGCATTCTCTGCTTTAAAAGAAGCCACATCAAAATTCTTGACGTGCTCTTCTTCTGCTTGGAGATTGATCTCTTCAACAATGTCCATAAAACCTTTCATACTTTTTGAGCTTCCCTCAAGTGTCAGCTCAAGGAATGGCTCTTTCTCTTCAACATGAGCACATTCTTTCTCCTTTTCATTTGACATGTGATCAAGCCATATCAAGAAGCCAATGCTGAAGGGGAGCAAAGAGCAGTCCCTTTCATGCTCTTGGCATAAATCTAGCTTTCCTGGGATATCCTTTTGCACTTTCTAGTGATTTTTGCCCTATCCAATGGATTCTTCCCAAAGATGTGTGGATGGATATAGGCTTTTCTAGAGATAATAAGCTCCTTTTCATTGATCACACCCAGGAAGATCTCCCACTCATCCCTTTGAAACGTTTTTGTTTTCTCCAAAAGTACTTCAAAATCTATCTTGGGATTGAATATCCTCATTGCAGCTGGAAAATAATCCACTCTTAAACCCTCTTGAACTATGAAATCTAGTAGTTTCTCAGATGGAGAAACACTTTGGATCACATTCTTTTCCTCCATCTCAGCTTTAGTTTATTCTAGTGTGCCCTAGTGGAGAACACAACTGATGCAAGCAAAATAAGCTAGATAAAGGCGGGTGAAACGAGTGTAATTGCTTGTATCAGTTGTATCAGGTATGAAGCACAAGTATGCAGGGTGATGAAGAGAGAAATTCTATGAAGGTTGAAAATGTGAAATGGTGAAGGGGACTAGTATTTATAGTCGAGAAGGATTGGGTAACGGTCACATGATGTGGACCAATCAACAAGTGCCATGTGGCAAGCAGACGTTGGGAATCCGATGGCTAGATGATGTGGCCCACTCAAATGATGCCATGTGTTGTACGTTGGTGGCTAGATGATGTGGACCAATCACAGACTTCCATGTGTCACCAATGATCATCTCATTCCATAGACCTATTTAAGCTCCTCTATCCACTTTTTTTCATTTTTTTGTGAACTCTTTACTAGCGCCGACTTGCCATTGCCTTAGAGTTTTTTTTGTGCTTTTGAAATCTTTCCATAGACCAAATTTTGTGTGAGGTATGATGGATCATAAGAGCTTGTACAGGACCGATCCAAGCGATTAGGGGCATCGAGAAGTTTTGGATGCCTGTAATCGCTTGGATCGATCATCATTAAATCAATCATTTAACCACATGACCAATACAAGCAATTAGGGACATCGAGAGATTTTCGGATGACCCTAATCGCTTGCATCGGTCGTGTTTCTTGAGTTCTTTGTGAAAGGGTTTTTACATTAGTTTTTTCGCTTTTCAATTTTCTTCCATAATTAACTATTTACAACACGACGGATACAAGCAATTAGGGACATCCGTGGATTTTTGGATCAGCCTAATCGCTTGCATCGGTTGTGTTTCTTGAGTGCTTTGTGAAAGGTTTTTTACATTAGTTTTTTTGGTTTTTAAATTATTCCATAATCAACCATTTTACAACACAACTGATACAAGCGATTAGGGACATCTAGGGATTTTTGAAAGACCCTTATCGCTTGCATCGGTTGTGTTTCTTGAGTGCTTTGTGAAAGGCTTTTTACTTTAGTTTTCTTGCTTTTTAAATTTCTTCCAAGCTTTTAAACTCTTTTTTTATGCAGTTTATGGCTAGGACAAAGAAGACAACAAGGAAGTTGTACCCTTAGGATCAAGAGCAAAATGGCCAGAATCAAGATGACAAGGAAACTTCTCCCTAGATAACTAGTCAGGGCCTTAATGCATTAGAGAAGTCTTAAAAAAAAGGGACCCGTTACCGTGTTAAGTCTTTGAGGGAGATAAGAAGGGCTCAAAATTCTATGGGACTCCTGATCCCCAGACTTCCTTTCATGAGAGTTGTCAAGCAAATTTCAATGAATCTCTATTCTATGATGAAGACCACGTCCTTCGTAAACATGAAGTGGCAAAATCAAGCTCTTTTATGCTTGCAAGAAGCTGCCGAAGACTTTGCAATCAACTTCATGAATGATGCTTACTTGTGTGCAACTTGTAATTGAAGAGGTCCACCCTCAGGTCCCTCATGGTCATGAAACAAGAAATGCAGCAAATTGTGAGGAGGAGAAGAAAAAGCAGGTTTTGTTGTTAGAGGAAAATGTTATCCTAAACCAGATTAGAAGCAACAAAAGGCAAATAAAGAACTTCTTAAAAAAGGAGATGGGCAGGTGATAGTAAATGCTACAATGCCATGGTAGGAAGAATTCTTGCTTGATATAAGACCAAAAGACAACAAAATGCTGAGGGAGTTCAATGTTGAAATATCTAATAGTGTAGTCAATATTGCACTCAGGTATTATCTATAGGCCATAAATGCTCATGTTTTCCTTAATTTGGTATTTCTTATAGTGAATTTATAGTTCTTGAATTCTAGGCTCCTTCTGCAACAATGTGAGGAAGCAATTTCAAGAAAAGTTATCATCATATATCCTCTTGTGACTCAGTGCTTTTTGCACAAGCACGGACATGTGTAATTCTTTCTAAATAATTTTACAAAAGGGAAAGAATATATTATCTACCCCTATATTGAAAATTAACCATTCATCCTCATTTTAAAATAAGTAACTTTCTTTTTAATAGAGAAGTTATTTTTACATGCCACTCATTGTCAAGGGCCATTGGAGTGTTATTATCATTGACCTCAATGAATATATAGCACTTTTCATGAATTCCCTCCAATCACATCATGGAAACTGCAAAGTGTTAGCCTTGCCTGACATTTTGTTTTGTTCTATTTTATAGCCTTGCCATCCATTTTGAATTTACGTTTACCTTGAAGTGATGCTAAGCTTCTCAAAATGCATATTGATCGAAACTTTCTAGGAATTCCTAAATTGAATGAAGAAAAATGATTTGGATACATTCAAATACATGTGCCATTACACAAAGCCAACACCTCATGTGGTTGGAGAGTGATTGCAAATGCAATAAGGTTCTTGGAAATAAGTTTTTACAGTCCTGCATTAAAGTTGTTAGACTATTGAGGTGCATGGGTCATCTTGATGAGGGAGAGAGCAATAAATGCCATTATGAAACATGCAATATGCCCTTATGATCTAGACTCACCTCCACCACCACCACATAGAAGCTAGTCTGAAGAAAAGAAGAAAGGGTTTCCTTTTCACTCCCCATTGAAGCATGGGCTAAAGAATAAGAGTAGAGGTGAGGGCTCCAAAAAGGGCCACAAGCAGCACAGAGGTCAGGGCTCCAAAAAGGATAGAAAAAAAGGGTGAAACATTATAATTTTTGAATGTAAGATTGTAATCTAATGTGTAACCAACATATGTTGGAAGATTTATTTATGTACAAATTGTATGTAATTATGTGAGTCTTCATCTGGAAGATGGTCATTGTAACTATGTTTATATGCCTTGAGTAATATAATGTTGAATTGATCCTCTTGAGAACTAAGCAAAAGTGACTTCATTGCATGGTTCAAGCATCATCAAAAGGTCTATTTTGTGTTTTTGCTTTATTCTTGTTTAAAAGGTAAATGCGAGGAGGATACAGAAGGTTTTATGACACAACCGATACAAGTGATACGGGCAATCAAAGAATTTTGGATGGCCTGTATCGCTTGTATCAATCGTGTCATTTTCCATTTTTTCATACCATCCTCTCAAGACAAGTATGCATAAGATGAATTCACATGGAAAGTGGTATTTCCCATCAGTCAAAGCTTAATGCAAAATTCACGTTTTGAAGCATGTTTCAGTATTTTGTAATACATGACCCATTCAAGAGATAAGGACGATCCGAGAAGCTCGGATTTCCCTAGTCGCTTGAATTGGTCATCTTCTCTAATCTCATCTACACTATAATATGACTAAAGTTCATGCTCTGATATTTTGAATATCACTTGACTTGGAATCTGCATCAGGTTCTCCACCCTCTTTAACATTCCTAGTTATGTGCACCATGGAGACTTTCTCATGCATACCTTGAGGCGAGACAAGCCTAGAGAATTTCTAATGCGCACCTTGGATAGACTCAAATACTTAAATTGAAGCTTGTTATTGAAAAGTAAAAGTATTGTTCATCTAGAATTTACTCATGTGAAAGTTCCTGTATAATCATTGCACCATTGAAGCCTCATCAGAATCTTGAAATTAAACCAAAAAATGACAATATGAATATGGTCCATAAAAAGCCATAATTGAAGTGATGTAATGAGTCACATTCTTAGCTACCATCCTGCAAAGAAAAATCAATGGAAGTATGGAAAAAGGTTCTAAAAAGGGAGATATATTATGTAAGAATTTGTTGGTTTATATTCTTGAGTCACCTCGAATCTACTCGTGCAAGTTGCTGTATAATCATTGCACAATAGAAACCTCATTAGAATCTTGAAATTAAACAAGAAAATGCCGATATGAATATAGTCCATAAAAAGACATAATTGAAGTGATGTAATAAGTCACATTCTTAGTCACCATCTTGCAAAGAAAAATCAATGGAAATATGAAAAGAAGCTTCTTAAAGAAGGAGATATATTATGTAAGAATGTCTTGGTTTCTATTCAATCAACTTTTTTTAGACTTGTTACAATCTTATGGGTTGGAACTTGATCACCCTAGGTGGCAGGCAAGTTATGCAAGATAATGTTTTCTCTGATCTAATGTTAACTATTGCATCATGAATTGAGAATCTGAACTATGATGATACCTCATCAAGGTATTCTAGGAGCTCCCTTACATTTCTGAGTTTGGAATTTGCCGTGAAAATTATTTTCCTCAATTGAAAATCTGGATGAATAAGTACTTCTAACTCGAATTCTGGATAGCTCTCCTCTGAGTCCAAGGCTATCCAAAGTCGAAGCTTTCTTTTCCACCTTCTGTAGTCATATCCTAAAACGAGAGAGTTATTGAGATATCTCATATGAGATTGAAAGAGAATTTGGACTAACTTTACACAAAATGATGTCATCTAGCTTTTGAACTTCTTTGCTATCCCGTTCCCTACCTAAAACATCATCAATCTCTGAAATAGAAACTCTCCTCTTCAACCACATTGATTTTTTTTCTATAATAACATGTTTTTAAAGCATGCTACAAAAACATGAATCGGCAAAAACCATTGAATCTTTATCCTTCTCGAAATTTGACTTGCTGACATTGCCTTTTGGATGCCAAATTTCATTTTGCATAGAAAACTTGAAATTGTTGAATGACCGGGAGCATCACAATCTAATGAAGAGATGCAAGGAGCAGGCAAATGTACAAGATTTCTAGAAGAGCTCCTCCTTGATGGCACTTGATAATCTGCAAAATGGACAAATAACTCTATGCTATTGAAAATTTGAACAGATTTGTGTGCATACATAAGTTTTGCATATTCCTTATGAAGAACTATTAAACATTCAACAGTTTGCCACTCCACAATATTGGAAGGAAAAATATATGCAATACAAAAACATATATGTTGTTATACAAAAACAATTGAAATGATAGAAGAGCGTTGTAAAAATTCACTTACAATATGAAGGGAACTGCATATGATTTTCTAGAACAAGATCCTTAGCATTGTACACATGTTGTACTCTTGCAAACCAACCACATCTCTTCAATTTCAAACTAAGAATATGTCCTCTCCAATGGTTTCTTGTGTGGTCTGTTTTAGCACGCTTGACTTTATGGGCAGATCTGTAGCTAGGAAGCATAGTTACCCATTCATTTACCTTCATAGAAAGAGGTTTCCACAAAGAATCCTCTCTTCTATTGTAAACCTCACATCAGGTTACACGATTGGAAGGACGACGAGAAGAAGAAGCCATTCGAATTCAGAAGAAGGAGAATGCTCAAAGCGAGAAACCGACATTCACAAGCTTTGCCAGTATTTATAGATAAAAAGGCTTTGTACACGTGGAAACTTTTGATTTGATGTAAATCCTATCATCGAATGACCATGGAATTTTGTGAACCCAAAAGCATTTCGTATCTTCAAAAATCATTTCCTTCTTGGAACTTTAAAATTATGCATTGTGTGGTGTGCAAAAATATCTTTTTGTGCATCAAACCGAAAAATTGTACACTGAATACAAGAATCTTCATCACTTTTGCAGAACTTTTAGAACATATTGTCTTAAAAGAAAAATTTCTTCATTCGAATAAAGGAAACAACAATGTTATATTCTTGTACACGTGGAAGACTCTATTTGTCAATTTCCTTAATCTGTCATTAACAAACAATCCCTTTTCTGTTTTGATCCTATCATTTAGTGGATCATCTTCCAAGCAACATATGTGAATATTTATGCTTATTAGCTAGCTAAAGAGGCCCACAACACTCTCCAACCATTACTTATCGTAGATGTGAAGCAGGCTTTAGCTACACCAACTCATCTCTTCTGATTATCCACCATCTCCTCCAACATTTAGCACCCATCTTAAATACACCAAATTGGAGTAAGCCATTCCATGTGATGCATCCAACTATCCCATAGCTTACACCAGTAGACAGTTAAATGCGGCAAAAAATAAATTACACCACTATGGAGTGCAAAGGATTAGGAATGATTTATGCAGTAAAGAATTTTAGGCATTACTTATTGGAAAATAAGTTCAAGTTCTTCATAGAACATTGTTGGAGATAGACGTCTGCGGAAGCACGCAAACAACACAAGGAAGGAGAAGAAGCTTGGAGCACAACACACAATACTGAATGTATTATTAGAGAATGTACAAAGATAAGTAGCCCATTAGGGCAATAGGCGTATATACAAGCCGGGGGAAAAAAACCTCCTAAAGAGGGAAAAAAGTACCCCGGTGGTCCTAGAAGGTTCACACACATCACTACCTAAATATATCAACAAATCCCCCCTGGGAGTGATGCGATGAACAAGTAGCTGGCACGCATGTATAAGGAAGTGCCAAGCTATGTGGAAATCACTCCACAAAAGGAAGTAAGCCCAAAGCTTTGCGGAAAGCTTCAAACTTCTCCCTAGGCAAAGCCTTCGTGAAAAGGTCTGCAATGTTCTCTTGCGTGGGCACATATGCCAAGCTGATCTCCCCAGCAGAGAACCTCTCCCTGACATAATGATAATGCACCTCAATGTGCTTAGTGCGAGCATGGAACATAGGGTTCCTCACAAATGCCAATGCGCTCTGACTGTCAGTGAAGATGGTGGTGGCAGAAGAGTGACCAACACCCAAATCAGCCATAAGGCGTCTGAGCCACACACACTCAACAATCACTGTGAAAGCTGCCCTATACTCAGCCTCACAACTGGAAGTGGCCATAGTAGGCTACTTCTTGCTCAACCAAGATATACATGAGCTACCAAGCATGAAGCAAAAGCCAATAGTGGACACACGAGTGTCATAGCAACCAGCCCAATTAGAGTCAGAAAAAGCATGCAAATCTGGCGGTAGTGATTTGGGATAAAACAACCCAAGTAGCCGAGTACCACTCAAGTAGTGAAAGACGCGCTTAACCGCCTGCCAATGCTTGACTCCTGAGCAATGCATAAACCTGCTCATCTATGAGACAGCAAACTGAATATCTAGCCGAGTAATGCATAAGTAAATCAAGCATCCAACAACCTGCTGATAGAGAACAACATCAAATGCATCTCTAGCATCATGAAGACTCAATCGTAAACCTGTCTCCATAGGAGTGGCAATAGGCTTACAGTCTTCAAGGCCAAAATGCTGCAATAATGTGTCAATATTTTTCATTTGACCACCATCAACTTGCATAAACTGAACGCCCAAATAGTGATGCAAATGCCCCAAATCAGACATCTCAAATGAGGCATGCAAATCAGCCTAAAAATAGGCAATATGCTTCTCAATAGGAAAAGTGAGCAGCATGTCGTCAACATAGACAACAATGATCAGACGCACATCATTAGCATGCTTAACATATAAGGTGCTTTTAGTTGGACTGTTCTCAAAACCATGTGCAATCAAATAGGCATGTATCTTCTCATACCAAGCACATGGTGCTTGCTTTAAACCATATAATGCCTTCTTTAACCTGCACACCTGGTTTTCATGCCCTTTCTGCACAAAGCCACGGGGCTCAAAAACATACACTTCTTCATGCAAGTCACCATTCAGAAATGTTGTTTTAATGTCCAACTGATGTACATTCCAACCATGATGGGCTGCAAGTGCACAAATGCTCCGAAAAATAGTCATACGACATGTAGGTGCAAAGGTCTTATCAAAATCAATGCCTCTTTCCTGTGCATAACCCTTTGCAACAAGCCTAGCCTTATACCTATCAACTGTACCATCAGGTTTACACTTCAGCTTGTATACCCACTTAGTGCCAATGGCCTTCTTGCCAGGAGGCAAGTCACATAAAGACCAAGTACCATGCTTTGTTATTGCATCATATTCAGATTGCATAGCAGCCATCCAATTTTCTGAATTTTGTGCTTCATCAAACGAAACAGGCTCATTCTCATCACAGAGACTAGATGCAGTCATAGCATAACAATCTGATGCAAAAGAGGCACTATGAGAGCCTGATCGAGTATGATATGACAGAGGTGCATCTAATTTACTGTCACGCAAAGTCTGCACCAACCATTTTGGCATAGTTCTTGCTTGCTCAATATCAGCTCTCTCATCAATAAGTGCATCATGTACATCTGCATCAGAAATGGAATTATTTGCATCATCACATGAAACCTGCAAAGGCTAAGAAGTTGCCTCATTGGGACCAGCACTAGACTGTCCACCTGTAAAAAGAGGCAGTAAAGTATCATACATGTCTTTGGAGCTAACAAATGTCTCCTTAGTACATGAAAGCAATGGCTGAATAGCATCTTCCACAAAAACAACATCACAGCTAACCAGAATGCGTTTAGTATGTGGATGATATAGACGATAGCCTTTACTTTCAAAACTGTACCCAACAAAAATACATTTTACTGCTTTATCATCCAATTTTTTGCGATGTTGTTCAAGCACTAAAGCATATGCCAAACAACCAAAAACACGCAGATGAGCAACAGATGGCTTGGGGTCATGCCAAGCCTCATATGGAGTGATACACTGCAACACTTTAGTGGGACATCTGTTTAGTACATATGTTGCACACATGACAACCTCAAGCCAGAAACTATGTGGTAAAGCTTGACTCTTGACCATACACCTCGCCATCTCCATGAGAGACCTATGCTTCCGTTCAGCAACTCCATTCTTTTGAGGTGTATACCGCACTGTACATTGCTGTTTTATCCCATGTTCAGCCAGAAATGCATTATAATCAGAAGACATATATTCCCCCCCTCGATCAGAACAAAGGGTGCCCATTTTAGATGCTGACAGATTTTTAGCCAAAACCAAAAACTCTTTGAAGCACATGAACACTTCAGACTTTTCCTTCAATGGATATACCCATGCATTCCTGGAAAAATCATCGATGAAAGTCATGAAGTAGAGATAATTCCCAAAAGAAGGTGTTTGCATAGGACCACATACATCACTATGTACAAGGCTCAATTTCTGAGTTGCCCGAACGAAACCATCTTTTGGAAAGGACGAACGCTGCATTTTGCCCAAAATACAGCCTTCACAAACATGTTTTCCAGGTGCCTCAAGTTTGGGAAAAGAGGACACAATTTCAGATTTCTGTAGGCGTAGCAAACTAGCAAACCTCACATGACCAAAGTGTGCATGCCAAAGATTTGCATCTGACTAGCCTGAGAATCATTTACTGCACATGCCAAATCATTTCCAGATCTTTCATAGTCTATGAGCTTATACAGCCCACGACATAAAATTCTAGAAGCAATAATCACATCGCCATTTGACAGATCATGAACTGTACACCTGTCATCAACAAATTTCACAACCAAGCCAATCTTGGCTAATGCAGAAACAGATAACAGGTTCTTCTTGATCCCTGGCACAAATAAAGCATCTGACAAAGTGAAAGAACTACCATCAGCAGTAGTCAAAATGATCTTACCAACTCCCATAACAGGATAAGAGGAGTTGTTGGAGCATGTAACAGTATTCCATGTAGGGGCAGGCTCGAGTGAAGAGAAGAAACTCCGCTGCGAGGTGTTGGGATAGATGGATGGATGCTCCAAGAGACTGAGTAGGTTCTGCTAAATCTGCTTTGTACCAGCCCTCTTTTGCTTCAGAGTTGATAAGTAGACCTTCTTAGCTTTCTAATACCACCAAAAAATCGCCTATGTACTTTGGAAGTGATGTATGTAATAATTGAACCAAAACAGATAACTTTGAAGTTCACAAACTCAAGGAAACCTTCTATTTATGTCTTGACACCTGCTGAATGTTTTACTCAGTGTGACTAGCATAGTAGAAATTGATAAAATTCCTTCTAGGGGTATTTAATTAGCTTAGTAAGCTACCATTTACAAGTGGAATGATGTAAAAAGATAAACTATTGATGGAGAGTGTTGATCTCCAAAAGAACAACCTATTCTTGAAATTAGAGCACCTCTATGTTGGAGCAAGTCTATGACAAGCCTAAGTATTGGCTTGAGTCCCACAAAGTCATAGAAAAAGCCTTAAAATGAAGACTATGTAAACTTCACTTGTGAACTACCTCTTGTAACTTTTGAAGAGTTTACTTAATGTAAAAGTAAGAGAATCTTAAGTGGTTGAGTCCACTTGATCAAGAATGGAAAGAGGAGCCATGAATTCGTGATCTGTGGTAGGTAGAGAATCAAATCAATCATTGATTGATTGGAGAGTGATTGAGGGAAGTTAGCCTCCCAAACTCAACTATAAATAGATGGCAGTTTTAGTCGTGGTTAGAGAGACCTATGTGAAGACCTCCAAGAGCTGAGCTTTATGCCATATCAAGGTGTGATTACAAGGCACACATATGTTTCAGTAAGTCATTGTATTGTACAAGCAATATACTTTCATTTTCATGATTATTTGAGTTCATCTTTCCATGTTCTTGTGAAGTGTACTACTCACTGCCATTACTCTCAGTTTTTCTCAGTCAGCTTGCAGAGATGTTTTCTCTGTGCGTGGTGCATCATTTTCAGTGATTTAACTTGGTAAAGTTAGCCCTACAAGTCTACTATATGCTCACAAATTTTCATGTCATTTGGATGTTGCAATCTTCAGTTATGTTCATTTGAAGTCAACAGGGTCTGTTCATCTTCACTTCTCTATCAGGTACCCGACTTTTTCACTCATCGTGTCAGAGGTGTTTCTCAGTGGTTACTTATCCAAATTCAGTGATTTAATGCTTTTTGGATTCAGCTTACTGTCTAGTATAACCATAAAAATTTTCATAATCATTGGATTCCTAAATTTTGAGTTATGTTGCTTTTTCTGCTCACTGATCTCAAACTGTAGCAGCCCGTGAAAATCGGGATGATATCATCACTTGTTAAAACTCATTCTCAGTGTGTGGTTTATTATTTTTGATGAGATTACTCTTGAAAGTTAGCTCTTTAAGCTATCTAGACTTCCCCAAGAGGAATTAAGCTAATTGCTGCTGTGCTCAGAGAATTATGTAAAACACTAGACAGGTGTATGAACTAAGAATAGCAAGTTTTCACCTCTGAGCTAACTCCAACTTATCTATTTTGATCTTTCTTTTTGAGAGTGATCTTCCAAGGTACATAGGGTGTCTAATACATCCATTGGCAAGCTAAAAGGGCCCACCATATACTTCTGGAGTTCATTTGGCTGGTGTAGATCAAGGATTTTGCAACACCTCTTCATCTTCAAGAACATACCTATCCATCTCTTCACAGTGGTATCAGAGCAAGATTGGACAACATGGCAGATGGATTTCCTTCATCAATTGACAAATTAGACAAGGGTAACTACTCAGCTTGGTCATTAAGAATGGAAGCCTATCTCCAAGGTAGAAGTTTATATGATTATGTGGCTGGAGATGAAGTTATGCCAAGTTTCAGGAACAAAAGTCAACCAACACAAGAAGAGCAAGAAAGATTGAGCACATGGTGCTCCAAGGATGCCCTTGCAAGGTCTTATCTCCTCAACTCTATCTCAGATTTTTTGTTGCCTCACATTAGAAGTTGTAAGACATCTCAGGAAGTGTGGGATGCACTTGAAGCTTTCTTTTCTTCAAGTACTAAAGCTAGGAAGCATCAACTATGGCTTGATTTCACAACTCTCAAGAAGGCTCCCAAACAAAATGTGACTGATTTTGTCACAAAGCTCAAGGACATAGCGGATCAGTTGGGAAGCATTCGAGAGGTAATAGATGAAGAGCAAATTGTAAGGCAGGTCATCAATGGCTTGAAGGCAGATGACAAGTGGGAAGCATTCACCACAGCTATGGATTTGTACATGGACATGCATGTACCTGATTTCAATACACTCATTGGACAACTACTTACTCAAGAGGCAAAGCTTATCAAAAATGGAGAAAACTCTAAAGGTAACCAATCTTCAGCTTTATACACTGATAAAAGCAAGTCCAAAGATAACAAAGGAAAGGCAAAAAAAGTGGATGATGAAGCAGGTACATATCAAGTTAACTATGCAGGTAGAGGAAGACATGGCAGAGGTAGAGGAAGAGGAGGTAGAAAAGGCAGGGGAAGATCCCAAGACTCCAACTCATGTTCTATTTGTGGACTAACTAATCATACAACTGAAAATTGCTTTAGGAATTCCAAGAATCAAAGAGGCAGAGGATACAATAGAGGAAGTTATGGCTACTCAAGAGGAAGGTTCAACAACTACCATGGCAACTACAACAACTACAATCATTCAAACTATCAAGGAGGCTACAAAGGAAGGAGAGACTACAATAACTACACAGAAGACTCAAACAAAGAGGATTCATTATTGATCATGAACATGGCTATGCCACAAGGTAAATCTGATGAGCATGTTTTCTACATAGATTCAGGTTGTTCAAATCATGTGGCAGGAAATGTGGCACTCCTATCAGATTTAGAAGATCCAAGGAATAAGCATGAGGTACAAACAGGAGATGATACAAAACATCCTGTGGAGAAAATAGGCAATGTCAAAGCACCTGATGGAAACATCAACCTACTCAGTAAGGTACTCTATGTCCCTACCATTACAAAGAATTTGATAAGTGTTGGGCAGATAGTAGAGAAAGGGTTGCAAGTCAGGTTCACAAAAGCAGGAGCATTTGTTGAAGATCCAAGTCAAGGATTCAGAAGAATTGCAAAAGGTGAAAAGACAGGTAGATTGTTCACATTTGAATTACAGGACACTAGAAACATTGCTCTCTTTAATTATGGTAGTCAGACACTCACAGAATTGGAAGTATGGCACAAAAGGTTAGCACATATTGGTGAAAGGTCATTAAAGCAAATTTGCAGGGACCAAAGTGTACTTGGACTTCCTAATTTGTCAAAACAACATATGATTTATAAGTGTAGTGCATGTCAATTTGGAAAGTCTCACAGGTTACCATTCATGAAGAAAGGTTATATGCATGGAGATCTCTTGGAGTTGGTTCATACAGATGTATGGGGACCTAGCAAGGAAGCTTCAATATCTGGATCAAGGTATTATGTTTCCTTTATTGATGATTGCAGCAGATGGACTATCCTATTCTTTATGAAACACAAAGATGAAGTTTTTTCATGTTTCAAAAGATATTTGGCTCTTGTGGAGAATCAAACAGGTAAATCACTAAAAAGGCTAAGGTCAGATGGAGGGGGAGAATACTTCTCCCATGAGTTTGATTCTTTTCTTCAAGAAAGAGGAATCAAAAGAGAGGTAACTACAAGGTACACTCCTGAGCAAAATGGAGTGGCAGAAAGGAGGAATAGGACAATTGTTGAAGCTGCAAGGTCTATGTTAAATGAAAAGCATTTACCTAATTACTTATGGGCTGAGGCTGTATCTATAGCCACTTACTTGATTAACAGGTTGCCTTCAAAATCCCTTGATGGGATGACTCCATATGAGGCTTGGAATGGAAGAAGACCAAGCTTAGATCATTGTTGGATGTATTGCTTTTGCTCATGTTCCTTCACAGGTTAGAGGCAAGATGGATCCAAAGGCAGAAAGGTGTGTATTTATTGGATATGACAACAATCAAAAGGGCTACAGGTTATACAACCCTACCAACAAAGGATTCTTGGTAAGCAGAGATGTAGTTTTTGATGAGAACAATTCATGGTATGAAGATTCATGCAGGAAGGTCAATTTACTATATAATCTTGAAGAAGATTTTCCAAAGCTTGGTAGAGAACAACAGAAGATTGAAGAACAAGACACCTCAGAGGATGATGGAGAATCTCAGATGGAAAAGATCAAAGCATGGAAGTCTAAAGGTAAAGCGAAATTGCAGGAACTTGGACATGAGGCAGAATCATCACATCATGGCCTAAGAAGATCTATGAGGGAAAAGAAAAAACCAGAAAGGTATGGGTTTGACACCTCATTAGTAACTAAACACTCTATCTACATAGCACAGGATATAAATCAAGAGGAGCCATCATCATTTGAAGAGGCCAAAGCAATCAGAATGGAAGCATGCAATGAAGGAAGAGATTGAAGCACTTGAGGAAAACAACACTTGGGATTTGGTGCCCAAGACTTCATCCATGAAGGTAATAGGCTCAAGATGGGTCTATAAACTCAAGAAGAATTCTGATGGTTCAATTAACAGGTATAAGGCAAGGCTTGTAGCAAAAGGCTTTGCACAAACTCAAGGAATTGATTATGAGGAGACCTTCTCTCCTGTGGCAAAGATGCCTACTATTAGGGTTTTGCTTAGTATTGCCTCTTCCAAGAATTGGAAGATACTTCAACTAGATGTAAAGAATGCATTCTTGAATGGTTGGATAACAGAAGATGTATATATGGCACAACCACCTGGTTTTGAGAATCAAGTTTATCCTGGCAAACAGAAACTGGTATATACCTTTGGCATAAAAAGACGAAATAGCCTACATAAGCGTTGCGATGGTGCATTCGGAGGCCAAAACGAGCTCAGATCGCGATTTCAACACCACAGAGCGAAGCCATTTGGATCTCAAAACAGCCTGAGTATGCTCACCAAAATTCGTGCTATTCTGAGACTGCAAACGGAGGAGTGTTGACGGCATCCTAGATGAAGCGAGGACCTGCTCTGATACCAATTGTTGGAGATAGACGTCTGCGGAAGCACGCAAACAACACAAGGAAGGAGAAGAAGCTTGGAGCACAACACACAATACTGAATGTATTACTAGAGAATGTACAAAGATAAGTAGCCCATTAGGGAAATAGGCGTATATACAAGCCGGGGGGAAAAACCTCCTAAAGAGGGAAAAAAGTGCCCCGGCGGTCCTAGAGTGTTCACACATATCACTACCTAAATATATCAACAAACATTAGGCTTAGTCAATAAGCCTTGTAACACAGGATGATTGCACATTGGTTTCTACTATTAATGGAGTATGACTTCGAAGTTGTAGTCAAGAAGTCAAAGACCCACCTTAGAGCAGATCATCTTTCACAACTGACTACTCGAGAATCCCCTCAAGGAATAGCGGATGAACTACCAGATGCATACCTATTTAATCTTGAGATAGTACCCAAATGGGCCAAATCTATTGTGTTTATTCTCACACTTGGGCCCAAGAATCAAAGGTGTGACAGACTATCTCACCAAATGGGTAGAAGCTAAGGCTACCAAAATGAATGATGCACACACAAATGCAAAATTCTTATTTGAGAATGTCTTTACGAGGTATGGATTGCCTATAGAGTTGGTAAGTGATCGAGGAACCTAATTTCTAAACCAAGTTATTGAATATTTGTTACAGGATCTTATGGTGATTCATAAGAAATGTGCACCATATAATCCTTAGGCCAATGGTCAGGTAGAAATTACTAACAAGATCCTTTGTAATGTATTGATGAAACTCATAAATTAACAAATGTTCAGATTGGGACAAACAGTTACATCGCGTTGTTTGGGCATATCGAGTGGCCTACAAGACCGTACTCAATGCAAATCCCTTTCATATGGTTTTCGATCAAAGAAGTGCAAGGAGGAAGAAAGAGAATACAAGAGCAAGATCAAGCAAAAGCTCTAGAACAAATTAAATGCATGAAATTGAGAAGACAAAGGCCACGGAGAGAACATCATAACCATCTCTAAGGCTCAAGGATAGATACCACCACTAAGAAAGAAACACGGAGATATCCTATGGCCATGTGTCAAACAAATTCAACTGTTCATCCTAGCATAGTGGATAGGAGACCATCCATTATAGTCATGCTAAGACAAGGCAACACCCACCATGAGCTTGGAAATTTAATTGATTCAGGTGCTCTGACTAGTGAGATTAGGTGGTCCCATTATAAGGACTCATGACTCAAAATGCGGCCTATTGAGGCATATCTTATAGGGCTAGGAGGCATGGAAACCCCTTGCATGGGTGAGCCATGACAACAATTTGATAGAACAATTAATTCTTGGCCAAGATTGGTTGTACAATAAATCAATAGACCTAAATCTTAGAAAGTGCTCCTTGCATCTCAGGACCTTAGACTAGCAGCAAGTGATATCGCTTGACTTCCCTAACAATATCCCGCCTAATGAATGTAACCCCAGACCATATGAAATGTATGCAACAGAGGACCCAAAGAACTTTGGACAGGTAAGTCAAATTACTTCTACATAAACCCATGCGAGGATGGCGATGAATAGCTGCTACTCAAGAAGATGTCAAGAGATTCTCCCCTGGTCCTCCTTTGAACAAGAAGAGGTCACCACCCACCAGATGGGTCAAGTGGACTATATAAGTGGTCAAGTGGACTACATCAATGGATAAATGGGGACAATAGCCTCTTCAGGCCCATCCTCCACACTTCCTATAGACCTACCTAGATATGTTGTGGAGAATGCCTCTCTTCTTGATGGGCAGGTCATGCAAGTGTTGGACCTCCCTTCTTTTGCAAAGCAGAGTGTCAACTAGACCTCCCAACGACAACCACAAAAGATTCAATCACGACTTAGGATCCCAAATAGACTACGCTCCCATACAACCCCATGGTGGAAGCAGTATCAATAGGCCAAGGCAATCGGCACAAAGAAAGTATGGGTGCCAAAAGATCAGAAAGCACCAATTGTTTCCAATAGTATGGGCTATGATGGGAAGAATCCACAATAGAATCATACTCTACATCCAACATTCCCTCGACCTTCTTCTCCATCGATGAGAACCCAAAAAGTTTGGATCGCCAAGAAGTACCTAACAAACGGACCCAACTCCACATAGATCTAGGTACCCAAAGATCGTCTTCTAGCTCAACATCCAAGCCATGTAATACACATCCCTCTGAAATCACTTCACCCATCGACACCACCACTAGCAGATTCATCCTTTCTACTTCAGCTGAGAAAACATACCCACACACCAACTCTTAGAAAATGGATGTTGAAACGCATCCACAAACCTCACACAATCTTTTGTATAACATAACACCTCTCACCACTAACCCTTCTCCTTGTACTAATTCATCCACAACTAAACCTTCTATAAATTCATCCCCACTAACCCTCTATCACTTGTACTAAAATCTCATCACAAGCAATGTGTGCATTATTCAAGGGTAGGTAGGATGTCTAGTGACCTGCATTAGCTTCCAGGAGGGCATTATATCAACCACCTCACAACACATCGGTTATGGAAAGGGATTGTGGTCTCACTTTATTAGGATCATACTTAATTTCCAGCACGCCAATAGTAAATATTGATAATTTGTTGGCTGAGCCCTACCCTAGAATAAAACCATCAAAATTCCAAGATTTTATGGGGCAAATGCTGATTGAAGATCCTCCTATTGGAAGAACCAAAAAAGTACATAGTAATTGCCACTGGTTCCAAGGATAAGCAGGACCTCTGGCAGATGCAAACTACATCTATGATTTGATTCTATGCTTTAGTGACAACATGTGGGGAAGATACCAATTCTTCTCACAAGAATTTGAAGCCCTTCAAAATTTTGAGGAGTTACAGCCAATTCAAGTGCAAGCAGGATTTACAGAGTATTTTAGTGCTCCCATCCCCAAACCTAATTTCTATTGATGCTTTTATTTGGTGAACACTCTCAAACCCCCTATTAGAAAGGAATTACCAAGGATGTTCATTTTTCCCTCAGTAGTTACTGATCCCCCTTTTAAGAATTTCTATCTCTCATTCACTCTCATCGGGGCCGCACTCAAGATCCATGGCACACACACTCAAACAGAAAGAGAGAGGCTCATTCTAGAGGCAATGAAAAGAGGTGATGTTCTTAAGCGGGCAGATATTTTTGTTATTACACCAGAGCTATCAAAACCACTATGTATATGTATGCAACATTTTGCTTTCCTGGTGCAAGATCACTACACAATACTATAGAACCATATTTTTGGGCTATACTTAGCGAATATGGGACCCCAAGCCATCAATCTTGCTAACACAATTCAGGAACAATTATACTTAGCACAACAAAGAGGGGCATGAAAAAGAGTCATCCATGGTTTTTGTGCATCACAAGAATTGTATATATGTGATTAGCCTATGACATACCTATTGAGCGTGCTATGACCAATGAAGAGCTAAAGCGGTTTAGAGGTACCTCCAAGAGAGCATGTAAATCAACCAAGGCAAGGGCAAGAAAGCACATGTGGGGCACGATCCCATGCTTACAAGTCCCTGAATCACCCTCACCACAACCCTCCTCTCAGCAGCCTCCCACGGAGCCTCCAGCACCTGTACCCCTTATATGTATCCATCTATCACACCCCATTGTAACTGAAGGCACTACTAGTGCAGTGCTCACCTCTCAAGCCACTTTCCTCACCACCACTCAAGCCGCTACTATCAAAGTCAACGCAATCCCCACCACCATTGGTGTAGAAGCATTTACTTCTTCGATACCTAACCTCAAGGTGGAACCTATCAATACCATAATTGATTTTGAAATGCAAGATGCCTTTTCGAGCGAGTTTCAGTTCTCAAAAGCACAATTCTTCTCACAAGAATATGAACAACCAAGTTATCCCACATCACCACCTGAGCAGGGAGGAGAACAAGTAGTATGAAGCTCAGATGAGGAAGATCAAATAGAAACTGATGATAAGAAGGTGATGATGAAGAAAGCAAAAATGGTCAAGACTCTCAAGATGATGACCAACACGAATAGCAAGAGCATCAGAATGAAGCTCATGGTGATACTAGCACACATGAAGAGGACACATTTGATGCAGCTACCTATACACCAACCATTCAAAGACTATATCTCAACATGCAAGTTGTGTGGGCGAGTCAACAGATCTCAAAAGAGAAAAGCAATTAAATTTCACAACAAAAACTGGCTAGTGGAGGATTCAAAGATTCCTTTGTCAAAGGTTTCAATGAGTTAGTCAAGTCGATAGGTATAGTAGAGGCACTTCACTTCCTAAAGAGAAAACCACTACCTTAGTTTGACCCTCATCGCATCCACTTAATGTCAAGGCCCAGCCAATACATCCATGTTCTAACATATGCCGAATCCTCCAAACATCGAGAAGAAACATGGCTAGTTGTTAAGCCACCGCTAGTAGGAGAAACTATTGTTATCGACTCCCCTCCACAATCCCCAACATCCATTCCTATAACTATCATAGAAATCATCTCTACAATAGTTGAAACCCTTCCTTCTCTTGTATATCCACCTTCTCTATCACACCCCAGCTCACCTCCATTAGCCCAACTAACATCGAGTGCTACAGAAGAAGCTATGATACATTCAGTGTCCCAAACTCCCACTGAAATCTTTACACCTATTACCTCAACAATAGTTTTCCCCATTCCACTTAATCCTTTCATCACCCCTTCCATTTCTTTCTTTCCCCTTCCTCCATGGCCCATTTTTTCATTTCCTCAACGGATGACTTTCTCCCTCGTATCCCCTCCTAGTCCTAGTACATCACCTCTACCTTCCCCTTTACATCAATCCATCCGTGAAACTCATCTTGTAATGTATTCATGCACATTTGTAAATCATGTATTTACACCCACACAATCACACATGGTCACACCACTCTTCACTATTAGTTCACTAGAGGCCACTTCAAGTGATATGGATATTTCACCGCCCACTGCACCACCTCTCACATCCACCACTTCACCACACAGTCTTACCATAACACATTTTTCCACAGTCCCCATAACATTCACCATCCCAACCCCATTTCTCGTTCCCCTGGATCAACCACCACACCACCATCATCATCTGTCACTACATCATTGCTATTATCACATTATAGATAACGTATTTCATCAGATGTTCAAGTTAGGATGCAACTATGAGACTTTGCAATAGACCACGATGCCACTACAGGTTCAACTCACTTCATTGACCATAGAGAATGCATCCCTCAATGTATGAAATCAGGAACTCTGTGATGCATACCACTCCATCGAGTCCAAATTGTACGGAATTCAATGCTAACACAAAACATGGCACTCTTGAGAAGACATCTAACAGGAGCAAAAGAAGAAAATCAATGCTTATAGGAACAAAATCATGAGAATTTTGAAGCACCTATGTATAGGCTAGATGAATCACTTAGTGCTAACCGATTTAAAGCTATCCTATCTGAAACCATGCAACTACTCCTCGATGATCCTGCATGTTTGCTAGAAGATCACTATTGATTAAACAAAGATTATTAGTGGCTAAAAAATGAGAATGCCACCTTACACCTTCAGGCACTAGCGCAACAACAAAGTGCCCGAGGAGTCACACTGCCAAAGATCATGGAGGAATTAGTCACATTACGAGTGTATGTACTGGATCTAAAAGCTCAAGTTGGAGCTCATTCTAAACCTCCTAGAACTGAATCCCCACCTGCGATTCTCATGGATGAAGAGACCATTTCTATCCTAGTGGAGGCTACATATGAAGAAGAGTATGAACCGCAACGAGCCCTAGGTGGGCGTGTCACTGAGGAAGGATAGGATACATTCAATCTTCCCACTCCAGCATGGATGAAATCAACTGAAGGTCTTGGTAAGACCCACTTAGCATGGGTAGAAGCCTAACTCTAGGCAATGGCCTTAATTGAAGAATGGATTTTTTAATCATTCTACTTCGCCCAATTATCTCTACAAAGATACATCTCAATCAATGAACTCCAATATTAAACTTACTTTTTGTACATGGTAGAATATCATATGGCAATCGAAAAGGAAACTGAGAAGAAACCCATGCATGACACCTAGTTTGAACTCGATGACCTACCCCCAAGGGCTCGCAAGGCAAAATCTTTCAACCTAATTGGTGCAAGGAAATTCTTCAAGAATATGTTGAGATGATGCATACTTGGACCAAAGCTCTTCTCCATCTGAAATATAATCTTTGCCATGGTCTAGTACCTCATCGTCACTCTTGGACTGCCTTCGCCATTAAAGTTAAAAACAATAAGTAGTGCCAAGATTGGTTAAATTATCCTTATTTCACACCATCATGTGGTCCACCTAGTGTGGGTTACATGATGGCAACTATATGACACTGGCTTCCCAGACTGCACTGCATGACTAGCATTGCAGTGCAGATGACCATCAAAATCTTTGACATGATGCAAAAAACATTCAAAATCTTTCATCAAGTCAAGCCACCTCATGTTAACACCCCTGTCTTTGAGCATGGTAACAAAGACCTTGCCTATGATATGAGCACAGTGCCATCAATCAGTATATGTTACACATGGCATTGTCGATTTGCCTGCTTGTTACAAATTGACATTTGAAGAAATTCTCACCATTGGGTTCTGGGAGTATCATTCATAGGTATTCATCAGCTTCCCTACACACCTGCTCCAATTATTTGCATGCGAATAACTCATGTACTCTACACATTATCGACTCCCACCTTCAGATGAACCTCAAGCTATCCATTGGGAGAAAATAGAAGCCAAGAGTTTGTAAGAGCGTTCTTAGTAATAGAGTTTAACTTCTACCTTCCATTGCCTCTCGCTTATCTCTATCATGTGTGTGTGTGTGTTAGTGTATGTGTGTGTGCATATGCATGCTTCTCACCTTCACCATCACTCATCTCACTCATGCAAGATCTTCATATCAACCTATGTCTTCCATGGATTGACAATTAAGGAGGTGGATCTTCTTGACGTGGTGCTTATCCTTGTATAGAACAATAGCTTTCAAAGTATTCAAGAAGGTTAAGCTGCAGCACGTCAACACTTTGGGACTTGATAAGGGAAATTTAGATATGGTAAATGACATGACCACCATACCCTCAATAAATTTCTTTTATGCTTCATGTTGTAGGATTAAGTACCTCCTGATATTCTACAAACAAACATACCAAGGCATCTCTGCAATAGGTTCCTGAGGATACCACTCAAAGGTATTCATTTAAAGACCCACTTATTTGTTGACCTATTTTTCTATGGAACCATGCAATATTTGGAATAGTACTTACTGTGAAAATTAGATACTCCACATGCCATAGATTGGTAGAGACTTGAGAAATAGGTGGCATGGGGCTTGTTAAACGTTTGATCGTTACTTCCACTTCAGACTCAAAGTACTTCAAGTTCAGCCGGTTTCGAACCTTCCTAACCGTAAATGTTCTCTTTAACCACGTGGGTCCTTGGGAGTGGTAGGGGTCTGCTAGACAGAGGCCCTGTACTATTTTCCCAAATTATCACACAATCCTAAATGTTATCCCGTGCTTAGCTCAGTGTCCCTCTCTGAACAATGGAAGACTGTTCAGTATACTGGCATTAGAACTTCAGGACTGAGGGCAGCAATCCGATTACTTATTTTATGAGCAAAATATACTTCAGTAACAAGGCCACCTAATACGTACTTCTTCAGAGCAGATAGGTATACCAACCAGACATTATACCTTAAGGTTATGAGGACTCATCGTATATTAAACTCGAACAACCAATCTCCTAATAACAAACGGCTAACCATAAACTAACGATGTCCTACGCACATTCAGACCATTACAGCTACTAGTCTTCCCGTGGTCGGAATCGACAGCAAATGTAGACTACGGTATCGAATTCGGTCACTTACAGAAACGCTAACAGACAATTAGTTCGGGACTACCTTTCATGTTCCCTGCTTCGTCGAAGAACTGATAAACAACATACTACACTTGATAACACTCAGAGACACACCCAATCATTACCGAACAGATTCGTAACACAATACAACTGATTCGTAACTCTGTAATAAGATGAGAATAATCGACTAGCTGGAGTACAGAACAGAACAGAACGAAGCAGGACTTATCTCTCAACAACATACACACTCACACAACACGTTTACAACACTCTCCAAAACGCGGCTCACTCAAATGTTACACTGCAATTCCCGCAAACGGGGTGCTGCTGCCACTCTTTTCTCATTGCCTTAATTGCGCACTTCTGCAGTTACCTGCGCGTTTCCTGAAAGATTCTTTTTCATTTAAGCTACCTGTCCTAGTACTTTTGTCCTTGTTCGGCGGCCGTCTAACATTTTTACATTTAAGACACCTGTCCTAGTTCATTTGTCCTTGTTCGGCGGCCGTCTAACAGGCTTATGCATTATAGAGCAGACTTTGGCCATAGACATTGTTCAAAATTACATCGGACACTCCTAGGCACAAGAGTGTGTTAGGGGCAATAGATGTGAGAGGGAGGGGAGTGTTGGTCACCAACTAGGCAGAACAACACGGAGTGCGATTGAAGATCATTGCTCGAGTAGCCATAGAAGAAGATGAAGCATGTAAACAAAGCCCCACAATTTAAACTAAATAAAAGTACACATCTTTCTTCGCAAACTATGTTGTTCACCACTAAAAACATTGTAAAAATCCCATTTAATAAATATTAGATCAATTTTGTTCAGACCAAGGAGTAGTCAAGATTGTGTAGCTTAGGTAGAAGCCATGTATCAACTTTTACATTTTTTGGAGTTTAATTGAGCCTTGAAACTAGTTAGAGAACCTTATTTTGAAATTATGTGAAACAATTAGATGTGAAATCAGCCACAGCGAGTCTAAAAACTAAAAATAGAGCTTATAGGCTCACATTGAGAGGTTGGCTCGTTAGAGATTGTTTTCTTTTCGGGGGAAATAGAACCTTCCATTGTCCCACTCTCCCTCCTGTTCCTTCTATGTGTGTCTGCACATTGTGTGCTCTTCACCGTCACATTTGTGTACATCACTTGCTCACGATCACCATATCACCTTCATGTCTCCATGAATTGACAAATGTGAGGAGAATTCTTTCCTTGACATTGGTGCTCATCATTGTTCTATGACGGACACCTCCGTTGGTGACCACTCTAGAAAAAAATGTTGGCACTCCATAAAAGGTAAAGTAGATGTGTTTATCACATTCAAAACATTAATATATAAAGTTCAAAAGGAATGAGGTAATCAAAGTGTACACGATAAAAAGGAGGAGATTATTTCTCCCATGAATTCAGTGACTTCTTCCATGCACAAGGCATAAGTCGCATTAGAAAGGACGTCGCATATTTTGGTTTGTTTGTACTATGAATTCAGTGACTTCTTCCAGGCATAAGTCGCATTAGAAAGGACGTCGCATATTTTCCTTTGTTTGTACTTAACTTCAGCAATGTTTTTCCACGGTTTTATGCAAATTTTACAGTGGCTTATGCCAGCTCATGTCGGGAACAAGGAAAGAAGGAAAGAATTATCATCTTTTCTGCTGACATGGGTGATTGGAGAGAGCACAACATCTAGATGCTTATGATACGATCAAACGAACCTCCCACTTTTCTTCGTCTGCAACAGATTGGACCTCGACGAAGATGAAAACGGCACTCCCACCGTTGGCTCATCTGCATCCGCCTTGTGTCAAGAATTATCTGCATATAACACCTATAGAAATATGAAAGCACGAAGAGGGATGAACGGCTGCTTGGCTGAAGTGACTTTCTCTGTGTTCTGCACAACAAGTGGATAAGATGAGAGTCGCAAATGTTGTTTGACTCTATCGGTTTTCTATGTGCCGTGCACATCGTTCTCACTGCACATGGTTCTGATAATGATCACATGGTTTTGATAATGATCAGAGAGAATATGCAAGATACTTAACACAAGTTCAAAAGAGTCTGAGAAAATGAAGACCTTCGTAAATGCAGTCATGCTGATGAACATATCCAAGCTTCAACTCTAAATGAATGCGCTGCTTCTGATCCATTCGGATGAGATTTGTGGATTAAAGGTGTTTCATACTCTCATTAAAATTTTCTTATTCTATGTAAGGTGTACGTTTCGAGCTTATCCTCGAAAATCTACGAACCGAAGGAAGAAACATTATGCCGAAGGCTGTGCTGCTGTTGCCGATCCAAATGCGGCACGTGCTTTCATGTGATGTCCGTGCCTACGTATTTGTGAAAAAGGCGCAAGCGATGGCGGCCTATCGGACTGGCAAATCAATGCGAACGCAGATAGTTTATATGTATGTAAACTTATTCTATGTAAGGTGTACGTTTCGAGCTTATCCTCGAAAATCTACGAACCGAAGGAAGAAACATCATGCCGAAGGCTGTGCTGCTGTTGCCGATCCAAATGCGGCACGTGCTTTCATGTGATGTCCGTGCGTACGTATTTGTAAAAAAGGCGCAAGCGATGGCGGCCTATCGGACTGACAAATCAATGCGAACGCAGATAGTTTGGTAAGACGTGTGAAATTCAGACGAAAATTGAATGCTCTTACAACGTAGTGCGAGAGTAAGAGAAAGTGTACTGTGAAAGAACGGAAGAGGACCTGCTGTTGCGACGCACGTCTTTTTTCTGCTACTCATGTCTGTTTCTGTTTCCTATCTAGTTCTTCCCTCAAATGATTGAACAATTCAAGTATGAAATGTAAGTTTGTCACACGAACCGTTTACAATCTTCACGGAACCGATCTACTCTATTTTGTCTGAACCATTTGAAAGAACCAACACGCACATCTTCATCAGATCTGCAGCCTACGTCAAGCCGAATGACGAAACTGAAACTACAGCATGCTCTGGTTTGAATTTACTCGTCAAAATCTTGAAGAAGTATGCCGACAAAAACTTGATGTTTCCAACAAGAGAATATATTCGTGCAGAAGGAATGGACCAGACAGGCAGCCGTTACTGTTAATCAGTCAATAGCTATGCATTTAACAGTTTTCCCATACGAAATCCATCAACCCTATCTATGACGTCATTCTCTAGGTTTAAACTTTCTGTGTACGATCAAGACTATGCCCAATGGAAACTCAAGTTTAGACATACTCTAGATAGATAACAGTATCATCTGTGGATTCTTATGTCACTTGAATTAAGGAATAAATCAAGATATCTTGGCTACTCTAAATCAAGATATCTTGGGCCTTTAGAACAAAAGCTTTGTTCTAAAAACCACATACATACATACACACACATATAGAGAGATGGCGCAAAGCTTGGCGCAAGCGATGGCGGCCTATCGGACTGACAAATCAATGCGAACGCAGATAGTTCGGTAAGCCGTGTGAAATCCAGAGGAGAATTGAATGCGCTTACAACGTAGTGCCAAAGTTAGAGAAAGTGTACTGTGAAAGAACGGAAGAAGACCTGTTGTTGCTGCGATCAAGTTTTCTCACGTCTTTTTTCTGCTACTCACGTCTGTTTCTGTTCCCTATCTTGTTCTTCCCTCAAATGTCTACTGCGCAAGTATGAAATGATTGAACAATTCAAGTATGAAATATAAGTTTTTATTTTTTTATTTTTTTTAATAAAGGAAGTTCGGCCTTGGCCTAGTCTCTCAGATTTTAACTAAAATAAAGAAAAAAAAGTTACAAGTGGATGAGACTAGTGTCCAAGGGACCCCCCAAATCCCACAATGCAGGGGAGGAATATGGCAGCCTAGAGGGCATTACAAATGAGGCGGATAAATTCATCATCACCCTCATGTGGGACCCATTTGGGTTTCAACTTGTTGTTTTCTAGGAGATAAATACAATGATGTCTAAACGGTGGAGATCTGTTATCTCGGGAGATTCTTTTACCTAGAAGAAACAAGGATTTCTCGATCGACCATTCCTTGGGAGTTTGGCCAAAATTGACAGCACATGGCTCCCTCCAAATCTTCCAGAGAGTCTCACCCCTAATGGCATTCCATAGCCTCGATGAGCATCTGACCGCCTCACCCAACATCACCTATTGCCAATTGATTTGGTTCGAGAGTGTCAATACTCGGGTCACGTGACGCCAGATAGCACGAGACTTGGGGCAGTCAAAGAAGAGGTGAACTAAATCTTCGATGCATCAATGACAGCGCTTGCACCATGGCGGCACACCATAGATTTTGTTAGCCCTTGCATTGGACCAGATACCTTTATGCAAGATCTGCCACATAAGAACAAACTTTTTGACCTCAATTAGGGGGTGCAAAATAGACATGAATTTTAGTTCCCACCGTAGTTTGGTCCAAGAAAGGCACCATCTCTTGTTAAGAGTATGGTGAACATCTAAGTTCTCTTTGAAGTTGGGGGTTCTGGAAAGCTTCTTATCATTGCTCCATTTGAGGCCCTCCAGGCAAGGAAGATCCTGACCATAGAGAAGGCGGGTAGTTGAGCGGTCCCATGCTAAACACCTGCTTTGAAGAAGAGTCCATTCCTCAAGGGTAACTCTAAGTCTCGGATCTAGTTCTTTGAACCTAATCCACTGGCTGGTCTCTTGTTTCCAGATTTCGGCCTGGGTTTGCAAAAAGGCCTCTTGTAAATAAAAATCATTGGATAATGCAGCGTCCCGGGATGTCTTCATTTCGGTGACTTTCTGCTGCATCTCCGTGACTCGATCCTTCTGATTTTGCAGTTGGTTATCCAGTCGCTCGAATTGCTGGTTCTGAAATTCAATCGTTCTGGAATATGCATCTCGTTCTCTTCGAGCATCTGCCAGATCTTTTTGGTGTTTTGCTTCCCTGGTTAATTGGCGTCTCAGCATTCTGTTTACCTCGTCCAAACATTCCTGGGCTCTTCGTAGCTCGTCTTGGACTTGTGCTGCTTCTCGCTGTTGGTCTTGATTCTTCTGGATGGTTTCTTGCAACTGGGCCTTCGTTTCTTCGACCAGTTCTTCGAGGGATGAGCTGATGTCTTCTTTTTCTTGGAGTGCGGTCTTTAATCCCGGATTTCTTCGTGTGCTTCGTGTAATAGCTGGTCTTTGGCGGCAAGCTGCTTTAGTGCTGCATCTCTTTGCTATATCAAGGCCTGTTGTTCCGAAAACTGTGCTTGGAGGTCGGCTAATTGTGTCTGTAATTGATGATTCTCCGTTTTTACGGTGTCAACTTCTTCTTGGAGTGGGGTGATGTCGGCTTCTAGGAGGTCGACTTTGTGCTGGAGGTCGTGCCGAATGGTATTTGCGACCTCACTCATCTGTACCGGAAGTTGTTGTGAGAGGGTAATGAGCAGTTGGCCCATGTTAGCCAGTTCAGAAAAGATCGGAACAGAGGAAAGGAGGAGTGGGTGTTGTGGTGGTGTAGAGGTTTGGGTATGGATTTGGGGGGATGTCGGGGGTGAATAATTGGGGGAGGATGAAGAGGATTCGGAAATTGGTGGCAAGAAAGAGTTGACTGGTGGGGATTGAGGACCAGGGGATGTAGGGTGGGTTACCTGATGGATGGGTTGGTGTTCACCTGTAATGTGGGCGATGGTGGATTCTACGGCCTTCAGTAGGGTGTTGAGTGCGCTGTCGATCACATGTTGTTCATCTTCTCGTCGTGCTGATGCTTCTTCGGTTGAGACTGGTTCTGTTTCTGTGTGATTCTGTTGGTCGTGGTGGTCAGCCGATGATTCGTTGTGTATGGAAGTGGCTGTGTCGTGGAAGGTCTCTTCTTGGTCGGCGTTTCGGGTGTCCTGATTCTTTCCGGCGGATCCTTGTGCTTCGCTTTCTGAGGAGCTGATCCGAATTCTCTTATTGCGGAAAAGTTGGTTGATCTCCTCATCTTCTTCATCTTCTTCGTCGAGTGGTTGAACTGATTCTTCGTGCCTAAGTATGGGACCTTGGGGTGGTGGTTGTGCGGCAAGGATGGTTGGGAAAAGGAATGAGATGATATGGGGAAGGCGAGAGCGCGGGGTGGTACCCTTTTGGAGTTGCTTCACGATAGCTACACATTCTTTATGGATTCTAAGGAAAAAGTATGATGCAAAGTTGACGGGTTCTTGGGCAGCTAATTCTAAAGCAGAATAAAATGGTCGTGAGATGCCGTAGGTGCGCTTCTGCGGGTTGAGTATGGCGACTAAGAATTGCAGAGCGGATAGTTCGGGTTCGGGGTGGCAGAGAATGGCGTATTCGTTGGACGAGGAGCGGGGGAATAGTTCATTCATGCGGGCGATGGGAATACTCGGGCCATTTTCATGGCCTTGCGGGTTGAGGCGATAGGCTTCAGCGAAGGCTTGGAAGGTGATGACTGTTCGCGAAGGGAGCGAGAGGAAGACCCATTGGCGTTCGGTGGGGGGGGACTGAGCAATGGCGGTGATGATTTGTGTGAAGAAAGGATGGGCTTCCACCGACTGCCAAGGCAACTCAGCGAAGTTGGCCAATCCTCTGCAACGCAGGTATTCACCTACCTTGGTAGGGATACCATCGCGGAAGGCAGCATAGTTGGCTATCGCTTCCATGGTGGTTTCTGAGACAGACACTGAACACGGATGCAGAATGCACGAAGGCTCAGAATACTAACATACAACACAATAGCTTATTTCGGCGTCGTCGACAGAGTTTAAGTAGAAACAATACGGTGGGGAGAAAAAGGGGGTTGGATATCATTGTGCGGTGCGGGAATAATGCTGGTTTTCATGCAGGTGTGCGTACTCGAGTGACTGTTAAGGGGGGCGGCTGGTCACATCAAGATTGTACAAAATACGGCCATTTATAGCAAGCAGAAAGAAGAAGAGAAAAAGAAAAGATTAAACAAAACGCGGTTCATCGTCGAAAAACTTAATGCGGGCTAGTGGTGTGATGATATGGCCGCAACTTCGATCCATTAATTACCTTTGGGAGTGGATTTCCAGTCAACGTAGTCAACCGAAAAGTTGCCGGACCGACTTGTTCTGAGATCTTAAAAGGGCCGAACTAGCGTAATTTGAACTTTCCTACTGCTCTATCGGATTTTGCGTTATAGAAGAGTACAAGCTGATCTACCGAAAAGATTGGGGTCTTCAAATATCGATCGTGTGTCTTGGCTTGCCTTAGTTGTACTTCGCGCATGGTTAAAAAGCTGAGCCATCGGTGCTCATCAAGTTCCCTGAGTGCATCCATTCGTGCTGTCAGCGACTCTTTCGGTAGCATTTTCTGGGTGATTGCTACACGCAGACTTGGGATAACTATTTCCATGGGTGCTATTGCTTCTAAACCATAAGCTAGTTTGAAAGGTGTCAAACCTGTTGTTACCTTATATGTAGTTTGGTATGCCCATAATACTGCAGGTAGTAGTTGATCCCATCTTTCCGGTGCTTCCATGATCAGTTTCCGGAGGATATTCAATAGTGATTTGTTTGTACTTTCGGCCAAACCATTGGCGCGAGGGTAATATGGAGAGCTGAGTTTATGTGTCACCTGGAATGATTGGGTGAGTACCTTCATTAATTGATTTACGAAGTGAGTACCTTGATCTGTCACCAATTCGAGTGGTAAGCCAAATCGTGGGAAGACATCATTTAACAGACATTTTGCTACTACAACTGCTGTAGCAGACCGTAAAGCCCAAGCTTCTGCCCATCTCATTGCATAGTCTGTACAGGTTAGTATGTATCTGTTGTTACTGAAGACTGCTGGAGGTGTGATTGGACCGATAAAATCTAATCCCCATTTCTGAAATGGTTTGAGTGGCATAATAGGCTGCAAGGGAAAGAAGTGTCGTTGCAGTGGTTGTCCAGACCTTTGACAGTTATCACAGTTTTTGACGAATTGGGCCACATCTCGGTACATAGTAGGCCACCAGAGACCTCCTTGCAGAATTTTCCGGTGAGTTAGATCTGTAGCAAAGTGACCACCAGTAGGGGTTGAATGAGCCATTGTGATGACCGAGTTAATTTCGTGCGGAGGAACACATCGAAGTAAGATTCCGGTGTGATCCACATAATATAGTTCTCCTGCAACTAGCCGGAATCGGCGGCTAAAGACTTCCATTTTCCTTCGAACTGCCCTGGCAGTCTCAGATGGAAAGCATCCTTCGGTGAGAAAAGTTAGAATCTGATCATAATATGTAGGTGTTGCTTGTAATTCGGCAGTCTCATCGATCAGTGGTTCAGAACAATAAATTGCTGGAGTCGTGTCATCTATGCCTATCGGAGCTTCACCAAAATCTAGGCGAGATAAGAAATCTGCTAAGGCATGTGCATTTCCGGGTCGGTGAATGACTTCATAATCAAATTCCTGCAAGAGTAGTACCCATCGTGCTAATCGTCCGCCTAAATGTTGTTGTCTTACTAGATAGACAAGGGCAGCATGATCTACATGAAAGGTAAATTTCCGGCCTAATAGATAATGTCTGAACTTTTTGATGGAGTAAATTAATCCTAGACATTCTCTTTCGGTGGTAGAATAGTTCTTTTCTGCCGGTGCAAGCCTTCTGCTGGCGTAATAGACAGGGCGAAACCACTTATGTGTTTGCTGCATCAGAATACTGCCGATCGCAACATCTGAAGCGTCGACAAAAACATGGAACGGATTGTCCTAGTCCGGTGGTTGTAAGATTGGGGCCTGCGTCAATAGATACTTGAGTCGATCAAATGTAGTTTGGCATTCTTGAGTCCATTCGAACTGTCGGGGAGTTTTGGTGATTAGTCTGTTCAGTGGTACAGCCAGATGAGCAAGCCACCGTAAGTGTCTGCCGTGCCACCGTACTTGACCCATAAAACGCATTACTTCTTTCAGAGTGGCGGGTACTGGGGCTTCTAAAATTGCCAAAATCTTGTCCGGGTCTACTCGGATACCTTGGGCAGATACAATATGTCCAAGTAGTTTGTCACATGAAACGGCAAACACAGATTTGCTTGGGTTAAGGCAGAGTCTGTAGTCTCGACACTTTTGGAAACAGCACCGTAGATGAAGCAAATGTGCCATCATCTTTCCAAAAATTGAGAAGTCATCGAGATATACTTGCATAAACGAATTGAGATAAGGAGAGAAAATCTCCTGCATACATCGCTGAAAGGTGCTTGGTGCGTTTCTCAATCCAAACCACATTACCGTACAAGCAAAGACACCCCAATTGGTAATGAAGGCAGTTTTTGGGATATCTGCTTCAGCCATTCTAACCTGATTGTAACCGCTGTATCCGTCTAAGAATGAGGCGTATTCGTTGGACGAGGAGCGGGGGAATAGTTCATTCATGCAGGCGATGGGAATACTCGGGCCATTTTCACGGCCTTGCGGGTTGAGGCGATAGGCTTCAGCGAAGGCTTGGAAGGTGATGACTGTTCGCGAAGGGAGCGAGAGGAAGACCCATTGGCGTTCGGTGGCGGGGGACTGAGCAATGGTGGTGATGATTTGTGTGAAGAAAGGATAAGCTTCCACCGACTGCCAAGGCAACTCAGCGAAGTTGGCCAATCCTCTGCAACGCAGGTATTCACCTACCTCGGTAGGGATACCATCGCGGAAGGCGGCATAGTTGGCTATCGCTTCCATGGTGGTTTCTGAGACAGACACTGAACACGGATGCAGAATGCACGAAGGCTCAGAATACTAACATACAACACAATAGCTTATTTCGGCGTCGTCGATAGAGTTTAAGTAGAAACAATACGGTGGGGAGAAAAAGGGGGTTGGATATCATTGTGCGGTGCGAGAATAATGCTGGTTTTCATGCAGGTGTGCGTACTCGAGTGACTGTTAAGGGGGGCGGCTGGTCACATCAAGATTGTACAAAATACGGCCATTTACAGCAAGCAGAAAGAAGAAGAGAAAAAGAAAAGATTAAACAAAACGCGGTTCATCGTTGAAAAACTTAATGCAGGCTAGTGGTGTGATGATATGGCCGCAACTTCGATCCATTAATTACCTTTGGGAGTGGATTTCCAGTCAACGTAGTCAACCAAAAAGTTGCCGGACCGACTTGTTCTGAGATCTTAAAAGGGTCGAACCAGCGTAATTTGAACTTTCCTGCTGCTCTATCGGATTTTGCGTTATAGAAGAGTACAAGCTGATCTACCGAAAAGATTGGGGTCTTCAAATATCGATCGTGTGTCTTGGCTTGCCTTAGTTGTACTTCGTGCATGGTTAAAAAGCTGAGCCATCGGTGCTCATCAAGTTCCCTGAGTGCGTCCATTCGTGCTGTCAGCGACTCTTCCGGTAGCATTTTCTGGGTGATTGCTACACGCAGACTTGGGATAACTATTTCCATGGGTGCTATTGCTTCTAAACCATAAGCTTGTTTGAAAGGTGTCAAACCTGTTGTTACCTTATATGTAGTTCGGTATGCCCATAATACTGCAGGTAGTAGTTGATCCCATCTTTCCGGTGCTTCCATGATCAGTTTCCGGAGGATATTCATAGTGATTTGTTTGTACTTTCGGCCAAACCATTGGCGCGAGGGTAATATGGAGAGCTGAGTTTATGTGTCACCTGGAATGATTGGGTGAGTACCTTCATTAATTGATTTAGGAAGTGAGTACCTTGATCTGTCACTGTTGGAAGATGCATTTTTGGAAACCTTTTTTGAAGGAAAAATATTGTAAAATGATAAAAATTTGTAGAAATATTTATGCAATTGTTGTAAAAATAAGGAAGAGTCTTCCTTATGAAGGATAGAATCTTATGTATTTTTTCTAGAATTTTTGGAAACTCTTAGATAGCATATTTTTAGAATAATAGAGGAAAGGACCAAAATTCAAGTGTGAAAGAGGAGAGGTTGGTTAGTCATTTGCTCATGCTATCAATAGAGAAGAGAGAGTTTCTGCTGAAATCGTGTTTTCTGCTGTTATGTGTGTTTCCTTTGATGTGGAAGCTTATTTCTTGCTTAGTCATGGAGATTTGTGAGTTTCATTTGTGTAATACTGAGTAAGATGTATGAAGAGAGATGATTACTGATGTATTGAGTGAAGAAAGATTGAACAATGATGCAGAAATGTGAAAATCGTCTACTGTTACAAAATCGCGATTGTCTCGTCTCTGTGATACAGGTGATATTTTCCAATTCTGATGTCATATTTGTATTTTGATGAGAAAATCACATGAATTAGACACAAAGATCATAGAAAATGATGAAGATTTGCTCTAGATAAGGTAAACCCTAGATATTTCCTCTTCATTTTCATTTTCTCAGAATTCCAGCCATCAATCTCTTATTTCTATGAATCTATCATCTAGAAGGGGCTGTGGTCTTATGGATATTCCCAGGATTGACAAAATAAAGATGATTTGTTGATTCTTTTGTACTTCATGATTGGAGAGGATAACTCCAAAGTCATAACAAACAGTCACCAATTCGAGTGGTAATCCAAATCGTGGGAAGACATCATTTAACAGACATTTTGCTACTACAACTGCTGTAGCAGACCGTAAAGCCCAAGCTTCTGCCCATCTCGTTGCATAGTCTGTACAGTTTAGTATGTATCTGTTGTTACTGAAGACTGCTGGAGGTGTGATTGGACCGATAAAATCTAATCCCCATTTCTGAAATGGTTTGAGTGGCATAATAGGCTGCAAGGGAAAGAAGTGTCGTTGCAGTGGTTGTCCAGACCTTTGACAGTTATCGCAGTTTTTGATGAATTGGGCCACATCTCGGTACATAGTAGGCCACCAGAGACCTCCTTGCAGAATTTTCCGGTGAGTTAGATCTGTGGCAAAGTGACCACCAGTAGGGGTTGAATGAGCCATTGTGATGACCGAGTTAATTTCGTGCGGAGGAACACATCGAAGTAAGATTCCGGTGTGATCCACATAATATAGTTCTCCTGTAACTAACCGGAATCGGCGGCTAAAGACTTCCATTTTCCTTCGAACTGCCCTGGCAGTCTCAGATGGAAAGCATCCTTCGGTGAGAAAAGTTAGAATCTGATCATAATATGTAGGTGTTGCTTGTAATTCGGCAGTCTCATCGATCAGTGGTTCAGAACAATAAATTGTTGGAGTCGTGTCATCTATGCCTATCGGAGCTTCACCAGAATCTAGGCGAGATAAGAAATCTGCTAAGGCATGTGCATTTCCGGGTCGGTGAATGACTTCATAATCAAATTCCTGCAAGAGTAGTACCCATCGTGCTAATCGTCCGCCTAAATGTTGTTGTCTTACTAGATAGACAAGGGCAGCATGATCTACATGAAAGGTAAATTTCCGGCCTAATAGATAATGTCTGAACTTTTTGATGGAGTAAATTAATCCTAGACATTCTCTTTCGGTGGTAGAATAGTTCTTTTCAGCCGGTGCAAGCCTTCTGCTGGCGTAATAGACAGGGCAAAACCACTTATGTGTTTGCTGCATCAGAATACTACCGATCGCAACATCTGAAGCGTCGACAAAAACATGGAACGGATTGTCCCAGTCCGGTGGTTGTAAGATTGGGGCCTACGTCAATAGATACTTGAGTCGATCAAATGTAGTTTGGCATTCTTGAGTCCATTCGAACTGTCGGGGAGTTTTGGTGATTAGTCTGTTCAGTGGTACAGCCAGATGAGCAAGCCACCGTAAGTGTCTGCCGTGCCACCGTACTTGACCCATAAAACGCATTACTTCTTTCGGAGTGGCGGGTACTGGGGCTTCTAAAATTGCTGAAATCTTGTCCG
Organism: Ceratopteris richardii; assembly: GCA_020310875.1. Classification (NCBI taxonomy): domain Eukaryota; kingdom Viridiplantae; phylum Streptophyta; class Polypodiopsida; order Polypodiales; family Pteridaceae; genus Ceratopteris; species Ceratopteris richardii. The sequence continues at coordinate 67,352,625 of CM035412.1, forward strand.
GGTCTACTCGGATACCTTGGGCAGATACAATATGACCAAGTAGTTTGCCACATGAAACGGCAAACACAGATTTGCTTGGGTTAAGGCAGAGTCTGTAGTCTCGACACTTTTGGAAACAGCACCGTAGATGAAGCAAATGTGCCATCATCTTTCCAAAAATTGAGAAGTCATCGAGATATACTTGCATAAACGAATTGAGATAAGGAGAGAAAATCTCCTGCATACATCGCTGAAAGGTGCTTGGTGCGTTTCTCAATCCAAACCACATTACCGTACAAGCAAAGACACCCCAATTGGTAATGAAGGCAGTTTTTGGGATATCTGCTTCAGCCATTCTAACCTGATTGTAACCGCTGTATCCGTCTAAGAATGAATACATTTCGTGGCCTGCTACCCTATCAAGCATGGTATCCAGAAAGGGAATCGGGAAAGGATCCGGTACTGTTGCTGCGTTTAATTTCCGGTAGTCTACACAGATTTGTAGTTGCTTATTTTTCTTTGGCACGATCACAATTGGTGAAATCCATTCAGCATGTTCTACTGGTACGATGAATCCAACTTTTAATAATCTATCAAGTTTGGCTTTTACCTGTGATGCATAATTGGGATTCATCCGATAGCTGGGCTGCTTATTCGGTTTAGCTTCAGGCTTCAACATGACTCTGTGCTGATAGATGCGCGGATCTAATCCTTTCATATCTTTGTAATCCCATGCAAAGACGTCTGAGAATTCGCGAAGTAGTCGAATCAAATCAGCCTTAAATATTTCCGGTAAGTTTTGCCTTATCTTTACAGGTCGTCGATGATCTTCGTCTCCTAAATTGTACGAGGTCAACTAGTCTTCGGAGACATAAAACTATTGCGGTTTCTCTGTATCGTCTGTCGACCGGAATAGTGATTGTAATTCATTGTCATGTGTTGGCACAACATCTTCCTGCTTAGTTTTTTGGGTGATTGGTGCAACTGTACATACTAAAGTACTCCAGTTATCTATTACGGACTGTAGATCAATAGTCCCTAAAGTCATTAAGTCAGCGTTATTCTTCAGAAATTCCTCTTCTTCATCATCTGATAGTCCATCTAACATGTGGACTGGTTCAGCAAAATATGGTCTGGCGTGAAGTTCGCAAGGTTGTATAGCATCTAATTTTACCACATATCTACGGTTGGCATCTTTGAACGTAAGCTCTTGTGCAGACCAGTCCTGTATTACCTTCGCATGCTTCAGCCAAGGTCGACCAAAAAGAAGGTTGTAATCCAAAGTGGATTCCGGCAGATCTAGTATAACAAAATTCATTTTGAAGGTCGTTCCTTGTAAAGTAATGGGTACATTTCGCACAAGTCCTACACGATGGACTCTAGATTGGTCTGCCATTCTGACAAAAAATTGAACTGGTTCGATTTCGGTCCAACCTAACCTATTGCATAAGGCTGTAGTTGCAATGTTAACACCAGAGCCTCCATCAATCAATACCTGTGTAATTTTATGATTCTTATACCATACTTTAATCAAGGGAACTGAATGATCAACCGTAGAATCAGGTTCCGGTTGAACTGCTGCTGTCGCCGGAATACAAGAAGGTACCGGACTGAACTGTTGCTGGAACTGTTGTCGAACCCCAGGTACTAATGCCAGTAGTTGGCCGAGAGGCAGAGTGATAGATGCCTTGGATAAAATTTCCCAAGCCTGCTGAGATTGGTTATCCTGCTCTTTTGAACTTAAGGTCTCTGCTGATGCAGAAGTATCTGCTGTTATGTCTATTGGTGATGGTGGCTCCGCTGCTGCTTCCCTTTGTTGTGTTCCTTCCTTTGTCGACGAGGTTTGAGTCACCGGAATGGGTTCTGGGAACACTGGTGGTTCTGTTGCGGTCCAGTGGCTAGCCTTGTTATACATCCTATGTTGTTCTCATATCCCTGGTTCGAATATTTCTGCTGCTATCTGCAGCTGTTTACGTGATCGGGTCTGGACTGTAGCAGTTTGCGTTTCTACCGGTGTAATTTGTACCATGTTGGCCATTGGGTTTTGCCGCTCCTTCTTCCTTTGATCATACTCAGCTGCATCCTTGCAAAATCTTCTAATGTGTCCGTATTCACCACAAAAATGACAGCGTGGCGGTGGTAAATTGGGATTTTCCGGTGGTGGTTCGTTCTGCCAGCGGTTTGCATTATAGTTATTGTTTCTCTGTCCTCGGTAGTTTCGATATCCTTGCGGTTGATTGTTTCTCGATTGCGGAGGTACATAGTGATTCGCTGCCTGTCCATGTTCTTGAATAACAGCATTGACTATTGCTGTTCCCTGTATTCTGGCATTGTAGACACAATTTCCGGTGGTGTGTCCGGCAGTGTTGCAGATAGCGCAGAACGTTTGATTTAGCGCACAATTGGCACTAGTATGACTTGAATTTTTGCCGGTGATACAGTACACTTGTCTGGTTATATCTTCAGTCATTGTTTTGTTTTTTAACCACTCTAGATCTTCTGTAAATCCACCGACTTTGGATTCCAGTTGCAGAGCCATGGCAATGACTGCATCCAACGTCATTGCTCCGACACATCTTATGATCATGATCTGCTTCAATTGCGGGTTTAAACCATTGATAAACCACTGCGTGATGACATCATCCAGTAAGTTAACGTGGGCCTGTGGTATCTGTCGCAAGTGTGTTCTAAAAAGTGTAGCATATTCCTAGACAGTCTGATTCACCTTCTGTCGGTTGTTTTGTAAATAATCAAAGATTTCGGCGGGATTCTTCTTTAACCTGAATCGTTGCAGAAAAGCATCTCGTACTGCATCATAGGTACCGAAATGATTAATGTCGTATTCCGTAAGCCATCTAGCCACTTCATTGACTAGTGTTGATTGAAAAACAATAGCCTTGTACGCTTGATCCGGTGGATGGTTAAGGACTGCATAACTGATCTCGAAAGTGCGTACGTGAGCATCTGGGTCATCTCCTGGGAATCCACCAAATTTCGTGTATGTTACTCCTGTTGGGGGCGGCCTTGGTTGACATATCTGTTGTTGCTGTTGTTGTCCGTTCATTGTGAGTCCTTCTTCTGTATCTTGAGGTTGATTGGTTGAACTATCAGAACTTGGATCGCCGGATGGCGTACCTTCCGGTGTGCTGTTTTTGCGTAGGATACTTCGGATCTCTGCTTCGAACAGCTTTCCTTCCTTTTGGATGTCCAATATCCGAAATCTTTCTTCCAAGCACGCGGGTCGGGCTGAGGATTCCGCAAAAAATGCTAATCCTTGGCCGCCAGTTGGTGTTTCTATCACCGGAATGAACTGAAAGTGTACCAGACTGCAGTGTTTTTTCGCTTTTACCGATTTCTTTTCCTAGAGTATTTCTAATCGTGGATAACACTCTGAATCTTTATCCAAGATTGTTAAACTGGTTTCCAGCGGCGTCTTGGTAGATTCTGGAATTACTGTATTTTCGATAGGCTGGGTCGAAGTGACACCAGAATGTACCAAAGGCGTTGATCATTCCACCGGAATATGACCGGAATTAATTCTAACGTCCTTAACTTGCTTGACCACTGGGTCAGGTCGCGTTATACCTTCTTCTCCTAGGGTTGTCTTTAGTACTTTTCGTGTTCCCGTCGTATGGTTCCTAGGATACGTTTCGCCAGACCGAGTAACCGGCATGTATCATTGCGTAGTAGCACTATCTGAGCAGTTGGCAACAATCTGGCTCTGTTGCTACCGTCAGTCAATCGAACGATAAACGCAATGTTTAATTCTGAAAACCAGCTGGTACGCTAATGCCACTTTTCACAGATAACTGGCAACCTGCCTCTTTTGCATCAAATTGCTATGCTATGATTGCGTCTAGTCTCTGTGATGAGAATGAGCCTGTTTCATTTGAAGAAGCAGAAAATTCCAAAAATTGGATGGCTACTATGCAATCTGAATATGATGCTATAATGAAGAATGGTACATGGTCTTTATGTGACTTGCCTCCTGGCAAGAAGGCCATTGGCACAAAGTGGGTATACAAGTTGAAGCGTAAACCTGATGGAACAGTTGACAAGTATAAAGCTAGGCTTGTTGCAAAGGGTAATGTGCAAGAAAGAGGCATTGATTTTGATGAAACCTTTGCTCCTACTTTTTGAATGGCTATTGTTCGTAGCATATGTGCACTTACAACTCATCATGGTTGGAATGTACATCAGTTGAACATTAAAACAATATTTCTGAATGGTGACTTGCATGAAAAAGTGTATGTTTTTTAACCATGTGGCTTTGTGTAGAAAGGGCATGAAAACCAAGTGTGCAGGTTAAAGAAGGCATTATATGGTTTAAAGCAAGCACCACATGCTTGGTATGAAAAGATACATGCCTATCTAATTGCACATGGCTTTGAGAACAGTCGAACTGAAAACACCTTATATGTTAAGCATGTTAATGATGTGCTTTTGATCATTGTGGTATATGTTGATGACATGTTGCTCACTGGTCCTCATGACACACATATTGCTGATTTGCATGCCTCATTTGAGATGTCTGATTTGGGGCATTTGCATCACTATTTGGGCATTCAGTTTATGTAAGTTGATGGTGGAATGTCTTTGTGTCAAACAAAACATTTTGATAAATTATTGCAACATTTTGGCCTTGAAGACTGTAAGCCTATTGCCACTCCTATGGAACCAGGTTTACGATTGAGTCTTCATGATGTTGGAGATGCATTTGATGTTGTTCTCTATCAAGAGACTGTTGGATGCTTGATTTACTTACGCATTACTCGGCTAGATATTCAGTTTGTTGTCTCACAGATGAGCAAGTTTATGCATTGCCCAGGTGTCAACCATAGGCAGGCGGTTAACCGCATCTTTCGCTACTTGAGTGGTTCCCAGCTATTTGGATTGTTTTATCCCAAGGGGGGATCACTACCGCCACATTTGCATGCTTTTTTTGATAGTGATTAGGTTGTTTGTTATGACACTGATGTGTCCACCAATGTTTTTTGCTTCATGCTTGGTAGCTCATGTATATCTTGGTTGAGCCTACTATGGCCACTTCCAGTTGTGAGGCTGACTATAGGATAGCTTCATAGTGAGTGTTGAGTGTGTGTGGCTCAGATGCCTTATGGCTGATTTGGGTGTTGGTCAGTCTTCTGCCACCACCATCTTCACTAACAGGCAGAGTGCATTGGAAGTTACGAGGAACCCTATGTTCCATGCTCACACTAAGCACATTGAGGTGTATTATCATTATGTCAGGGACAGGTTCTCTACTGGGGAGATCAGCTTGGCATATGTACCCATGTAGGAGAACATTGCAAACCTTTTCACGAAGGCTCTACCTAGGGAGAAGTTTGAAGCTTTTCGCAAAGCTTTGGGCTTACTTTCTTTTGTGGATTGATTCCACATAGCTTGGCACTTCCTTATACATGAGTGCTAGCTCCTTGTTCATCGCATCGCTCCTGGGGGGTTTTTTGATATATTTAGGTAGTGATGTGTGTGAACACTCTAGGACCACCGGAGCACTTTTTTTCCTCTTTAGGAGGTTTTCCCCCCGGCTTGTATATATGCCTATTGCCATAATGGGCTACTTATCTTTGTATATTCTACTGGTAATATATTTAGTATTGTGTGTTGTGCCCCAACCTTCTTCTTCTTCCTTGTGTTGTTTGCGCGCTTCCACAGACGTCTAACTCCAACTATATATATATATATATATATATATATATATATATATATATATATATATATATATATATATATATATATATATATATATATATATGTGTGTGTGTGTGTGTGTGTACATACATGCATATACATATAAATTTATCATGAGAAAATCTTTGAGCAGTCTTCGTAGAATAGTTTCCTAAAGTCTCTTAATTAATTAAACTTTTATTTTTCTAATTCAAGTACTTATGAGATTGAAGATCTAAAACATTTAGCTATATCTTGAATTTTCAAGGAGCTTTACTTAGTAATCATGCATACTTAACAAGTATTTCTCTTTATACTTCCTTGTTTCAATCATTTCATGGGACCATTAGATGACAAGGTTACTATTTGTCATTCTTCTAAGCTTTTCTTTTAAGCTAGTCATCGTTTTGTCGCCTTGAATCGAGCTAAAGACTCAGGCTTCAATATTGGCATGCCACACTAAGAGTCTACCATTTTCCCCTTTTTGAGTTTTCACTTGAAATCTTAAAAGTTTTAGCCTCTCTTAAATTCAAGGTGAAACTATTTTACACATGTGGATAGAGAATGTCTTGTATCCATATCCGAGAGGAAGAAAGACTCTTTCCTCATTGAAGGATAGTTTCACCCACAAAGAAGTATCTGTTCCAAAGAACTGCCTTACTAAACGCTTCCATGGATGATGTTTTCTTCTTGTTGACCATCAAATAAGAATTTAAAGAATTAATTCATCTTTCTTCAATCTACGTAACTACATGTTTTTTCCTTCCGTGTGGCTTGTATTTCTTTATCGTTCCTAATTACCTATTTCTCCTTCATTATATAGTGATTTATTTAGATTTTGAACTTATTTTTCATATTCTTTATTGGACCTTTTCATGTAGTTTCTTTTGGAGCCTCAGAAATCGAAATAATGACTAGAGATTCAAGAGTTCACACTTGAATTCTTTTCTCCTCAAGTTGATCTCCTAATATCTCGGACATATGGGAATATGTTCTTTTTACTCCTTAACTACTATTCCAATCATAGGCATTTCAAAGGAGTACCTAAAACATCATAATTTGATTTTACTTCTTTCTTGGGTGCAAGTTTTTGACTCTAAAATGAAGGCCTAGCTCACATCTAGGGCGAATCATTTCTTGCTACTTATGAGTTTCCAATTTCTTTGTGTTGGTGGTCTTCCATACTGTATTGTGTAGAAACATGAGAAAAATTCTTCAAACACCTTTTGTATTGTGTAGAAACATGAGAAAAAATTCTTCAAACACCTTTTTCTAGGAATTTCTTCCTTGCTTTTCTTTCAACACTCAGAGACAAGTACCTTTTGGATTTCTATAGATATGCTTTATTGCTATCAGTTTTTTTTGCACATCCTTCTAGTGAAAACCTTTGTCTTAAATCCAAAGCATGCTTCAGCATGATCCCTTTTGGGCATCTTAGCTTACCTTGGAGTATTTATAAGCATGTCTTTGACGTTTTTCACAAGGTTACTCTCAACTATCAAGTACCATTTCATAGTTTTTGACATGAGTTTCCAAGATAAGATCTCTATTTAGTAGAGAATTTAAGTGCCATTGTTGCTTTGCTCTCATGCTTTTATTTTCCATGAATATATCCATTGCTCAAAAACTTAATGAATGTCAATACATTGTCGATATGTAACATAAAGTTCCTCTTTATCTTGGATTCCATGGATTTCTTCAATGAATTTAGGAGGAAATTTCAAGTTTCTTTCACCACATGTGATAATTTATTTACAAATGCAAAATCACTTTGGTCCTCCAAAGGGGTTTTAAACATAAACTTGGATTCATGTTTTCCCAATCTTCTTGTATTTGACAAAGAGAGGGAAAATTTTACCAAAATCAAGGTTAGGTTGGAGATATCAAGGATATCATTCCTTGAATTGGTTTCCGTTTCCCCATTCGATTGAAGTCCATTCGAATAAATTTAATGTTTTTTACAAGAATGTTTTCTTGGGAAATTTCCCAAAAAAAAATACACTCAAAAAATTCAATTAATTATTTCATATACCCTATATATGAATTTCTTGAGTGTATTCCCTACAAATAAAGTACGACGATAGATCCACACTTATGCTCTCTATCACTTAAAAACTATGGAACTTCAACCCTCTCATATACTCGAGGTACCAATTCTTAAACATTCTTACTTAAGATTACATAAAATGGGATTTTGAACAAGCATCACATACATACCAGAGTTTTATGTGCACTTCTTTGTTGTGAATCTCATATTTCTGTCCAATTAAGAATTCATAAAAAATAGATATTCTCATTTGAGCTTTTGAAAACATCATTCATGCAAGTATTATGTAAGCCTATTCATTTATCAAGCCTCATAATTCAATCCTATGTTATCTTTCTCTCATAACATATATTTGCATGCGTTACCTCTATTCAATTGAAACTTATGCAAAATAATAACGGAAAACCTCCACATTTTCTAATTTGATTGGTACTACACTTGGAAGGCCAGACAAAAATTCATGAAGCTTAGGCACCTTGATGTGAAGCTTCCAAGCTTTGAAGATAACGAGGACTTTGTGAGAGTGAGAGTATTTATCATCCCTTCCAACTCCATCCATATAAATACCTCTAGCCTAAGGGTTCTAGGCTTACCATGTGTCCAAGTCACCTAGTTTCTTAGGGAGGGCTTTTCACATGCGTTACAAAGTCAAGAAAGCACATGGAATCACATGGGATCACTTGCGAATCACATGGTTTCTTAAGTGAGGAGCTCTACCCTTGTACATGCATCCTCTAGGGTTCTTTACTTGCATGTGATCACTTGAAAATCACATGGTTTCTTAAGTGAAGAGCTCTAGACTTGTACGTGCACCCTCAAGGGTTCTTGAGCGAGGAGCTCTAGACTGTATGTGGACCCGCATGGGTTCAGATACTAAGGTTCCTCATCTTAGAATAAAAACCTAATATTCGACCCATTCAATTGAAATACAATACCCAAGAGTTATTGAATAAAACCTAAGGGTTCTCCAATGGTCTCTATTATATGACCCTTGGGCTAGACCCTTGGATAATGGCATTTGTCCTTGGAAACACTTGGTTTATTTAAATGGGTTAGACCCTTGAAGTTTGAGCTCAAGTTCTTGGTTTTAACCCTTATTAATTTATTTACTTGAAGTCATGTAACTAGCCTTGGGAAAGTGTCCACATGAAGGAGACTTGGAAGGACACCTCAAAGAATCCTATAACATGCAATCCCTTGGACTTTTGGTATATATATGGGTGGCATTGGATGGGTGGATACATGCTTACTCACTGTCTTGGTGGATATTATCTTCTAGCATGAAAGCTTTCACAATAGTGGTAATAAGAGCATTGGCTTTTTCAATTGCAAGTGCTTGTTGTACTTCTTGATCTTCCTGCAAGAAGTATCATCTTGGAAATTTAAAACTTGTGTATCTCTTAGATAAAGTCTTCCAATTACACCATCATTGTGTCTGTGCCTTGGAGTTCTATGCCAACAATGTATCTCTACCTCATAAATCTAGCCTGTGCGAGAGGAGATTCACCTGCAAAAAAGTGCCTCAAGGCTCACCATCCAAGCACCCAAAGGCTCATCTAAATACCTGAAGGAGAAGCAAGGAGGGTCCCCCCTCCAAGGAGGCAACCTCCCCCCAACCATTGCATACATTCTTTTTTTTGGTGCTTCTATTGTGAACATCAGGGAGGGACCCTAGTATAATCCCTCGAAATGCTCACTCACCTGAACCAGAGGAGGATGTGAATTTTCCATCTAATTGGAGCGGACGTGCGACACCCAAGCTGAAGCTTCCTTGCTTGAAAGGGATTTTGCTTAATGGTGCTATTGTAAAGACAAAATACTATGATACTTGTATGCTACACGTGTCTCTCCATTGTTCGCAGTGCTCAATATGCAACAATTGTGTAGAGCGAATTGATCACCATTGCCCATGGGTTGGACAATGCACTAATCGGCAAACTTCTCCCTTCTTCTTCATGTTCATACTCTCAACTACCTTGTTGTGCTTCTTAGTGTTCGCCTTGTACGTGCTATGGGTCAAGAAGTTGATGGGGAAAAATTCACCTCATATAGTTGGAAAGCACTTGAAAAAGCACCTGCTTTTGCCTTTTTCATGGCATATGTTTCCTAGAAACCTGGTTTGTTGGTGGATTGATTGTATTTCATGTCTATTTGATAGGCACTAATCAAGTGAGCCGACTTGGTATATTCATAAGTGGTCTGAGTATGTGAAGGGAAAGAAAGTGAAGGCGAAAAGGGGAGACAAAGAGAGAGAGAGAGAGAGAGAGAGAGAGAGAGAGAGACGGGGAGTGTGAGAAAGAATGGGAGAATGCGAGTATATGTGTGAGTGTGTGTGAGAATGCATGTGTGAGCATACGGGTGTGTAAGAGAGTGTGAGAGTGAAAGAGAGAGTAAAAGAGGGTGAGAGTGTGTGTGAAAAAGAAAATAAAGAAAGTGGGAAAGGGGGTGACAAAGTGAATAAGTGAGTGGGTGTATGAGGGAGGAAGTGAGAGAAAGAAAGTGAAAGTGAGTGATTATGAGTGAGTAAGAGAAAGAGGGAAATAATAAGAGAATAATTGGAACAAGAAAGTGTGAGCAAGGAGAGCGAAATCTCAAGAGGCAACAAGTAAAGTTCAGGTGCAAGTTTGCATATGCATGAGCGTATCCATTTTTCTCTCTTCCACAATTACATTTGAGTACAATTGTGGACTTGGAGTAGAACCACTCGCCACATTTCTATGAATTTGGGCAAAATATAAGCATGCATCCACATTTTTCCCTTGCACTAGGACCCCATCACTAAATATAGGATATCATGTTCGCATAGAGAGAAGAGAATTTGTTAGCTTTTCTTATTAATTATGTAAGAAACACAGAAAGAAGTTCTCGGAGGAGAGGAATATAGATGTAAAAAAGGGAAGAGAAGAGAAGATAAGGGGCTATCGGCATGACTAAATATAGTATCTCATGTTTGGACAAAGATAAGGGAATTAGTAAGCTCTTCATATATCTGTTACATACATAAGAAACATCTCATGTTCGCATAGAGAGAAGAGAATTTGTCAACTCTTCTTATATCTGTTAAATATATTAGAAACACAGAAAGAAGATTTCGGGAGGAGAGGACTACATGCATACAAAAAGTAAGAGAAGAGAAGATAAGGAGCTATTGGCATGATTAAAAATAGTATCTAATGATCCCATAGTGAGAAGAGAATTCGCTAGCTCTTCATATATATGTTAAATATATACGAAACACAGAGAGAAGATTTCAGTAGGAGAGAACTACAGACATAGAAAAAGGAAGAGAAGAGAAGATAAGGAGCTATCGACATGTCTAAATATAGTATCTCATGTTCGTACAGAGAGAAGAGAGTTTTTTAGCTCGTCATATATCTATTAAATATATAAGAACCATAGAAAAATATTTTGGAAGGAGAGGACTCCAAACATAGAAAAAGATAAGGAGCTATCGGCATGATTGTTAGGCATCTGTTGAGGATGGAAGTAGGGAGATACTCGAAAAGAAGAAAAAATGAGAGATCAGATGGAAGCACTGGGGGAAGGAATCACTTTCCTTTGGATGCAAAGAGGTCAAGGACTCAAGGTCTGATATGAATTCAAATCCTCTCACGCTAATACGGAACCATGAGAGAAGCCAATGAAGGGAAATTTACAAAGGATCGTGCTAAGAACTGAAAGGAATAGAGGAATTTTGTTTACTACAATGCATATTTGTCCAGATAAGTGATTTACAATACCGACTGATGTGATATGTAATAAAAGTGAGATCCATAAGGGGGTTTTTGATAAGATGAATATGGAATAAAGCTCTTCTTTATGCGTTAACAATGTCTCTAATTGTGAAAATAGGAGAAACATAATGAATTTGTATTGTCGAGAGGTGAATTCCTTTCATCTCCTCCCATGCATCATATGAACATGGTAGAGTTGTGTGATAAATCCTCATATCCTTGTGGCTGGTCCATGTATACTTCTTCCTGCAACTTACCATGTAGAAACCATTCTTCACATCCATGTGATGCAAAATCCATCCTTTTGTTGTCGCCAATGCAAGAAATCCTCTAACAATAGCAATTTTAGCTACAATACTAAAAGGTTCGTCATACTCAATGCCATATGTTTGTGCATATCCTTTTGCTACCAATCATGTTTTATACTTGCTTATGCTACCCTCATCATTGTGCTTTACCTTGTAAAACCACTTGAAGCTTATGGTTTTCTTTCCTTGCAACAATGGAGCTAGCACCATGTTTCATTCCCATAAAGTATAGGTTTTCTCCCAATCTGCATTTCCAATTTCATCTTCAAAACAAGAAGGTTCAATATCTTGTATTACCTTGGTGATCTAGGCACAATGACAAGCCACATAACTATCATACATTAATCATTGCATTGAATTTTGAATTCTCCCACTTTTTCTTGGTCCTGGGTCACTTCTTCTTGTTGTATCATCTACGTATGCCTTGCTTACTCCTAGAGTCTTTACAGAGGGCAATCTAAGTTCCTCATCAAGGATCTTTTTTGAACCAATTGATTCTCCATAAATGTCTTTAAAACATGTAGATGTTTTATTATCAACAAAAACCTTTTCTTTAAATTTTTTGGATGTAGTTGATGAATTTTTTGGACCAAAATTTCCATGCAATCTTCCACCCCATAGGCTTGAGTTGGAACTATTGCTTGGTGGCATATCAGGTCCACTAAGAACTTGAGATTTTGCACTTGACTTTTCAACTTTTCCTTTGTCATTTGAGTAAATATTTAGTTCTATTCTTTATGAAACACAAAGATGAAGTCTCTTCATGTTTCAAAAGATATTTGGCTCTTGTGGAGAACCAAACAGGTAAATCACTAAAAAGGCTAAGGTCAGATGGAGGGGGAGAATACTTCTCCCATGAGTTTGATTCCTTTCTTCAAGAAAGAGGAATCAAAAGAGAGGTAACTACAAGGTACACTCCTGAGCAAAATGGAGTGGAAGAAAGGAGGAATAGGACAATTGTTGAAGCTGCAAGGTCTATGTTAAATGAAAAGCATTTACCTAATTACTTATGGGTTGAGGCTGTATCTACAACCACTTACTTGATTAACAGGTTGCCTTCAAAATCCCTTGATGGAATGACTCCATATGAGGCTTGGAATGGAAGAATACCAAGCTTAGATCATTGTAAAATTTTTGGATGTATTGCTTTTGCTCATGTTCCTTCACAGGTTAGAGGCAAGATGGATCCAAAAGCAGAAAGGTGTGTATTTATTGGATATGACAACAATCAAAAGGGCTACAGGTTATACAACCCTACCAACAAAGGATTCTTGGTAAGCAGAGATGTAGTTTTTGATGAGAACAGTTCATGGTATGAAGATTCATGCAGGAAGGTCAATTTACCATACAATCTTGAAGAAGATTTTCCAAAGCTTGGTAGAGAACAACCAAAGATTGAAGAACAAGACACCTCAGAGGATGATGAAGAATCTGAGATGGAAAAGATCAAAGCATGGAAGTCTAAAGGTAAAGCAAAATTGCAGGAACTTGGACATGAGGCAGAATCATCACATCATGGCCTAAGAAGATCTATGAGGGAAAAGAAAAAACCAGAAAGGTATGGGTTTGACACCTCATTAGTAACTAAACATTCTATCTACATAGCACATGACATAAACCAAGAGGAGCCATCATCTTTTGAAGAGGCCAAAGCAAAAACAGAATGGAAGTATGCAATGAAGGAAGAGATTGAAGCACTTGAGGAAAACAACACTTGGGATTTGGTGCCCAAGACTTCATCCATGAAGGTAATAGGCTCAAGATGGGTCTATAAACTCAAGAAGAATTCTGATAGTTCCATTAACAAGTATAAGGCAAGGCTTGTAGCAAAAGGCTTTGCACAAACTCAGGGAATTGATTATGAGGAGACTTTCTCTCTTGTGGCAAAGATGCCTACTATTAGGGTTTTGCTTAGGATTGCATCTTCCAAGAATTGGAAGTTACTTCAACTAGATGTAAAGAATGGATTCTTGAATGGTTGGATAACAGAAGAGGTATATATGGCACAAACACCTGGTTTTGAGAATCAAGTTTATCCCGATTATGTGTGTAAACTTAACAAAGCATTGTATGGTCTCAAGCAAGCTCCAAGAGCTTGGAATTTCAGGCTTGTTTCATTCTTGCAGGACAAAGGCAGATCCTTCACTCTTTATCAAAAAGAGTAACTCTGACGTCATCTACCTATGTGTATATGTAGATGATATTATATTGACAGGAAGTGATGCAGATGGTATGAAGAAGATCAAAGATCAGATGAGAGAAGAGTTCAAGATAAGTGATTTGGGTTCACTTACCTACTTCCTAGATTTGGAAGTTGTCTACAAAGATCATGGTTTGTTTCTCACTCAAAGAAAGTACATTAAGGACATGTTGGCAAAATTCAAGATGCAAGATTGTAAGATTGCAGGTACTCCAATAGAGGTCAATCACAAATTGAGCTCACATGAAGGTGAACTCATAGAGGACATCACATCATATCAAAGTCTAGTGGGTAGTCTCAACTATGCCACATTGACAAGAGTAGATATATGTTACAGTGTGAGTGTGCTAAGTCAATTTATGCACACACCAAGGAAACCACATATGGATGCTGCCAAAAGGATTCTCAAGTATCTCAAAGGAACCATAAATGAAGGACTTTATTATCCTTATGTATCTGATTTAGGTTTGAAGCTATTTTCTGATGCAGATTGGGCTGGCTCCAAGGAAGATAGAAGGAGCACTTCAGGTTATCTTACCTTTACAGGTTCAAAGCTTGCAAATCTTTGTATTTGTGTCCATGGGTTGAGTGAGTTGTTTGCATTCACTCATTCCAAATCTGAAAAGAACATCACCAAAAAGTACTTCCTTTGCATCAAGTAGATGCCACTTTTTCCATAAACAACTTCAATTCCTAAAAACTATTTCAGGTCTCCAAGATCTGAAATTTTAAACTCCTTACCAAGCTTCCTTTTGATATCTTTAATCACTGTAACATCATTTCTTGTTATGATGAGGTCATCGATGCATATGCAAATATATACATCTCTATTTTCTTCCTTCTTCATGTACAATGAATGATCTGCACTACTAAGTGATGTATTCCCGATGTTGTGCAACTATTCATCAAGTAAATGGCGATTGTGGTAGCTTCAGCCCAATAGTACAATGGTACCTTCATCTCATTGAGCATGCATCTTGCAATTTCATAAATTTGTCTATTTTTCCTCTCAGCTACTCCATTTTGTTATGGTGTGTACCTACAAGTGAATTGCCTTTTGATCCCATTCTCTTGTAGAAAATCTGAAAATTCTTTGGAGAAGTATTCTCCTCCACCATTGGACAACTTAAACTTGGAATCTTTTGATATAGAAAACACCTTTGATTTTTTCTTCATACAAAACAACCATATCTTTCTTGAGTGATCATCAATGAAGGTGACAAAAAAATCTATTACCAACCATTGATGCCTCTCGGGTTGGTCTCCATAGATCTGTATGTATCAAGTCCAAGACATTTAGGGCCACATAACTGCTTCTCTTGAATGGCTACCTCATTTGCTTTCCTAAATGACAAGCTTCACATAACTCATGTAGTCCAATGCTATTAAATGTTGGAAGACCTCTTATCACTTCATGTCCTTGAGCTTTGGAATGTTGATGTGTCCTATTCTTTTGTGCCATAAGTCTAGCTCTGAAATCTCTTGTTCCCACATTGAATGTACATGACCTTTCCATGTGCATGTTGGACGTCCAAAGTGAACATCCTTCCTTCTCTTCTACCTCGAGCAATGACCTTGAAGCCTTCCTTTGGATTCTTTATGAAGCACGCATTCTCATTGAATATGACATGATAACCCTTCTCTAGCATTTGTCCTACTGAAATCAAGTTCTTTGAAATTGTAGGAACATGAAGAACATTAGATAGTACCTTTGCTCTACTTGTATCTCCAAGCCTTATATCTCCAAAATGTTCAATCATGTGTTGAGTATCATCACCTATTTCAACACATGCTTTTCCACTTGGTACTTGTATATTAGTGAGCAAACTTCCTTGGCATCACATATGGTCACTACAACCTGAATCAATGTACCATTTTTTGTCATCTTCACAAGAGCTTCTATACTCATGTCTCCTTGCAAGTAGTGTGTCCTTGCTTCCTTCACTTGAGGTGCTTTCATAGTTGCTTTGGCTCCTTTTATTGCCTCCATTTGGTCTTCCATTCTTCAGCCAACAATCACTAGCATAGTGTCCTACTTTACCACAATGATAGCATGTTATACCTTTATGAGAATTGTAGGAGCTTCAGCCTCTTCCTCTACTTCTACCTTGACCTCTTCCTTGTGTGCTCGCATTTGATGCATCCTTGTTGTCATCCGAATTGTTTTGATTGTAGTTGGAGTTGTTGTGAGCTCTTCCTTTTCCTCTTCAGCCTTCTCTTGAGTTCCTTCCTTTACCTCAGCCGCGGATAGTTATATTTTCCTTTGCTCTTGTGCTTGTGAAGTTCCCCTTTATTTCTTTTGCTTTGATTTAACTCCAACTCTATTGATGAAGCTTCAGCACCAAGTTTGCTCTGATACCAACTGTGGAGAATGAGTTCTCCTATGCGCAACGAAAACTTGTAGTGAACCCTTGTATGTCCAACACTTGGACAAACAACTGCACCTTAGATAGCTTGCTGCTCTCAATACAAAAGTCAAATGGACCTGTGCCTTTAGTCAATCAAAGAAGACAAAGAGAGATTTCTAACAAGCTATAAATAACTTAATTTGGACATGTTTTGATTAGGAAATACAATTGATGAAAATGAACTACCTATCCACACAAGTATGCTAAAGAATTAAACTTCACTCTCAGACCGATAACTCCCTGAATATATATCCTTTGAGGAAGATATTTAAGATAGAAAATGTGTAGACAAATAGCTTTCCAACAAGCTAAAAAGCAACAAATTTGCATGATTTTTGGTCAGGAAATTCAACTAGACAAAATAGACAACCTACGCATATAACTATATTGAAAAACTTGACTTCACTCTCTGATAGATATCCTATAGAATATAACTCCTTTGAATGCCATATTTGGTATAGAGAAAGTAAATGTAAAGAGCTTTCCAAGAAGATAAATATCAAGCAATTTGGATAATTTTGGTTGGGAAACATAACTAACCAAAATAGACTACCTATCTACACAGGTATGCTAAAAAATTGGACTTCACTCTTTGATTGATATCTCACAGAATATATAAGCTTTCAAAGATATGTTTGGGATAGAGAAAGATAATAATTCCAATTAGTATTTAAACACAAGAAATGGTTACATATACACTGAGATATGAGCTTCACAATAGATCTATGTACAAAATGATGTGTAGCTGGAAGGAGTCTATGGGAAGACAAAATGACAAAATGACCAGATCTGACTATTGGGAGCTCTTGCCTCTTTCTCTCCTTATTCAGAAACTGCTCCTACTCCACTTTTATAACCAATGAGCATGTGAAGAAGTTTGTGCCTCCTGCTTAACTCATCACTTTCATTTGATTTCCCACTACATGACACTTACAAGGCAGATATTGAATCTTTTACTCATCATGAATTTTGACTAGACTTTTTTTGTCTCTTTTTCTTTTCTCTTCTTTTCCTTTATCTTTATATTTGGTAAATTTATCCAAGCATAGCTCATGTGAAAATGAGCTTGTACATTTATCTTCCACAATAGGAAGATAGGTGTTTTCTTTTTCTCCTTTGTTCATATCTCCTATCCTATCTAATGGAATTTCTGGTGCTTTCCTATAGGATTCCACTTATGAGTGAATACTATCAAGTTTTGGTACTTGAATTGCTACATGTTTCCATAATTTTGTCTTTACCTTCAAGAGCTTTTCAAAAGTGTGATGGCATTGTACTTTAGTGTTTTTCATAGCCTTAGTGTTCCTAGGTATGACTGAATCTTCATTTCATATGATTATCATTGGATCTTGCATTTAATAAAGGACCTATGAAATATGCTTTGATTCCCAAGGACCTATGAAAAGTGGAAATTCTTGTAAAGAGTTGGACTCAAAGTCCAATGTTTTGCTTGATTGTTTGTCTTCTTGCTCTCCATATATATAAGCAATGTCTTGAAGGAATTGATCTAATATCTTCTATTTGTTGTATGGGTGGGGAATTTATATGTTTGGTACCCCACTTCTCTTATTAAATTCTCTCAAGAACCCCTTTGAGTATTTACCAATGGAAGGAGGACATCTGTGTCACGAGGAAGGAGATAAGGAAGAGAGCTCACACAAACACATACACACACTCTCACAATCAAAGAGGAGTGCACACTCAGATTGAGGCAAGGAAGAATGATCTTCTTTTTCTTCTTCTATTACATAAAAGGAATGTACAAGAATGACCTAAAAACAAGAATAAAACAAGTGCAATATATAAAGATCAGTACATAAGGAAAAATCTAATGTCCACAAATGAGTGAGCTGGCAAGGAACAAATGTGCCATCACTCTCGATAGATAAATCTAGTACAGCTCAATGAAGTATCTCTAACATATATCGGTGTGACCACTATACATGTCAGAGAAATCAAAAATTGATATGTTTCATCCTAAATCATCATATGTTGGAACTCAAGGTCAAGCACAAAGCATGGAAGCACATCAAAAGTGGACATACAAGAAGAAGGAGCAAGTAGGGAGCTCCAAGAAGTACATGTCAAATTTTCAGAAGAATCCCCTACAAAAATAGTGATTTTCATCACTAAAAACCATTGTAAATACCATTCTCTATTTTTGTAGCTCCATTTTGTTCAAGCCAAGGAGTCCTTGAGCTTGAGGAGTATTAGAAGTATCATCCTACCAATTTTTCTAATTTTAAGACTTCGTTTGAGCCCTCAAATAAGCCCTGGAACCTAATTTTTAACTAGGCCAGACACTAGGTCTGGACAGGGCCAAAACTAGTCCAAAAACTATAAAAAGAGCTAGAGAGCTCATTTTTGGGGTTAGCTTGTTAGAGAATAGAGCTTTTGCAAGAGAACTCTTTGCAATCATAGCTTTCCATTGTTCCTCTCTTTGATCTTACCTTGTGTGCGTGTGTGTGTATGTGTGTGCATGTTTGTGTGCTTTCACTCATGCACTTGTGCCTTCACTTTGCTTGTGGTCTTCATACCAGTCCTCACGTCTCCATGGATTGACAAGTAAAGGAGGTGGTGCTACGCTTGAGCTACACCAAATTTTGGCACCATTGCCGAGGAGAGAGCTTCGAGGACGAGCATTGTGATGGTAAGATTGTAGATTTGCGACGTTGGAAGGTAAAAAAACTGTCATTTTTGTTCATTTTCTGATTTTTCTTCTTCATCTTCATCATCATCACCATCTCCATCTTCTTCCATCTTCTTCTTCATAGAAATTTCTTATTTTTTAGTGCATTTTCACCATTTTCATACCATCTTTCATGCATTATTGTGCAAGGAGGAGTTAGGAAGTGCAAGAAAGAGCAAGCGCTTGTGTTTTTTCATGATTTTCTGCACATACGGAGCTTGCTATTGCTCGATGCTCAGAAATTTGAATTTCCCGCCAAAAAACATGATTCTGTGATGAAAATCGCGATTCTGTGAAAAATTCAAATTTTTTTTGAAAATCATGATTTTCTATTTCCCACCTAAAAGCCCTCTGAAGAAAACATGATTCTGAGGTCATTCTCCGAATTGCGATTCTCTAGTTGTGCTCAAAATCGCGTTTCTCTAAGTTTTCAAAAACACGACTCTCTGGATACCCTCAGAAGCGTGATTTTTTTTTTCGATTCTCAAAAAATACGATTCTGAGCAAGAACACGATTCTGGGGTCATTCTCAGAATCGTGATTCTATGGTTGTGCTCAAATCGTGATTCTCACAAATCACGATTTTCAGCCAAAAGCACGATTGTGGTCAAACACGATTGTCTGCTCGCAATCGCAATTCTCAAAAACACGATTCTCTGCGGGAAATCACGATTCTCAAAAACATAATTCTTACTCAAAATCACATTTCTCGAGGATTGCTCAGAATCGCGATTCTCTTGAAGTTCACAGCATCGCGATTCTCTTGAAGTTCACACCATCGCGATTCTCTTGAAGTTCACAGCATCGCGATTCTCTTGAAGTTCACAACATCGCGATTCTCTTGAGATTCACAGCATCACGATTCTCTTGAGATTCACAGCATCGCGATTCTCTTGAGATTCACAGCATCGCGATTCTCTTGAGATTCACAGCATCGCGATTCTCTTGAGATTCACAGCATCACGATTCTCTTGAGATTCACAACATCACGATTCTCTTGAGATTGATAGCATCGTGATTCTCATGATTTCACAAAATCGCGATTTCCACACAAAATCGTGATTTTTTCCAAAAGGTCATGTTTGCCTATTTTGATCCCCAGGAGCTTGATTTGACATAACTTTTTCATCCAAAGTCCATTTTTTGAGCCTCAAGTGGGACTAGGGAAGCAAGGGGACTCTCAGGTGGGACTAGAGAAGAAAGGGGACTCCAAAGGATTTTTAACCATATCAAGGGGAAATTTTGGACTCTTAACCAAGCTTATGAACCTGAGATCTAGTAGACACCTAGGCAAGGATAGACAAAGCATTAGATCTTCTCAGTCTAGTGTCAACCATACAGCTAAGTCTTGGGCACAATGTAGCTCAAGCGTAAGCACCACCTCCTTTACTTGTCAATCCGCGGAGACGTGAGGACCGGTATGAAGACCACGAGCAAGTGAAGGCACAAGTGCATGAGTGAAAGCACACAAACATGCACACACATACACACACACACGCACAAAGTAAGATCAAAGAGAGGAACAATGGAAAGCTTTGATTGCAAAAGAGTTCTCTTACAAAAGTTCTATTCTCTAACAAGCCACCCCCAAAAATGAGCTCTCTAGCTCTTTTTATAGTTTTTTGACTAGTTTTGGCCCTGTCCAGACCTAGTGTCCGGCCTAGTTAAAAATTAGGTTCCAGGGCTTATTTGAGGGCTCAAACGAAGTCTAAAAATTATGAAAATTGATACGATGGTACTTCTAATACTCCTCAAGCTCGAGGACTCCTCGGCTTGAACAAAATGGAGTTACTAAAAATAGATAATGGTATTTACAATGGTTTCTAGTGATGAAAATCACTATTTTTGTAGGGGATTCTTCTGAAAATTTGACATACACTTCTTGGAGCTCCCTACTTGCTCCCTTTCCTCGTGTGTCCACCTTTTGATGTGCTTCCATGCTTTGTCCTTGACTTTGAGCTTCAACACTCCCCCCCCTCTCGAGTCTGTCGTCCCTGACAGACCCTTGTTGGAAGGGCTGTTCTGTGTAGTGCTTTGAGAGGTGGTGTCCATCCGTTGTATGAGCTGGTTCCTTGGATTCCAGCAAGAATGTGTCGTTGTGAGCTTTCAAAACTGCAAGTTGCCCAGAAGAGGTTGTCAAGAGTGATTTGGAGCAACTACTGGCTTCAATTTGCTTCCGAGATATGGATGTTGTTCCCATGATGTCCGCTAGCTCTTTTAAAGATGATGTTGAGAGCATTCATGCCAACTACTCATAACCCATAATGAATGATGGGTAAGTGTGTTCGTGCCTGGGTTGAGAAAAGTATGTGCCTTGTGCACGGCCTTGTAATGTAGCCCTACGCATGCTTACTTGGAAAATGCATTGGAAGAAGTATGGTGCAAAAATTGCGGGTCTTGAGCTAAGTGCTCAAGGGTATGCTGACGAAGAGGTTTCCTAAACTATCATGGTTATGGTGTTTCCAGAGTAAAGATACTTACCATGGCAAGGGTTGATGGATGTTTGCCTCTTCGTGTTGTACACTCGGCCTTTGGGATGGAACCTTGTTGATGAATGTCCATGTTGATTGTCCACTGATGAGATCTTTTGAGTGGTGGATCCCCTCTCCTCTTTTCAAAGCAACATTTGTCACTAACAATGTGCATTTCTGAGCTTGGGCTCATGCGCGTTCACTTCCCTATATTGACACTCAGAGGAATATTGGACACGTGCCGGTTTCTAAGAGATTACCATGCTGATTGACATAGACCATTCACCAGTGCTACTGTTCCATACTGGTTCAGGAAATACTGAGAATTGAATTGCTTTATATTCCTTGGCAAGCAACATCGGGTAACTACACCAAGCTGAGTTTCACATATTCTCTTTAGCTCACCATATGCAGGAGTCTCTCCTCCAGAACTACCTTTTGCAGATATCTCCTTGGATGCTCTGGTACATGAAGCAGTTAAGCATCACTCAAGTTGCGGACCTTCAAGCTCTTCATTCCTACCATGGTAAGAGAAAATCATAGTTGTAGATGCCATGTTCATGCCAAATGCTTGTCATCTACCAGATAAGGCAGCAATAATCTCACTGCTGGCCGAGACACACTGCGATCCAAATTGATAATTGCCTAGTAATCAACAGTTCCACCTTCAACTATGCATGACTCATTCATGTTTCATAAGCCAAACCTGGGAACAAGCTCTCTCCCACTTCTCTTTTTTTTTTTTTCCTTTTTTTTTTTTTTTTTTTTTTTAGAGGAACAATGGATATCACAAAACAAGAACACAGAAGTTAGTATCAATAGAAATGTTCGACATATGTCACTGTGCTCTTGTGCATGGGATTCTCAAGTGTGTCTATGCACGGCCGTGTAATGTGGCCCTATATTAATGCATACTTTGGAAATGCATGACCTAAATGGTGCAAAAGACAGGGTTGTGCAAGGAGCACATGGTTGTTGCTCGTTCGAGGCTTTCGATGTTATTTGTGGAGGTTGATGCCGACCTTGGTGGAGGTATCCATTGAGTCTCGAACTGATGTAATCCTCCTTATTGGAGTCCATTTTAGAACATCATTTGGCACTGTAGAGGTCACTTCAGGCGTCTTTCTCTTTGGATGCTTTCTGAACTGTGGTATCCAGTGTGGTTGATGCTTTGGTTCGGTGGAGGCTACTTGCACTTTTGGCTTCCAAACCCATATCCTTTTTGCATGTCTTCCTACTAATGTTGAAGAGCTGATTTGATCTTCCTTTGGTCTCTGTATGTGGTTCTTACCCTTTTCTCTTTTTGGCTTCTTCGTTGAAACCTTTTGCATGTGGGAGAACAAAGGTTGTTGTGGGTGTAGGATCTTCTTAGGTACCCACATCTGTAATTGCCCTTGTTGAGGTGCAGCTAACTTCTTAGGCACCCAAACTTGTTGGATATCTTGTGATTGAGCTTGTCTGAGCTGCTTCCTTCGTCTTCTGGCCTGGTTAGTGTGCATGGATGGGATTTGTGGGGGTAATGCTGGTGGTTGCTCTCCTTTGCGTACCCAGATCTGCTTCATGCCCGGAACCGCTTTTTTATCGAATGGTGTCTTTCTATTTGATGTAGCAGTTGTCGTGAACGGTTGTGTTTGCTTGTGTGGTGGGCTCACTACTGTGGCTACTTGAGTCTTTGGAGAAGAAGAAAGATCCACCCGCCTTCGAACCTGGTCTTCCACGATTGACTCCTTCTGCATCATAGAGCTTTTGACACATACAACATCTTCTTTCATATGATTAGTCTTGGAAGAACTAAGAGAGTGTGTGGTGCCATGATTTAGGAGCATGCAGTTCTCTAATTCTAATGTGATGCATTGTTCATGTACCCACACTTGAAGAATTTGACTTCTTAGGTTTAAGTTAACTGCATGGTCATAGATCCAATCTTGACCCAAGACAAGTGGTTCTGTAAGGTTCTCATCTTGACATACTAGCACTTTGACTTTCATTGGAACATCTTGAAGGTAGATGGGAAGTTCCACCTCGCCCAAACAAGGGGTTTCCACACCTCCCAATCCTATGAGATAAGCTTCTATGGGATTGATGTTCAACCCCAAGTCTTGGCAGTAGGAAAGTCTAACTGCACTACTTGCTGCACCTGAGTCAATCAATGCTTTCACCGTCCTTGCACCCTTCCCTTGTCCTATCTCTATGGTCACAAAGGGTCTTCGGTCAATGACCTGAGAAGTCGCTATGTCTGACTTTTGACACATATCCATGTGATATTTTGGGGCTTTTGAGTTGACTTCTAGGCCTAATCGCCTTAACTTATTTCGCCTAATACGCTCTCTGGCCTCTACCTGTGCTTCTTCTCTCACTCTTAACTCTTCTTCTTTTCGCTTCTTCGCAGTGTTGAGTCTCATTAGCATATCCTCAGTAAGAGGTTCTTGATATAGCTTGACTCTACAGCCACTAATATAGTTTGGCAAGATATCTCCTTCTAGAGTGGCCAACTGAACTGCACCACTAGTGGAAATTCTATTAATGATCATGGGTCCGTATCCTCTTTTTTCCAACTTGCGGGCATGTTGTTTTAGTGTGTATACCAACACTAGATCTCCCTCTTTCAATCCCTTATCCTTGATGTGTGCATCAAAGTATGCCTTTTGCCGCTTCTATGCAGCGTAGATGCCTGCTGCCGCTCGTAGCCTCGTCTCACCTAAGCGTTCGAGATCAAAGATCCTAGAGGACAATTCATGCCCATTCCACTCATACTCTTGTGCTACTTTTAAGGCAGGGATTAAGAAATCTAATGGTAGCACAGCGTTCTGTCCGAAGACCATCTGAAATGGGGTGGCGTTGAGTACCGTTTTGTAGGCAACTCGATAAGCCCAAATAGCATGATGAAGTTGTTTGTCCCAATCAGAGCGTTTATTATTTACCAATTTTGTCAATACGTTACAAAGGATCTTATTGGTACTCTCGGCTTGTCCGTTAGCTTGTGGGTGATAGGGGGCAGATTTCTTATGTATCACCAAGAATTCTTGGAGAAGATTTTCAATGACTTCATTCAAGAAGTGTGTGCCTCTATCGCTCACTAACTCTATTGGTAGCCCATATCTCGTGAACACATTCTCGAATAAGAACTTAGCCGTCGTCTGAGCATCATTCTTTGTTGTGGCTTTCACTTCTACCCACTTGGTAAGGTAATCTGTGGCTACAATAATATACTCTGCATGGGAGTTTCTAGCAGGGGGATTAATAGGACCTATGAAGTCTATGCCCCACTTGGAAAATGCACGCCCTCCCATCATTGGCCTCAAAGGCATCTCGTCTTTTCTAACTGGATATTGTGCACGTTGGCATGTGTCACATTTCTTCACATAGGTATGTGCATCCATATGAAGAGTGGGCCACCAAAGTCCTGAGAATAGAATGGTCTTAATCACTCGGTCAGGACCAAAATGTCCACCTGCAACACCACTGTGTGCAGTCTCTAAGACCCTTAAATAGTCTGATTCATGAACGCACAGTCTTAAGTAACCATCTTTACCTCTTCGGTATAGGTTCTCTCCTACTAAGGCATAGCCTTGAGCCTCTTGCTCCATATTTCGTCTTCTTGCTAGACTGGCCTCTTTGGGTAATCTTCCCGATCTCATAAACTCTACCAATGAAGCACTCCAATCTGGAATTAATGATACTTGATAAAGGGTCGCATGCTCCACTGGTGGTCTCTCTCTGCACATTGGACAATTCTTGATCCACTCATGTATTTCTTTGTCCATGCTAGGCCAATACACTCCTAAACGTTTCAAATTCTGCAATGTTCGTTGTTTAGAATAGTGATTTCCTAGCAATCCCTCATGAGCTTGCTGCAACCAACTACTATGTTCATCATCCTCGACACAACAAGCTAATACACCCTCAGTATCTTGTTTGTACATGCTTCCTGCCAATATGTGATATTGTTGTGATTTTACAATTTCTTCTTGTGATGTTTTCACATTCTTATTTGCAGGGCCGAAGGTTAGGACTGGTACCAACTTATTTGCCCATTTAGGAACAACTTCCAAATTGAACAGATAAGCATCAGGTAGTTCATCAGACACTCCTTGTGGTGACTCTCCTGAAGTAATGCGAGAAAGGTGATCTGCCCGAAGGTGGGTTCTACCTTTCCTGACAACAACTTCAAAGTCATACTCCATTAGTAAGAGGAACCATCTTACTAAGCGTCCAGTATTGCAAGGTTTATTGACCAAATATAACAAGGCTTGATGATCAGTGAAAAACTTGAACTTGTTGGCCAATAAATAGTGTCTAAACTTCTTTACAGCATATACCATGCCTAACCCTTCTCGCTCGGTTGTGGTATAATTTCTTTCGGCTGGGTTTAGTTGTCTACTAGCATATGCTATGGGCAAATCTAAATTCCCTTCACCTGTGGGTTGTGCTAGCACACATCCTATGGCATGATTGGATGCATCCACATGGACATGGAATGGCTTATTCCAATCAGGAGTGGTCAATATTGGTGCTGTGCACAAACGTTTCTTCAGTTCGTTGAAAGAATTCTCGCATTCGTCGTTCCACTCAAAATTAGACAACAAGGCATAAAGGGGTCTAGCTATGATCGCGTACATGTGGATAAACCTACGGTAGTATCCACAATGGCCCATAAAGGCTTGTACCTCTTTAATATTCCTTGGCCTTGGTAGCTCCGCTATGGCTCGTACCTTATCTTCATCTGTTGAGATTCCATTCTTAGAAACAATATGACCTAAGATTTTACCTTGACGCACCATAAACACACACTTTTCTGGGTTTAGACACACTCGATATTCTCTACACTTGTTGAAGATTTGTCTGAGCTCAGGGATGTGAACCCTTCTTTCTTGGGAATGAGCACATAAATCATCCACATACACTTCTAAGCTCTTTCGCAAGAACTCTTTGAAGACATGACACATGAGCCTTTGGAATGTTGCAGGTGCATTGGTGAGCCCAAATGGCATCACCCGAAATGCAAAGATTCCCCACTCTGTAGCAAAAGCTGTTTTGTGTTGATCTTCTGGGGCAATGGCTACTTGATTGTAACCTGAAAATCCATCAAGGAAGCTATAAACTTCCTTGCCTGCAACACGCTCCAATAGGTGTTCTGTGATTGGAAGTGGATAACTATCTCTAATCGTAGCGGCATTAACTTTTTTAAGGTTAATACACACTCGCAACTTCCCGTTCTTCTTGGGTACCACAACAATGGGGGACACCCATTCAGTATGCTCAATCTCATAGATGAATCCAGCTTCAATCAACCTATCAATTTCTTCTTTTATTTTGGCTGCATAGGTATCATTATATGTGTAGGGCTTCTGTTTGGTGGGCTTGGCATCAGCAGTCATGGGGATAGTATGAGAGCAAATTCTTGGATCTACCCCTTTCAAGTCTCTATAGTGCCACGCAAACACATCCCTATATTCCCTTAATAGAGCTACAAGCTCCATTTCTTCTCTTGCACTTAGGTCATCTCCTATATATGTGCATCTCTCTTCGTTCTCTTCAATGGTCACTACAATCTTCTTGGTCTTTTCTTTATTATCATATGATTCTCCTATGATGGCCTCTCTCTTAGGCATTCGTACCAAAATTTTGCGGTCGTCAACTTCATATTTCTTGAAGTTTTCTGGTACTTCGAACAATGATTCCTCCTTTTCTTGTTTCACTGCTTTTCTTTTCTTTTTCTTTTGACTACTCTCACTTCCATCTTTTGAGTTGACTGTTTTAATACTTGTGAGAGGTTCTTCTTCTTTCTGGGTAAACACTCCTATATCTTCTAGATAGTGCTGCTCTGAGTTAAAGCAACTATCCATCACAATAGACTCCAGATCATCGTCATTCTCTTCTTCTTCTATGACATCACTAGGGTCACATTCTTCTAGCAAGGGTTGACACATGAACACTGAGATATCATAACCCTCCTCATCACAATGAGGTGTCCACTGTTCCTCATTGACAGCAATGTCCATGGTGGCTAAGATTTCTGGCCAGCCATGAGGCTCAAACTCCTCATCTGGAAAGATCATCGGTGTGTAGGCTGGGTCTCTAACTGGTCTATCTCCTAGTGAAGTTCCTTCTTCCCTTGCCTTTAAACGTTTTTCCTCTTCCTTTGCGACTTTGCACATCCACAAATGAGTATCTTCATGCAGCCATGATGGATCAGGTGAACTTTCAGAATGCACAGAGATGGAATCTTCTTTCACTTTGTGGATAGGATTCCACTGTAGGGGTGGTACATCTCTGAAGGTGTAATCCTTCAAATTGACCTTGGTGGTGACCCCTAAGTGCTGTAAGTACAAGGAGTTAGTTCCCCAATCCTGTACTATTTGCAATTGTCGTAGGAAGGGTCTTCCTAGGATCATCTCATAGACATTATTTTTCTCAAAGTCACATATAGCAAATGTGTGCTCAAACTCTACACCACAAGTGGTTAGAGTGATCCCTTCTAGCAACCCTAGAGGTCTTTCAAAATGACCATCAGCCATTTGAAGTTTCATTCTAGTTGGTCTTAATGTGGGCTTGCCCCATTGCTTCCACAAGGAGGTGGTCGCAATAGCAACACCAGCACCTGAATCTATGATTGCTTTGGTTGTGTAACCTTGGTAGGTGATGGGAAGATAAGTATTACCTTCTTCACCCTCACACATGTCCCCTATTTTGTCTAGAGGTATCTCTGGTACCCTTTGCTTGGAGCCTGCTTTTGGCATGTTGGAATCAAGTTCTGGGACCTGATCCTTCACATGATTCCATAACTCAGGTTTTGCTTTGAGCAGCTCTTCTACAGTGAGATGACACTGAACCTTAGTGTTCTTCACGACATCAGTGTTCCTTGGAACCACTGAGTCTTCATTTCTTACCAGTATTGTGGGAGCTCTAATTTGGAGAGATTCAGATTCCCATGGGCCTGGAAATTGAGGCAGTTCTTCTAAGGTATTAGATTCAAAATCTAACCTTTCGTCCTCTTGTTGTTCTGCTTCATCTTCGTAAATGGATGGGATGTCTTGGGGAAATTGATCATGAAGATCATCAATCTCAGGAATAGGAGGGGAATTACCCTTCTCCTTGGCCCATTTCTCTTCTTGTATTTCCCGCAAGAATTCTTGAGAGTACTGTTGAATTGAGGGAGGTATTCCTGGATCCGTGGAATTAGGAACATAAGCTCCCATTGGTGGTGAGCTTCCTCTTTCAATAACTGGTTGAGCCTGAGGAGGTAAAGAAACTTGTGGTTTGTTTACCAACTGCTCTAATCTTTCTAGTAAGCCCTGGAAATGCAAATCTGATTTGATAGAGTTTGTCTGATTGAACTTTTGACTAGTCTCAAGTATGGCTTGAGCTTGTTCTACCATTTTCATGCACATTTTCATCCGTTCAATCTCTAAATCTGCTCTAGGGTAACTCTTGTCTAGGTTTGCAGCTGTAGGCCCTTCTTGAAGTCGAGCCTGGTAGGCCTTGAACATCATGTCCAAACCTTCTGGGGTTGGATCTGCAAGAACAGACCCTGGTTGTGGTCTATTCACAATGGGTGGTGGGGTGGGATGAGGTGGACTGGATGGAGTTTCGGCATGCGAGGGGTTATGAGATGCAATGTCTTCTATTTTTGTTTTTGCGTCTTTCAAGCTTTCTTCTAGTTCCGATAACTTTTTATTCCACTTACGATTGGCCTTTTCTCTGGTATCCTTCCATGTTCTTGTTTTCCTCTTACTAGGCTCTCCCGATTCACTCGACTCTGATTGTTCTACTGGTTTATCCTGTTTTAAGGCTTGTGCTCTAGTGACAGCTTGTATAGGAGCCACATTGCTACTACTTGAACTTGGATCTGCCACTAAGCCTACCACATTAATGGGTGTAATCTTGGGTGCACTAGAGGGGTTTCTTGGACAATCTCTGGGGAGATGGTCTTTACCACAATCAGGACAAAAAGCCTGTATTGTGATAGCCTGTCCTTGACTCGGAGATGGTGGGTGGGGACAGTCACGAATGAAATGGTCACCATGACATCTGAAACAAGATCCTCTAGGGGCTTGTGGTCTCATTTGTCTCAACTGGGGCCTAGGGTTAGGATTTGTGTACATGACATTGGAGTATTCTGGCTCCCAATTTTGCTCCATAGGCGGTGCCTCATATTGATACGAGTAAATCTCACTATGTTCAGGTGACTCTGTGTAATAAGCATGTGGACTACCTTCATGGGAGTAGTCTGAACTATGAGCATGAGAGTCATTATCTGGTATCAATGGGGTTAGTGGCACCAAAGCTCTATTTGGATTTTCCTCTCCCACAGCATACTTGACTGGAATCACGTTGGCTGGAGCTAGTGGTTGGTTTCCCAAGACAGGTTGTGGCCTATATGGTACCTGATATTGCTGTTGTGGTCTATAATATGGCTGTTGGTATTGGTTCTGATACCTACCTTGTGGATAAGGTTGCTGATAATTCTGTCTAACAGCCTGCCTATTGTAGGGACATTCTTGAGCCGTATGGTTTGTGTACTTCCTTTCAATAGTACAATAGGGAGCATTCCTTTCTCTAATATTTTGGTTTTGCGTTGGGCATACGTTAGCCATGTGGTCACCTCTGCAAGTATAGCACCGATTCAAAGGAGTGACTCTCTGTGTTTGTTTATTTTGGACTCCCAGCTTCTTGGCAACTTGCTCAGCTATCTCTTCTATTTCTGTGGAGATCTTTGAAGTATGACTAGTAGAACTATCCGAATCTTTGTAGAGTTTGGACAATCCTAACTCCTCACCCAAGTTATCTTCTATGTCTATGCACGTCCGCACACACTCTTCTATGGATCTAGGATCTTTCAAGTACACATATGATCTTAACTTGGTGCTCAGTAAGCCATCTAAGAACAAAGCCACTTGTTTGGCCGGAGTGGGTAACTCTAGAGCAGGGCATCTTTCTAGATACTGTCTGAATCTTCTACCTGCTAGTCGCACTGTTTCTTGGGGAGTCTGCTTGAAGCTGTGGATCAAGGATGATGTGTTATGCCTGATACCACTCTTGGAAAATTCTACAATGAATTCGTCTAGCAGTTGACCTATATCGTGATAGCTGCTTCTACTCAATGGTTGAAACCAAGCTAAGGCGGTGCCCTTAAGGGTCAAACCAAATGCCTCGTACTGGGTGAACCAGTCCTCAATTTGTTCGGCTCTCAGCACTTGTTTGTACTCGGCCACATGATCATAAGGATCCCCTGTCCCATCGAAATAGTTCTTCATTGCCTTGATCACTTGAATGGGTCTAAGGGTTCTTGGGTACTCTCGGGGTCTAGGCAATGGAAAATCCTGTTCATCTCCTTGTTGCCTATGTGCTTGATGTCTCTCTCTTTCAGGTCTTTCATTTTCAAATCCTGCTCTATTCCTGCCCACGGTGTGTACAAAACTTACCTCAGGTCTCTCTCTAGTTCTTCCTCTCTGGGCTTCATGAGCGTGGGATGATCCTACTCCTTGGAGGCCATGGGAAACATTGGATCTTGGTGGGGGGAAAATCAATTCATTCTTCCAAGTATATGCATGTCTATCATGTTCTGTTACCAAGAAAATTTTCTCTGATGTGTTATCCAGGTAGACAACCTTTCCTGGTATCTCTGGATCCTTGAACTCGTAGATGATGACGATGCCCAATTGGCTAGGTTGATCTGGCTTGAACCTCCAAAAGGCTTCCTCTGTTTCTCTATTCAAAAATAGTTCTATGCTTTTGTTGTCTTGAGGGATCCAGTCCGGAGTGATCACTCGGGTCAAAACTGACTTACCTCTAGGAGTCTGGGGTCCTTGTCCTACGTTTCCTTGTTCTAGGTCTCCTATTTCATTCTCAAGAATGACATTTCCAAACTCATCAGTCCTATCTGGTAGGTTGGTGACCACATACATGGTTCCTTCCTTATCAATGTATGAACCCTCTTCGAACTTGACCACCGGGTGTTCAAGTCCAAAGGATTGATCTGGATTTTTGAGTTGGACCACTGATCGCCTCAGACCATCCTCATAGATGCGAGCACCTAAATGGTTGGTCCGAATATATTCCAACTGTGTCTTATAGGGACCTTCCGGTGTTTGTAGATGGGCAGTCCCTGAGCCTCCTGCAGGTTTTCCCATGCTAAAAGACATTTCTGAATCACTTGTGTCTGAACTTAGTAAAAGATCACCACTTAGTTGTTGTGTCCAAGACTTGGATGTATGGTTGACACTAGCCTCAGAAGATCTAATGCTTTGTTTATCCTTGCCTAAGTGTCTACCAGATCTCAGGTTCATAAGCTTTAGTCAAGAGTCCAAATTTTCCCTTTGGTATGGTTCAAAATTCTTTAGAGCCCCCTTGGTTCCCTAGTCCCACCTGAGGGTCAACTTCAAATTATCCTATCTCAAAATCAATGCATTATTCTTGAAAAAAACAGTTGAGATCGTGTAGGATTTGAAACGAGCTTTCCAACAAGCTATAGAGCTCAAAAAATGGACTTTGGATGAGAAAGTTATGTCAAATCAGGCTCCTGGGGGTCAAAACAGGCAAACAGGACCTTTGGAGAAAATCGCGATTTTGTGAACTTTCTGAAAATCGCGATGCTGTGAAGTCAAAAAATCGCGATGTTGAGCACAAAATCGTGATTTGAAAATCGCGATGTTGATCACAAAATCGTGTTTCTGAAAATCGCGATTTTGATCACAAAATCGTGTTTCTGAAAATCGCGATGTTGATCACAAAATCGTGTTTCTGAAAATCGCGATGTTGATCACAAAATCGTGTTTCTGAAAATCGCGATGTTGATCACAAAATCGTGTTTCTGAAAATCGCGATTTTGATCACAAAATCGTGTTTCTGAAAATCGCGATTTTGATCACAAAATCGTGTTTCTGAAAATCGCGATGTTGATCACAAAATCGTGTTTCTGAAAATCGCGATTTTGATCACAAAATCGTGTTTCTGAAAATCGCGATTTTGATCACAAAATCGTGTTTCTGAAAATCGCGATTTTGATCACAAAATCGTGTTTCTGAAAAATCGCGATTTTGATCACAAAATCGTGTTTCTGAAAATCGCGATTCTGATCACAAAATCGTGTTTTTGACTGAAAATCGTGTTTTCTCAGAATCGTGTTTTTGACATGAAAATCGCGATGTTGAGCACAAAATCGTGTTTTTGAAAATCGCGATTTTGAGCAAAAATTCGTGTTTTCACAGAATCGCCTTTTTCACAAAATCGTGTTTTTGGCATGAAAATCGCGATTTTGTCATAGAGAATCGTGTTTTTTTCAAAATCGTATTTTTCGCTGAAAATCGTGATTTGTGAGAATCGCGATTTTGAGCAGAAAGTCGTGTTTTTCACAAAATCGTGTTTTTTTGCTG
Source organism: Ceratopteris richardii (assembly GCA_020310875.1). NCBI lineage: Eukaryota > Viridiplantae > Streptophyta > Polypodiopsida > Polypodiales > Pteridaceae > Ceratopteris > Ceratopteris richardii. The sequence continues at coordinate 67,385,527 of CM035412.1, forward strand.
AAAATCGTGATTGGTGAGACTCGCGATTTTGAACAGAGAATCGTGTTTTTTGAGAATCGCGATCTTGAGCAGAGAATCGTGTTTTTTTGAGAAAAAACACAGAATCGCGATTCTTTTCAACCAACTTTTAGGCGGGAAAACTGAAAATCGTGATTTTTCAAAAAATTTTGAATTTTCACAGAATCGCGATTTTCATCACAGAATCGCGTTTTTTGGCGGGAAATTCAAATTTATGAGCGCCGGCTATGGCGAGCTTCGTATGAGCAGAAAATCATGAAAAAAACACAGCGCTTGCTCTCCCTTGCACCTCCTAACTCCTTCCCACACAATAATGCATGAAAAATGGTATGAAAATGGTGAAAATGCACTAAAAAACAAGAAATTTCTATGAAGAAGAAGATGGAAGAAGGTGGAGATGATGATGATGATGAAGATGAAGAGGAAAAAACAGAAAATGAACTGAAATGACAGTTTTTTTACCTTCCAACGTCGCAAATCTACGATCTTACCATCACAACGCTCGTCCTCGAAGCACTCTCCCCGGCAACGGCGCCAAAATTTGGTGTAGCTCAAGCGTAAGCACCACCTCCTTTACTTGTCAATCCGCGGAGACGTGAGGACCGGTATGAAGACCACGAGCAAGTGAAGGCACAAGTGCATGAGTGAAAGCACACAAACATGCACACACATACACACACACGCGCACAAAGTAAGATCAAAGAGAGGAACAATGGAAAACTTTGATTGCAAAAGAGTTCTCTTACAAAAGTTCTATTCTCTAACAAGCCACCCCCAAAAATGAGCTCTCTAGCTCTTTTTATAGTTTTTTGACTAGTTTTGGCCCTGTCCAGACCTAGTGTCCGGCCTAGTTAAAAATTAGGTTCCAGGGCTTATTTGAGGGCTCAAACGAAGTCTAAAAATTATGAAAATTGGTACGATGGTACTTCTAATACTCCTCAAGCTCGAGGACTCCTCGGCTTGAACAAAATGGAGTTACTAAAAATAGATAATGGTATTTACAATGGTTTCTAGTGATGAAAATCACTATTTTTGTAGGGGATTCTTCTGAAAATTTGACATACACTTCTTGGAGCTCCCTACTTGCTCCCTTTCCTCGTGTGTCCACCTTTTGATGTGCTTCCATGCTTTGTCCTTGACTTTGAGCTTCAACACACAACAACTAAGTGGTTGTCCTTACGTACTAAGCTCTGACACAAGTGACTCAAAAATGTCTTTTAGCATGGGGAAACGTGCAGGTGGCTCAAGAACTGCCTATCTACAAACACCAAAAGGTCCCTATAAGACACAATTGGAATATATTCGGACCAATCGATTAGGTGCTCGCATCGATGAGGATGGCCTAAGGCGATCGGTGGTCCAATTCAAAAATCCAGATCAACCCATGGGACTTGAATACCCTGTAGTCAAGTTCGAAGAGGGTTCATACATTGATAAGGAAGGAACCATGTATGTGGTCACCAACCAACCAGATAGGACCGATGAGTTTGGAAATATCATTTCTGAGAATGAGATAGGAGACCTAGAACAAGGAAATGTAGGACAAGGATCTCAGACTCCTAGAGGCAAGTCAGTTTTGACCAGAGTGAAAACTCCCGATTGGATCCCTCAAGATAACAAAAGCATAGAAGTATTCTTGAATAGAGAAACAAAGGAAGCCTTTTGAAGATTCAAGCCAGATCAACCTATCCAATTGGGCATAGTCATCATCTACGAGTTCAAGGATCCAGAGATACCAGGCAAAGTTGTCTACCTGGATAACATATCAGAGAAAATATTCTTGGTAACAGAACACGATAGACATGCATGTACTTGGAAGAGTGAATTGGTATTCCCTCCACCAAGATTTAGTGTTTCCCATGGCCTCCAAGGAGTAGGATCATCCCACGCTCATGAAGCTGCACACAGCGGTGTTGCAGGTGGACACTTTGGTCCTGATTGAGTAATCAAGACCATTCTATTCTCAGGACTTTGGTGGCCCACTCTTTATATGGATGCTCATACCTATGTGAAGAAATGTGACACATGCCAACGTGCACAATATCCAATTAGAAAAGACGAGATGCCTTTGAGGCCAATGATGGGAGGGCGTGCATTTTTGAAGTGGGGCATAGACTTCATAGGTCCTACTAACCCCCTAGCTAGAAACTCCCATGTAGAGTATATTATTGTAGCCACAGATTACCTTACAAAGTGGGTAGAAGTGAAAGCCACAACAAAGAATGATGCTCAGACTACGACTAAGTTCTTATTTGAGAATGTGTTCATGAGATATGGGCTCCAATAGAGTTAGTGAGCAATAGAGGCACACACTTCTTGAATGAAGTCATTGAAAATCTTCTCCAAGAATTCTTGGTGATACATAAGAAGTCTGCCCCTTATCACCCACAAGCTAACGGACAAGCCGAGAGCACCAATAAGATCCTCTGTAACATATTGATAAAACTAGTAAATAATAAACACTCTGATTGGGACAAACAACTTCATCATGCTCTTTGGGCTTATCGAGTTGCCTACAAAATGGTACTCAACGCCACCCCATTTCAGATGGTCTTCAGACAGAATGTTGTGCTACCTTTGGACTTCCTCATCCTAGACTTAAAAGTAGCACAAGAGCATGAGTGGAATGGACATGAATTGTCCTCTAGGATCTTCGATCTAGAACGATTAGGTGAGACGAGGCTACGCACGGCTGTAGGCATCTATGCTGCAAAGAAAAGACAAAAGGCATACTTTGATGCACACATCAAAGATAAAGGATTGAAAGAGGGAGACCTAGTTCTGGTTTATACGCTAAAGCAACATGCCTGTAAGTTGGAAAAAAGAGGATACGGAGCCATTATCATTAATAGAATTTCCACTAGTGGTGCAGTTCAGTTGGCCACTCTAGAAGGAGATAACTTGTCAAACTATATTAGTGGATGTAGAGTCAAGTTATACCAAGAACCTCTTACAGAGGATATGCTTACGAGACAACACTGCTAAGAAGCGAAAAAAAGAGGAGCTAAGCGTGAGGGAAGAAGCACAGGTAGAGGCCAGAGAGCATATTAGGCAAAATAAGTTAAGGCGACTAGGCCTAGATGTCAACTCAAAAGCCCCAAAATATCACATGGATATGCGCTAAAAATCAGGCATAATTACCTCTCAAGTCATTGACCGACGTCCCTTTGTGACCATAGAGATAGGACAAGGAAAGAGTGCAAGGACTGTGAAAGCATTGATTGACTCAGGTGCAGCAAGTAGTGCACTTAGACTATCCTATTGCCAAGACTTGCAGTTGAACATCAATCCCATAGAAGCTTATCTCATAGGATTAGGAGGTGTGGAAACCCCTTGTTTGGGCGAGGTGGAACTTCCCATCTACCTTCAAGATGTTCCAATGAAAGTCAAAGTGCTAGTGTGTCAAGATGAGAACCTTACATAACCACTTGTCTTGGGTCAAGATTGGATCTATGACCATGCAGTTAACTTAAACCTAAGAAGTCAAATTCTTCAAGTTTGGGTCCATGAACAATGCATTACATTAGAATTAGAGAATTGCATGCTCATAGATCATGGGCACCACACACTCTCTTAGTTCTTCTAAGACTAATCTTCTTGAACAAGATGTTGTATGTGCCAAAAGCTCTATGATCCAGAAGGACTCAATCAAGGAAGGACACTCGCAAAGGCAAGCAAAATCTCCTTCTTTTTCGAAGAGTAAAGCATCCACAAGAGTTCAACCTCAGAAGCAAGCAAAACAGTGCAAGACAACCGGTATATCAAATAGACAAAGAGCCTTCAAGGGTAAAGTAGTCTCATGCATAAAGCAGATCTGGGTACGCAAAGGAGAGCAACCACCAACCTTGCCATGAATATTCCCATCAAAGCAGGCCAACCATGCGAGAACAAGAACCAAGGAACAAGGACAGGCTCACCCAAAAGGTCTCTAGAAAATTTGGGTGCCTAAGAAATTTGTGGCAGCTCAACATGGGCTATCACACATGTGGATACCCAAGAAACTCTTACATGCACAATTCCCTATGCTCTCCTCCATGCAAAAGGTCCCAACTAAGAAACCAAGGAGGGAAAAGGGTCAAAACCAAGCACAGAGACCGAAAGAAGATCAAATCACCTCTTCAACAATGGTAAGAAGACAATTATCAAGGATATCTGTTTGGAAGCCAAAAGCACCCAAGACCCCCACAGAACCAAAGAGTCAAACACAAAGGATCAAAGCCTCAAGAAACCATCCAAACATGGAGTAGCCAAAGGAGATCACTAAACAGTCGAAGACCATTCTCAAATGGATCCCTATAAGGAGGACGGCTCAGTGGTCATCTCGGGATCCAATGGATACGTCCAAGAAAGTAGGCATCAACATCCGCAAATAACCTTGTAAGCCTGGACGAGCGACAACCATGTGCTCGCACAACCCTGTCTTTTGCACCATTCAGGTCATGCATTTCCAAAGTATGCATTAATATAGGGCCACATTGCATGGCTGTGCATAGACACATTTGAGAGTCCCATGCACAAGAGCACATTGACATATGTCAATTGTTTTTTTTTTTATACTAACATCTATAGTCTTTTTTGGTGACATTGTTCCTCAAAAAAAAAGGGAAAAAGAAAAAAAAAACAAAGAGAGAAGAAAGAGAGAGAGAGAGAGAGAGTTTGTTCCCAGGTTTGGTTCATGGAACATGAATGAGTCATGCTTAGTTGAAGGTGGAACCATTGATTACTGGGCAGTTATCAGTCTTGATAGAAGTGTGACTCGGCTAGCAAATGATATAATTGCTGCCTTATCTGGTAGATGTCAAGAACTTGGCATGAACATGACATCCACAACTATGGTTTTCTCTTACCATGGTAGGAGTGAAGAGTTGGAAGGTCCGCAACTTGAGTGATGCTTAACTACTGCATGTACGAGAGCATCCAAGGAGATATCTGCAAGGGGTAGTTCTGGTACCCTGCAAATCTTTGTATGTATACTGGATGAGAAGACTCCTGTTTATGGTGAGCTAAAGAGAATATGTGAAACTAAGCTTGGTGTAGTTATCGAATGTTGTTTGTCAAGGAATATAAAGAAATTCAATTCTCTGTATTTGGCAAATGATGCTTTGAAAAGAGGAGACAGGATCAGCCACTCAAAAGATCTCATCAGTGGACCATCAACACGGACATTCATCGACAATGTTCCATCCCAAAGGCCAAGTGTACAACAGGAAGAGATGAACATCGATCGACCTTCTCCATGGTAAGTATCTTTACTTTGGGAACATCATAACCATGATAGCTTAGGAAACCTCTTCGTCGGCATACCCTTGAGCACTTAGCTCAAGACCCCCAATTTTTGCACCATACTTCTTCCAATGCATTTTCCAAGTAAGCATGCATAGGGCTACATTACAAGGCCGTGCACAAGGCACATATTTTACTCAACCCATGCACAAACACACTTACCCATCTTTTCATTATGGGTTACGGGTACTTGCCATGACTCCTATGAACATCACCTTTGGAAGATCTAGAGGCCATCAATGGAGACTCACAATGACACATTCATGCTGGAGTCCAAGGATGAAGCACATATCACGGAACTACCACTTGCACAGGCTCAAAAAGACAAATGAAGAACTTGCCAATCGATCTTGCCACAATTGGAAGCTAGATGGCTCCCGTTTCTACAGAATGGACACCAGCTCTCACAGCACTACCTGGAACAACCATTACAACAAGGGTCTGTTAGGGATGACAGACTCGAGAGGGGGGGGGAGTGTTGGAACTCAAGGTCAAGTACAAAGCATGGAAGCACATCAAAGAAGTGGACATACAAGAAGAAGGAGCAAGTAGGGAGCTCCAAGAAGTACATGTCAATATTTCAGAAGAATCCCCTACAAAAATAGTGATTTTCATCACTAAAAACCATTGTAAATACCATTATCTATTTTTGTAGTTCCATTTTCTTCAAGCTGAGGAGTCCTTGAGCTTGAGGAGTATTAGAAGTATCATCCTACCAATTTTCATAATTTTTAGACTTCGTTTGAGCCCTCAAATAAGCCTTGGAACCTAATTTTAATTAGGCCGAACACTAGGTCTCCACAAGGCCAAAACTAGTCCAAAAACTATAAAAAGAGCTAGAGAGCTCATTTTTGGGGTTAGCTTGTTAGAGAATAGAGCTTTTGTAAGAGATCTCTTTTGCAATCAAAGCTTTCCATTGTTCCTCTCTTTGATCTTACCTTGTGCGCATGTGTGTGTATGTTGTGCATGTTTGTGTGCTTTCACTCACGCACTTGTGCCTTCACTTGCTTGTGGTCTTCATACCGGTCCTGACGTCTCCGCAGATTGACAAGTAAAGGAGGTGATGCTATGCTTGAGCTACATCATATGTTGAGCTTGATATCTCAACACTCCCCCTCAAGCTCAATGTCATATCCTCTAATCCAAGCATCATTCGAAACTTTTTCAGCTTCTCTGCTCCAAGTGCTTTAGTGAAAACATCAGCAACTTGCTCATCTATTCTCACATAAACAAGATCAATATCAACTGCTGATACCTTCTCTCTTATGAATTGATAATGTACCTCAATATTCTTTGTTCTAGCATGAAAAATAGGGTTCTATGCTAACTGTATGCTGCTTAGATTATCACAATAGATGGTGATAGGCTTTTGCACTTCCACACCTAAATCCTCAAGTAACATCTCTATCCATGATGCCTCACATGCTGCCATTGTAGCACCTCTATGCTTAGCCTCTGTACTCAACAAAGCAACAGTGGGTTGCTTCTTAATGCTCCATGTAATAGCCGCACTCCTGAGTGAGAATAGAAAACCACTAGTAGATCTTCTATCTGGAATGCTACCAGCCCAATCTACATCAGTGTATCCATGAACCCACAAATCTACACTAGCTTCATAAAATAATGCACAATCCAAATTAGCACTCACATAACTTAGAGTGCACCTCAAAGCATCCAAATGTGGCTTCCTGGGAACCTGCATAAATTGACTTTCAAGTCCAACAGTGTAGCTGAGATCAGGCCTTGTAATTTTGAGATATATCAAGCTTCCCACAATGCTTCATCTGATGTAGTATCTAACTTCAAATTCTGATCTAATGGCATAGAAGTCAACTTGCAATTAGCCATACCATACTTTTGTAGCATATTCAAGGCATATTGCCTTTGCGACATCCATATACTTGTTTTTGTATGTATAAACTCGATGCCCAAGAAATAGCACAGCACACCAAGATCCTTCATGTCAAATTGCTGCATAAGAAGTTGCTTTACCTCTTTAATGCTTTGTTCATTATCACCACCTACAATCAAGTCACCAACATAAATAGCCACAATTGTGATGCCATCATCACCCCTCCTTTCATATAGTGAATGATCTGCATCACACGTAGAAGACCCAATGGTGGTTAAGTAATCAACAATCCTTGCATGCCATGCATGAGGAGCTTGGCTCAGCCCATACAAAGCCTTGCAACCTACAAACATATTCTGGATGCTTTGAATCTTCATATCCTTGTGGTTGGTCCATGTATACTTCTTCCTATAAATCACCATGTAGAAAAGCATTCTTCACATCCATCTGATGCAAAGTCCATCCTTTTGCTATAGCTAATGCAACAAGTGTTCTGAAAGTAGACATTTTAGCTACACGGTTGAATGTTTCCTCATAATCAACTCCATATGTTTATGCATATCCTTTTGCTACCAATTGTGCTTTGTACCTGCTTATGCTACCATCAGCATTGTGCTTTACCTTGTAAACCCACTTGCAGCCTATGGGTTTCTTTCCTTGTGGAAATGGAACGAGCTTCCATGTTTGGTTTCCATAAAGTGCAGCCATCTCCTTATCCATAGCTTTTTTCCAATTTGCATTTCCAATTGCATCTTCAAAATAAGAAGGTTCAACATCTTGTATTACCTTGGTCATGTAGGCACAATGACGAGCCATATAACTAGCATATGTCAATCATTGCACTAAATTCCACATCCTCCCAGATCTCCTTGTTCCTGGGTCTTTGCTCCTTGTATCATCTGCATGTGCCTTTCTTACTCCTGGAGTCTTCATAGAGGGCAATCCAAGTTCCTCATCAAGAATCTTTTCTGAACTGCTTGAATCTCCATCAACGTCTTCAAAACTTGCACATGTTTTACTACTAGCAAAAAGCTTTTCTTCACCTTTCTTGGATGTATTTGATGAGTTTGTTGGACTCAAATTTCCATGAAATCTTCCACTCCATGGATTTGAGTTGGAACTATTGCTTGATGATGCATCGGGTCCACTCAAAACTTGAGATTTTGCACTTGTTTTTTTAGCATTTTTTTTCTCATTTGATTCAAGATTAAGTCCATCTTTGGCATCTTCATAAAAGCTTGTCCGATGCCGAATTCCATGATTTTTTAGAAAATTACTAAACTCATTTGACATGTATTTACCTCCTCCATTAGATCTTAATGTCTAAATATACTTCCCTCACTGCTTTTCCACCATAGCTTTAAAATTTTGGAAGTGAGTGAACACCTCACTTTTCTCTATCATGAAATATGCCCACACTTTTCGTGTATGGTCATCAATGAAAGTAACATAAAACCTACAACAACCCATAGATGTGGTCTTTCCAAGACCCCAAACATCTGTATGTACTATTTCTAGCACATTCTCACTAACATGCTTATCATGCGAATTCACATGTTGCACATACCTTTTGCATCTCTGTAACCTTGAAATTTGGTAGTCCATTGACAATCTCCTTTGACTGCATTAATTTCAGCCTCTATAAATTTGCATGTCCAATTTGTTTGTCCTAGATCTCTATATCAGCAATAACACCTGCACCTTTTGCAAACATGGCTGCATTCATTTTAGGAATTTTCACATTTAAGGTGAACATCATACCCACTTTGTTTCCTTTGGCAATCAATCATCCACCCTGTTTGTACTCTTCTACGTATAACCCATCAACATTGAACCTGACTTGTAATCCATGGTCAACCATTTGTCCAATAGAAACTAGATTCTTTGTTATATTTGGAACATGCAACACATCAGCAAGGTGTTTTACCTTCTCGTCCTCCATAGACAATGCTATGTTTCTTGTATGCTCGATCGGGTGTGATGTGTCATCACCTATTTCAACATATCCAGGAACTCGTAATTTCTGCAAACTACTAAACCATTCTGCATGACTGGTCATGTGATTTGAAGCACTTGAATCAACATACTAGACATTACTATTTGATTTTGAAACACCAGCAAACATCATATTCATCATATGATGTTGAACCATGAACAGCTTCTCAGAATCATCTGCACTTGTGGATGCATAGTTGTTTTGTTCCCTTCTGTTATTTTGATTCTTCAACTTGCAATCCCATTCAAAGTGTCCAGGTTTACCACAATTCCAACATCCTTTACTATCATTACCTGAATCATTTCTTTGGAAATTTCTGCGACCTCTCTGGCTCCCCTTGCCTCAAAACTTTCCTCTTCCTCCTGCATGATTCTGTTGTTGACCTTGGTCTTGGTTATTGTGTCCTCTTTCGCTTCCGAAGCCTCTACCTCTTCCTCTTCCTCTTCCAGATTAGAATACCTACTTAGAAGTGGGTTTTCCTTTGGAGTTTGAATCCTCACCAAGATTCTTTTCCTCGATAATCAACATAGATACCAAATTAGCAAAATTCGGAATATTTTCCCTCCTCTCTATAGAAGTTCTGAATTGCTTATATGGAGCTCCTAAACCACGAAGGCATACTTCCACCTTATCATCATCAGCTACATTCATGCCAATAGATGCAAGTGACTCACATATGCTTTTGATTTTTATAGTGTAGTCACTTATCGACATGCTCTTTTTCTCCAATGTATGGAGCTCGTTCTTGAGTTGCAATTTTCGTGCCTTTCTATCATCTCATATAGTCTGACCAAACTATTCCAAGCCTCTTTCGGAATCTTGGCATTCTGTATGTGCCCAATCATGCTATTCTGTATGCTAACAGACAGCCAATACATTACCTTTCATGCTCCTTAATTCCATTCTTCATATGCTCTTAACTGGTCTGTAGTTTGATTCCTCTCTCGTAGTTGTGGAGCATTTTTGTTCTCTCCTTCGATGCACTTCTAGTGGCCTTTTCCCATTAGGAAATTCATCATCGTGAATCTCCAAGCATGTAAGTTGTTCTTGTCGAGCTTATCACTCATAAGCTGACTCATTCCATCTATGTTTGCCATTTTTGAAGCTATTCACAACACTGCAAAACACTACAAGCAACACTTCTACTTGAACATTATTGCACTATGATGTGATAGGTCAATCTCAAAAAAACACAGTTTTTGTGTATCAATAGTACATGGAATCACTTGAAATTTTGGATCTGCAATGCACCATGCAAGTTACGGTTTTGCAAACTGACCTGGTTTTTTTGTGGGCCCCACCTTGCAGGCTCAAAATGGAGGTGGAGATGGCTCCAAAACTTTGATTTGACAAAAAGAGTGATCCTAAAGGGGTAACTCATGAAAGTATTTTGAGGTGTTCTACCTTCACACCAATTTTTGTAGCAATCTGAGGTCATTTGTAAATCATACTTTCTCCATGCCTTCTCGCGTACTCTTCACCATCGGCCTTCTCTAGAAGCTCTTTGCAGCCACACTGGCCCTGATACCATGTCACAAGGAAGGAGATAAGGAAGAGAGATCACACACACACACACACTCTCTCTCACAATCAAAGAGGAGCACACACTTAGATTGAGGCAATGAATCATGATCTTCTTCTTCTTCTATTACATAAAAGGAATATATAAGAATGACCTAAAAACAAGAATACAACAAGTGCAATATATAAAGATCAGTACATAAGAAAAATTATAATGTCCATGAATGAGATGGCAAGAAACAAATGTGCCATCTCTCTTGGTAGATAAATGAAGTATCCTTGACATATACCAGTGTGACCACTGTACATGTTAGAGAAATGAAAAACTGATACGTGTCATCGTGGATCATCACATGTTGAGCTTGATATCTCAACAATCAGCACTCTATTGACTTTGGAACAAAAATTTGGTGACATGAATTTTCCCTTTTCAATTTCAACTAAATGAGCCTATTGAGGCCCCAAGACTTTCGATTTGGATGCCATTTTCTCTAATCAATCTAATAACCCTTATAAGTGCTACCCTTTTTTTATTAGATTATTTTAGTTAAAGAGTTGAATAGCCTCAAACGTAGTCTCAGCTACTTCAACCATCTTGATGCACATTTTTGTTCTTTCTAATGCTAGATTTGCTCTAAGGTAGGATGGTGCATTGGATCCTTTTGTTAGTCATGCTTGATACGCTTTAAACATTGTGTATAAATCTTTTGGGATAGGATCTACGAATATTGAATGCGGCTTATGTATGGGTGGTAATGAGGCTTTGAATGTCTATTCTACAGTCCTCATCTTGGTCTCCTTTAGACTACCTTCTAATTCTACAAGTTTTTTTGACCACTTTCTCTTTGCTCTTTCTCTAGAATCTTTCCATGATTTGGTGTCTACTACTTTTCCTTTCATAGAAACAAGGTTCTGGAAATACCAAGAATTCTTAGTGTATTTCTATTCTCATACGTCATAGGTTACAAAAGCATTCACTACTATGAACAAAAATGGGGATTAGACAATAGATATAAGAATACACAAAAAAGAAAATGATAGACAATAGAAAAGTGGACTCATATTCCTCCCCTGCTTTGTTGAGTAAATTGGTACAAAAATGATGAATATTGTCATATGCACTTCTTCTTACAATAGTTGTAGAATACAAAGAAAATAAGTGTTTGGGAATACTAAGGGATCCAAAATTACATAACTTGATATCTACACCGGTAGCTACCTAAAACTAACATGCACAGTGGACTAGAACCACTTACATATCATCATCCTGATTGGATGGAGGGTGCATTATCCTATCAATATCATACGAAAGTTCATCAAAAAGAGATTTAATCTTGGAGATAGAATTATTAGCTTCATTTTGGAAGTCTTTTTTGGAACATTCTAGAGTACTCTAGTTTGATTTGAAAGCTTCTTCCACCACCTTAACATCAGCGTAGTCCCAAGTGATTGCTTCTAGAAAACTTTGACTGGCACTCCTAGCCTCTATCAAATGGGAAGTAAGATTAGCAATTCATTCCTCCTTTTGAACCAATTTTACATCTCTAGACTTTGCAAACTTGTGCAACTCAGTCTATAGTTTTTGGAGTTCTGAAATTCACACTTCCTTATCATCTAAAATCTGAGTTTTATCCGAAATTATTGTTGGAACAAACCAATCACAAATTGGTGATTATAAAGAACTTGAAGGAAGTCAATGATCAGTTTGAAGTGAAGGAAGTTACTTGAGAAAGTAAAGAAGATTTCAGAATGAAAGCTTGTATACATATGTACATTATAGTAAAAAATTCTTGTATTATGAGTATAATTAATCCTTAGGATGATAAGGAGTAATGTAATAGACGTGGGATAAGTCTAAAATCATATGTATATAAGTCAATGATGTAAAGAAACACATGAAGGAGTCATTAGAAGATAAGTGTCTTAGAAAATTAGCGACGAGTTTTTCTCTAAGTTCTCTCAGTCTGATCATGTGGATAAGAAATCCTTTTGTACACATCTAATCTAGAAGCTAATGAAGCTATGCTCAAAGTTTCATGATCTAATTCCTTTCCTACTGTGAGTATGATCAATAGGAACATTTGTATGTAGAATCTACAGAAAGACTTCTCAGAGTCGCGCACTTTTTCGTGTCAATGTTTTGCTTAGATCTTAGTGCAGAGTGTAAATTTTTTGATAAGTGAGCATTCAAAATTTAAGTTAGAAGGTAAGGAATCTATGGCTAAAAGCATTTAGCAAAACGGGATCTATGCTGTGAGAAATCAATCTTAGAAGTTACCTATGTCAAAGTCGCTTATTCAGGAAGACAGTTTCTGACAGACTTTTGATATTAAGAATCAAATTGAAGTTATAATGATTCTTTTGAAGGTCTAATGATTGTTATGATTGCGCAAAGGTAGCTTGAAGATATGTATATCATTAGATTGAAGAAATCTAAAGATATGTGCAGGTATTGAAGTCAATTTCTAAAGCAGACTTTCTGAAGCAGACTTTCTGAAGAAGGAAAATTCTCACTCAGAGAATTATTCATGAATGATTTGGTAAATCAAAGAAAAATTTGTGTAAAGTTTGATCTATAACTGATATAGAGGTGTTCTTAGATCAGTATAGATCAAGCCTTTGGAGATTAAGAGGTCTCCAACAGTGGTATCAGAGCTGAAGGTGCAATACAAGTGAAGTAAAGGCATTGGAAGTCCTGGCTGCTTCAGACATTGAAGTTCTTTCTAATCGAAGGTGGACAAGGACAAATTCTTGAAGATAACCTACAGAAGTACAAAGAACAAGTTTGAAAGATCAAGAAAGATTGAAGCCTCATATCAAAGGTATAGATTGATAAGCTAGATAGGGAGAACTATCCAGCTTGGTCCATGAGGATGGAGTCACACCTCATGAGCAAAGATTTGATGGCATTCATTACAGGAGAAGAAGAAAAGCCTGAGTTTGCAGATCCTAGTATTCCAACTAGGGAAGAGCTTGGAGATTTGAAGACTTGGATGAGAAAGGATGCTCAAGCTAGGAGCATCATTTACATGGCTGTAAATGATTATCTTTTACCTCACATCAGAGGATTGGAAAGTGCAACAGATGTGTGGAATGCTTTGGAAGAGTATTTCCAAAACACAACCAAGTCAAGGAAGTCGTCACTTTGGGCTGAGTTCACAACTTTCAAGAAGAAGAGTTCACAATCAATTTCTGATTATGTGGCAAGGATGAAGGATATTGCAGATAGCTTGGGAGCTGTAGATGAAGACATTGAAGAGGATAAGTTGGTAAGGCAAATACTTACAGGTCTAAGAGGAGATGAGAAGTGGAAGCCTTTCATATTGTCCATAGAATTGTCACTTGATCATTTTACTCCTAATCTTAATCAATTGCTAGGACACATGCTAACTTTTGAGCAGGACATTAAAGGAGATAATGATAGGAGTGCAAGTCAAGCTATGTACTCCAAGGACAAGAAAAAGAATGGTAAAGGGAAGTAGTCAATTGATGATGAAGGGACCTCAAGTCAAGCTAACTTTACAAAAGGAAAGATGAATTTCAGAGGTAGAGGAAGAGGAGGTAAGAACAAAGATAGTACTAAAGCTTGTTGGATTTGTGGCAGAACCAATCATTTGGCAAATGATTGTTGGTATAACAATCAAAATGGAGGAAATAATAATCAAAGTTTTAATCAAAGAGGTAGAGGAGGCAGAAACCAAACAGGCAACTTCAGAGGAAGAGGTGGTAGGACATCATATGCTAGAGGAGGTGGAAGAAGTCTTCAATCTCAGTCCTACAACAACAATTATTATAACTATGCATCAGATCAAAAGGATGACATGACTCTCATCTTGAATGCAACTCATGAAGCAGTAGGAGAAGACCAAAGGGTGTTTTATATTGACTCAGGATGTAGCAATCATCTGAGTGGAAATATATCACTAATGACTGATATGGAAGCAAAGGTGAATGGACATACAATTCAAACAGGTGACAATACTAAGCATAAGGTGGAAAGCATTGGATCAGTGAAGACAAAGAATGGAAGTACACTCTTGAGTAAGGTACTTTATGTTCCTACTATTCCTAAAAACTTGATAAGTGTAGGGAAAATTGTGGAGAAAGGATATGAAGTCAGATTCACAAAGGATGGTGTCTATGTGCAAGATCCAAATCAGGGATATAGAAACATTATTGCAGGTAAAAAGGAAGGAAGGTTGTTTACTCTGAAAGTTCAAGGTAATGTGGGACATGCTCTATTTACTCATGGAAGTCAAAAGATGTCTGAGTTAGACCTATGGCATAAAAGGCTAGGTCATTTCAATGAGAGAGCCATAAAGGAAATGTCAAGGAATGATGTAGTGCTTGGTTTGCCAAATGTTGAAGGGCAACACATGGTGTACAAGTGTGAAGCTTGTCAATTAGGTAAAGCACACAAAAATTCATACAATAAATCAGGATATAAGTATTCAAATATGCTCGAATTGATTCATACATATGTGTGGGGTCCTTCAAGGGACTATAGCATAAATGGATCCAGATGTTATGTGTTGTTTATTGATGATGCAACCAGATGGATTACTTTGTATGTAATCAAGGATAAATCAGAAGTGTTCAAGAAATTTAAGCATTATCATGCTTATGTAGAAAGGATTACAGGACAAAAGCTCAAGAGGTTGAGATCAGATGGAGGGGGAGAGTATTTTTCTAAAGAGTTTGATGATTATTTGTGGAATGCATGTATAAAAAGAGAAGTAACTTGCAAGTACTCCCCTCAACAAAATGGAGTTGCAGAAAGAAGAAATAGAACTCTTGTAGAGTTTGCAAGAGCAATGATGAAGGAAAAGAATTGTCCAAATTACTTATGGGCAGAAGCTATCAACACTCCAACATATCTTGTGAATAGATTACCTTGTAAAGCATTGGAGGGAAGAACTCCTTATGAAGCATGGTGGGGTAAGAAACCTACTATTGATCATTGTAAGGTATTTGGATGTTTAGCATATTCTTATGCTCCTTCAGAATTGAGACATAAGTTAGAACCCAAAGCAGAGAAGTATGTGTTTATTGGGTATGATGATAGACAGATGGGTTACAGGTTGTGGAGTTCATCCACAAAACAATTTCTTGTTACCAAAGATGTTACATTTGATGAGCAAAGCACATGATATACAGGGTCAACAAATGAGTATGCAGATGACAAAGAGATACAAAGGAAAGGAAAGGCAAAAGTGAATGTGTATGAAGAAGATATTGATGATTTTGATTATAAAAGTAAATTGCAGGTTAATGTTGAAGATGGGCCAAGATTTGATCTAGAATCAAATGTGGCTGAGACTTCAAGAAGTGCAGAGGTCAGAAGATCCTCAACGGAAAGAAAGGAGCCTATCAGGTATAGCTATGATACATCTTTGCTAACAACAAAAGATTATGCTTATATTGTGAAGACAGAAGAAGATCCAATTACATATGAAGAAGTTAAAGGTAAATAGAATTGGGAGAAGGCAATGCAAGAAGAGTATGATGCTCTACTTGAAAATGAAACATGGGAATTGGTGCCAAGACCAAAGAATCAGAAAGTCATTGGATGTAAGTGGGTATATAAAACAAAAAGATTCGTAGATGGTAAGGTGTCTAGATACAAGGCTAGACTTGTGGTCAAAGGTTATGCCCAAACTTATGGGGTAGATTATGATGAAGCCTTTAGTCCTGTTGCTAAGATGTCTACAATTAGATCATTGATTGCTATTGCTGCTTGTAAAGGATGGAAGTTATCACAATTATATGTGAAGAATGCATTTCTAAATGGATACATTGCAGATGAAGTGTACATGGAGCAACCAGAAGGCTTCATGGATTCAATTGGATCAGATTATGTGTGTAAGCTCAAAAGAGATTTGTATGGATTGAAGCAGGCTCCAAGAGCATGGAATTACAAGCTTGTTAAGTTCTTGAATGAATGTGGATTCCAAGCATCAAAGGCAGATAGTGGCTTGCTAGTGAAGGCAAGTGAAAATGGATACATATACATATGTATTTATGTTGATGATATTATTGTCACAGGTACAAATGCTCAAGGAATCAATGATCTTAATAAACAAATGGAGAAGGAGTTTAAGATAAGGGATTTGGGAAACTTATCTTATTTCTTAGGAATGCAGATTGTATATACTCAACATGGAGTATATGTTACACAAGAGAGGTACTTGAAGAATCTTCTGGTCAAATTTAACATGGAGGATTGCAATCCTTCAAGCACACCATTGGAGGTAAATCATAAGTTGAGCAGGTATGGAGGTGAAGAATTCAATGACATGAAGAAATATCAGAGTTTGGTAGGTAGTTTAATCTATGCTACCTTGACAAGGCTAGATCTATCATATGCAGTAGGTGTGTTATCACAATTCATGCATTGTCCAAAGAAGACTCATTGGATTGCAGCTCAAAGGGTACTCAGATATATCAAAGGAACCCTAAGTGAAGGTCTGTATTATGGATTTACTTTTGATACAAGAATCAAAGTATTTAGTGATGCAGATTGAGCAGGTGACTCAGATGATAGAAGGTCTACTCATGGGTATCTTTGTTATATTGGAGATAAGTTAGTTTCTTGGTGCTCAAAGAAGCAACATACAGTTTCTTTGTGATCCACAGAAGCTGAGTATAAAGGATTGGTAGAGGCTGCAAAAGAAGTGATATGGTTAAAGACCTTGTTGAAGAGTTTTGGAACTGATCAGAGTACTCCAATTATTTTTGGAGATAATATGAGCTCATTGTATTTGGTAGCTAGCCCTGTTTTTCATGCCAGGACTAAGCATATAAAGTTTCAGTATCATTTCTTGAGGGAAAAGGTACTTGACAAAGAGATTGAAGTGATGTATACTCCAACAAAAGAACAAGTTGCAGATATGTTAACAAGAAGCTTGGATGGACCTAAGCTACAGAGATTCAAAGAGATGGCAGGAGTGAAGAAGAATGGAATAATCACAATTAGTGATTGAGGGGGAGCTATTGGAACAAACCAATCACAAATTGCTGATTATAAAGAACTTGAAGGAAGTCAATGATCAGTTTGAAGTGAAGGAAGTTACTTGAGAAAGTAAAGAAGATTTCAGAATGATAGCTTGTATACATATGTACATTACAGTCAGAAATTCTTGTATTATGAGTATAGTTAATCCATAGGATGATAAGGAGTAATGTAATAGACACAGGATAAGTCTAAAATCATATGTATATAAGTCAATGATGTAAAGAAACACATGATGGAGTCATTAGAAGACAAGTGTCTCAGAGATATACGTGTAGAGAGTCTTTCTCAGGAAATTAGCAACGAGTTTTTCTCTGAGTTCTCTCAGTCTGATCATGTGGATCAGAAATCCTTTTGTACAAATCTAATCTAGAAGCTAATGAAGCTATGTTCAAAGTTTCATGATTTAATTCCTTTCCTACTGTGAGTATGATCAATAGGAACATTTGTATGTAGAATCTGCAGAAAGACTTCTTAGAGTCGCACACTTTTTCTTGTCAATGTTTTGCTTAGATCTCAGTGCACAGTGTAAAGTTTTTGATAAGTGAGCATTCAAAATTTAAGTTAGAAGGTAAGGAAGCTATGGCTAAAAGCATTTAGCAAAATGGGATCTATGCTGTGAGAAATCAATCTTAGAAGTTACCTATGTCAAAGTCGCTTATTCAGGAAGACAGTTTCTGACATACTTTTGATCTTAAGAATCAAATTGAAGTTACAATGATTCTTTTGAAGGTCTAATGATTGTTATGATTTTGCAAAGGTAGCTTGAAGATATGTATATCATTAGATTGAAGAAATCTAAAGATATGTGCAGGTATTGAAGTCAATTTCTGAAGTCAATTTCTGAAGCAGACTTTCTGAAGAAGGAAAATTCTCACTCAGAGAATTATTCATGAATGATTTGGTAAATCAAAGTAACATTTGTGTAAAGTTTGATCTATAACTGATATAGAGGTGTTCTTAGATCAGTATAGATCAAGCCTTTGGAGATTAAGAGGTCTCCAACAATTACTTGCTTCACATCTTGTAACTCGAGTTCTTATTCCTTTATGTTGTTGAGTTTGGTAATTGCAACCTAAAAATTATCGGTTAACTACACAATATGTGTTGCAAAATTCTCATTTTTATTCAATATCTGAGGTGCTTGATTCGACAACAAATACTTATTTGTTCTTACACTACACAATAATTACTCTTGAAAAACATGCAATTGTTCATGCAACATAGTCTACTCCTCTTCACAAGTGTGATAAATCTAGTCCTTGTGAGTGTGAGATTGAGTGTGATTAGTAGTTTTCTATGAATGAGAGTGATGGTGCTCAACTTGCTAGGAACACCCAAGTTCTTCCTGCTTTTGCTACTCATCTTGATGTGTTGCTTCTTCTTCTTGATGTCTTGCAATCTCTTGTTTGACCACCAACAAATGTTTTTCAGCTTCTACCACACCCTCTACTTCCTCTTGGAGTGGACAACCCTCTTCATCTTGGAAGGACGATGATGTAGCATGCTCTCAAAGCTTTTGGATTTGTTCTTCCTCCACCCATCGTAGTGCTGCCTAGACAATCTCCACTTTGAGTTGCTTGTGTGCACAATCTATGTCATTTTCCACCAACGATGCATTAGCGTTACCTTGGTGCTTCAACTCTTGTAGGAAAGTCGCTTTTGACACTTCTACACGATGTTGAAGTAAAGGCAATGGTCCTATCAGAATCGACAAATTCAAAAAAATACCAATTTTTGTGTCCAAGAGCTATGCTTTCTTTGATACATGGATAATCTACAAAGTTCCTTCTTGAACTTCTAAAAGAAAACCTCCATCCAATTGACAGTAACTCTTGCTTTGCATGCTTCGACCGCCAAAGTAAGGCTTGTCAAACATTTTCTTCATCTTCTCTCAAGAAACCAGTATTGTCAAAGTTGTGATTACACTATTATGCAATGTAAGCATCATCGATGCGAATGTGAAATGCTTGATTGATGATGGTCTCTCATGGAAATGGTGAGGTGTATGGTCAAAAGTCAAGCTTTATCACATAGCTTCTAGTTTGAGGCTATTATATTTGCAGTATATGTACTTAATAGGTGTCTACCAAAGAACTGCAATCAATCACTCCATATTAGGATTGGCATGATCGCAAGCCATCTATTGCTCATCTACATGTCTTTGTTTGTCTAGCATATGCATTGGTGCCTGAACAAAAATGCAGACTTGGATGATAAGGTAGTGAAATGTATTCTTTTTGGGTACAATTCTAAAAGCAAAGGCTATTGTTTGTATCATCCACAAATTAAACACTTTTTGGTTATTCATGATGTTATTTTTTTGAAGGATGCATTTCATGCATTACTTTCATGTACCAAGGAGACATTGGTTATCTCTAAAGATATGTATGGTACATTTCCACCTCTTTTCATAGGCGTACCATCAAGTGCTCATCAAATGAGGGAATTTTGACACCCCTTCAGTCCCAATCTTAGAATCCCATGATAACGGTTGAGCATACTTGAGGCAATCAACAGATCAAAATGGCTTCGCTCTACAATGTCAAAATTTTGATCTAAGCTAGTTTTGGCCAGGGAACACACCATCACAGCAATTGTACAAGACATTTTTTCCTTTTATGCCAAACATTTATACAAGTTTTGGTTTGCTTGTACAAGTGCCTTGAAGGCTACTACATGTTTAGTTTAAGAGAAATAATTCATTCATGGACTATTGCTTTAAGATCAATAATCATAGAAATTGATGAAGAAAGATTACAAAGTTCTCTCAAAGACTTTTGAGTAAAACTTTTAAATAGAAAGGAGTTTAGGAATTTTTCATAGTTTTGATGATTCTTATCAAATCAAGTCTTTGTGATAATGCTAAGGAAATTCGTTTGGATTGGTTCTTATCCAAGTTGAAGTTGGTTTCCCAAGAAACAAATGAAACACTTCTACATTCTACTAGGACTCTAAATCTTAGTTGGACAAAGTAGTCCTCTAGCCAATGAAAGATTCCATAGAAGTTGAAGTGAAATTTAATAGAAAACATCTAGGTTAGATGATTTTTGTCAAACTGAACTTCATTGAATTCGATCTCAAAGTCTTGAATTAGGGAATCCACTTATTTTGCTAGGTCTATGCACCAAATGGTGTCCAAAAATGTATCCATATAAAAAACTACTTGGAAATACACAGAATCCATCTACTTCCTATGTTTGTGCTATGGATGCTTGGTTCACACATATCAAATCATTGAATTAGGCAGGAATGTTTTAGATCCACCCTTTCATCCTTTACATACTTTGCATCTGATTAGTCACTCACATGCAAGTTAGATGGTCTTCAAAATGATTTGGGCAAGGATCAACCCACACACGGATTCCCCTCTTTTCAAATTTAGTCCAAGATAGAATCCCCTTCCCATAAAGAGGAAAAATAGAGAGATGAAGACCATGATTGATGAGACTCTTCATGGGGCATGGGGGAGTATTGCACATAATATACTTGCACACATTTTTTACGATGAAAATGTTCTTAATGGGGGGGAAGAATGTTGTATAATATAGCTCCAAGTGACAAAAGACATGGGTTTTGAGGATCTGGAGTCACTTGGAAAAACCTTGGAGTTTCTTGAAAAATCCTTAAGAAATTCTCCCCAAGACTATGGTTTGAACACTTAAGCTATTTTGATTATTTTATTCCCATTTGAAGGGTTTCGACCCTTAGGATTGATACTTCCTAAGGGTATGTTATTCAACCCTTAGGGAAGCCTCTTAAGCCTTTAGCCTTGCGCATACAAGCTTGAGAGGAATAATTTTAGAATCCATGTGAGAGCCATGTGATTTCATGTGACTCCCAAGGTTAGAAGGCATTGGATTAGAATCCATGTGGAGGGGATGCTTGGTAATCTCTCCTCAAATTCCTCCCTTGGCTTAGAGGTAAATATATGGGTGGAATTGGTTGGGTGGACACGTGCATCTCTCACCCCTTATGGGTTTAGATGATAGTTTTGCTAAAGTAGATATTGACTTATACTTTGGTAGTATTTTTCTTGTATGAGAATACAACACCATGGGACCTAAATGGTAAAAGGCTAATTCAAGTTCAAGGAAACTAGCTACCAAAAGGAGGAATTCAACACCTCTGTCCTTGCTCAAAAAATGGTGGCATAAAGTTAATAAACAAGAGATAGATAATTTGGAATGATCAAGAGGGCTCTAAAAGGACATAGAAGGTGCATGGTAGGTAGAAACATGCTTTTCTGGATGTATTTTTGTGGGTTGAAGAAAGTATCCATTGATATGGGAGAGTCCAAATAGAATTCTTTCGAGAACTCTCATTTGATGGACAAGAAGCTAAAAAGGACTCATCATCCATGGAAGCATTAAGTAAGAGTATACTTTGAAAAAGAACTTCATTATCTGCCAATGAGGAAAGTTTTTCCTTTTTCAGATATATGCATATAAGATATTCTTTTTCCACATTCTTAAAGCACTCATGTGAAGGATTTGAGAGAACATAAAACTTATAAGATTCCAAGTGAAAACTCAAAAGCGAAAAATGGTAGACTCTTAGAGTGACTTCAAGTTTCGTTGGGATTCTATCTTGAATCAAGGCAACGAAAAAGATTATGCAGCTTGAAACGCTAGCTTAGAACAATGAGAAATGGTAGCATCATCATTTGGTAACTCAATGAAATGATTGAAACAAGGAGGCTTCAAGAGAATTCCTTGTTTAGTATATACGAATACACGGATCTAGGTCATGTGTGTGTGTACATATATGGTCTTTAGAACAAATCTTTTGTTCTAAAGAACCAAGACTTAAAAAGGGATTGGTAAGCCAGCGTAACTTCATTTTTTCTTTAATGCAAGGGATCCAAGGCTCCAAAGATGTATCAACTATGAGTTCCTATTTGGGCATAATCTTGGTCAAAAAGAGATTTTGAAGCCAATGGGCGCGTAATAAAGCGTAAGACATCCATGCGAGGATGGACTCATAGATAGGGTGAATGTATTTTTTGGAAGATATGCTAGGAGCATATGTCTTCAATAGCTAGGGTGACCTTAAAAGACTATTTAGTAGTTATAGATGTTATATCATAGCTTAGAATTTAGATATTTTTTTGGGGGATTACAGTAATTAAAAGCCAATTTCCAAAATAAATAAGCTCCGAAAAAACTCAAATACATAAACTCTTAAAAAGCTCAAATACATTCCATAGAGAATTCCAAGTACACGAAGTCGAAGCCTTATGAAAAGTTCTTTCTCAAGTTTTATGGTCTCTTTGACCATTAACATATCAGAATGTGAAGATCTTTCATTCACTAAGTCTTCCAAGGAAATTGGCCAAAAAGTAAATTGACTCATGACTTGAAATCACTGAGCCAAAGAACACTATGGATTTGAGAGATCTACACAATTTCCTAGTCAAAGAATGACGAGATACGAGGAACATTTGTCTAGGTGGGGATCAATACTTTGCATTAAGGATTCTTATTCTTGCAGTTTATTGTAAGGATAGGATCCTTGATTGAACGAGGAGGGGAATCAAGGACGAATTTATGATTATGTTTTATATAATAGATCATGGCATTGAGGGCAATGCTTTTATATAGCTCATATATTAAAGCATAATTTTGAGAAAAAATATTTTCTTCGAGGGTGGAACAATTGGTATGAAGTGATTTTTTGAATTAACCTAGCCTAGATAGCAAGTAAAGAGGAAGTTTCTCTAAGGGGTAAGGGAAGCTACAAGCTTAACCTAGTGGGTTAAGTATAATTCATGTGAAGGAGGAGTTCTTGGGTTCAAACCCCATGGGTAGCATCGAAGTTTATTATGCAAGTCCTTCTTGAACCTTTTTGAAGCATCATGTTGGAGTTTGAGGTATATGAAAGCACATGAAAAGCACAAGGAAGAAGAAGAAGAAGAAGAAGAAGAAGAAGAAGAAGAAGAAGAAAAAGAAGAATCTTGGAGCACAACACAATACATAATGTATTACCAAGTGTATGTACAAAGATAAGTGACCCATTAGGGTTATAGACATATATATAAGCTGAGGAAAAACAAACCTCCTAAATAGGGAAAAAGTGCCTCAACGATCCTAAGTGTGTTCACGCAAATTACTACCAAAATATATCAAAAAATCCCCCTAGGCATGGTACAATGAACAATGAGTTGGCACTTATGTATAAGGAAGTTCCAAGCTATGTGGAAAAAAATCAATCCACAAAAGAATGTAATATCAAAGCTTTGCTAAAAGGGTCAAGCTTCTCCCTAGGTAGAGCCTTTGTGAAAAGGTTTGCAACATTATCCTATGTGGGGACATAAGTCAAACTGATCTCTCCCAGACATAATGATAGTGCACCTCAATATACTTTATGCGAGCATGGAACACATGTTTCCCCACAACTTCTAATGTGATTTGATTGCCAATAAAGATGATGTTGATAGAAGAGTGATCAACACCCAAATCAACCAAATTCATCTAATCCACACACACAAGAGTTGCTATGAAAGCTTCCGAATACTCACCCTCATAACTTGAAGTGGCCATAGTAGGATGCTTCTTCAACTAAGATATGCATGAGCTACCAAGCATGAGGCAAAAACCACTAGTGGACACACGTGTGTCATAGAAACTAACCGTGTCTGAGTCAAAAAAACATGTAAATTTGGAGGTAATCCCCTTGGGATAAAACAATGTAAGTAGTTGGGTACCATTAACGTAGTGAAGGATGTACCTAACTACCTACTAATGATTGACCCCTAGGCAATGCATAAACTTGCTCATCTTTGAGACAAAAAATTGAATATTAGGTTGCAAGCATCAAATGGCTTGCTGATAGGGAACAACATCAAATTCATCTCCAACATTAAAAAGACTCAATCATAAACATGTTTCCATGGGAGTGGTAATACATTTTTTGCCTTTAAGGCCAAAACATTGCAATAATGTGTCAATATATTTTGTTTGAAACAAATCCATTTCACCATCAACTTTCAAACATTGAATGCCCAAATAATGATGCAAATGCCCAAATCTAATATTTCAAAAGAGGCATTAACATCATCCTTAAATTGAACAATATTCCTCTCATTAGGACCGATGAGTAGCATAAAATCACCATATACAATAATTACTAGACATACATCATCTACATGC
The DNA here is from genome assembly GCA_020310875.1 of Ceratopteris richardii. NCBI lineage: Eukaryota > Viridiplantae > Streptophyta > Polypodiopsida > Polypodiales > Pteridaceae > Ceratopteris > Ceratopteris richardii. The sequence continues at coordinate 67,410,360 of CM035412.1, forward strand.
TTAAAACATAAGGTGCTCTTGGTTGGATTGTTCTCAAAACCATGTGAAAGCAAGTAGGCATGTATTTTCTCATACCAAGCATGTGGTGCTTGCTCTAAACCATATAATTCCTTTCTCAACTTGCACACTTTTTTTTTCATGACTTTTCTACACAAAACCACTCGGATGAAATCTATACACTTCTCCATGTAAGTCACCATTCATAAATGTTCTAATATCCAACTGATGTACATTCCATCCATGATGAGTTGCAAGTGGATATTCTATGCTTCATCAAAACAAACAGGAGCATTCTCATCACAAAGACTAGAGGTAGCCATTGCATATTAATCTACTTCAAAGAAAGCACTATGAGACCCTAAATGAGTATGATATGAAAAAGATGCATCTAATTGTCTATCTCTCAAATTTTGTAATAGCCATTTAGGAATAGTTTTTTCCTTTTCTACCTCAAACCTCTCATCAAAAAGTGCATCATGAAAATGTTATGAATTATGGAATGTTTTGAACAAGGAATTGTTGGTGTGTTAATTTATTAATGTATTAATGTGTTTTGGTATTTTTGATATAGCAGCTGAAGGTTCGTCAGGGCGTGAAAGGCATGAAAGGACAGACATCAATAATCTGATTTATAATTTATATAGTTTGTAAATAAACCCACGTAGAGGGTTCTATTTTTAGAAACAATTAGTAAAGTAGTGGTTAGAATAAGGGTCATTGTAGACCATAATTTTGTTATTAAAAGCAAAGGCTCTCTACAAAAGAGACCAACTTTTACTTTCAAACATGCTTTTTGAAGCCGCTCTCATGTAACCACTATTTCGACATAATCAAAAAAATCCTATAAATACATGCACTTTGTGGACTGTTGAAACAGAGTGCATGGGGGGAGATTGCACCCAATACTGCGTTTTTTTCTCATTTCCTTGTGTATTTATTTTCGCTGTGTATGTGTGAGTTAAGATCTTGATAACAGTGGTAATGGAGCTCTATGTGCATCACTACAGAGGGGTCTTTTTTTGTTCATTTTGGAATTCGATCTCTGTTTTGTTGTTCAATGTTATCTATTCTTTGTTCGCGATTTTGATTTGGATTCCGATTCCAATTCTGTCTCTATCTCTATCTCCATCTTTGTCTCTATTTCCATTTTTGTTTCTATTTCGGTTCCAGTTCTATAACCAAAACCTACATTTACACCTATGTTTACTCCTAAGTTTACACCTTTGGCTTACTCCAAGGCATCGACTAAGACATAGAACTTAGGCATAACTAAGGAATTACTTTGGCATCTTTGTCATCCATGGCTCCCTTGGCAACCATTGGCTATGCGCGAACCATTTTTAATTTATGAGTGGAAATAAGGAGTTTTATCTTCACCAAGGAGGGAGGATTTGAACCCATAACCTCACTCTCACAAGGGAAGTGTTTTACCACTATACTATCTCTTTGTGTTGTCACTCTAGTTCTCTTTTTTCATATTTAACACAACTTCCATCTCTTTCTTACTTTTTCAATTCCCAAGAACAACCCTTCCTTTTACATTTTAATTCAAGCAATCTCAAAATGATTTTTACATATTTAGCAAGATGGTTTTGTTCTCTACATTCCCATGTACCCTCCGAGCACCATGGAGGATTTTGGTGAGTCATCTCTACCCGAGGTAACACTCAAGCAACAGCTCGAGCTCTTGCGGCATGAACTTCAAGGCACTCGGATAAGATCCGACAACGCGACGAAGTACTTCAGAAGATGAAATCTGATGAAGATAAAGCTATTGTATCTACCCAATCGGATGGCATGCATTCCAAGGTTGGTATTAAAAATTACCAGTTTCTATGGTTTGATGGTCGTAAGGATGTCCCTTTAGTTCTTTCATGGTTATCACAGTTTCCTAATTTTTATACTCATTAAACATATGTTGAAAGTGAAAAAGTCAAATTTGCCACTAACTATTTAGTAGGAAAAGCTATGATGCAAAGAAGCAATTCCAACCAAGTCGATCCGTCTACAAAAAACACGTCAACAACCACTTTTTGTTAAACTCATATTTCCTATGAAGCATAATTTTAATGCTCCATCTTACTCTAGTTTTCTTCATTTTCCACAATCCAATTACTCAGCTACACTTGTTGCTTCATCTCTCCAACCTACCAAACCACCTACCCTACAAACTTGAATGGTGGATGCCAACAATAGCGACCACATATCATGTGCTAGAATTGTGGTAAGCTTGGACATACAAAAATGAAGTGCCGATCGCGACCTGTTCACATAAATCCAGCTACAACTCAATTGCATAACATGGATGTCTATAATGAAGAAATTCCTCTTCTTTCGACAGATGAAGCATTGGAGAAGGACTTAAGTACCTTGGGTAATGATATCCATATTCATTCTTTACTTTGCATGCAGGGTATTATCAATAACAAAATGGTTCATATTTTACATGACGATGGTAGTTCACATGATTTCATCTCACATTTTTTAGAACAAGAACTAAAATTAAAAACATTTCCTTCCTTGTATAAAGGTAAATATGCATTTCAAGGTAGTCATTATAATGTAACATGAGAAGTGCAAGATGTTATGATTAACATAGGCCCATATGTAGATGCACAAACATTTTTAATTTCACCTTTGCAATCTTACGATATTATACTCGGTATGCCTCATCATTATAACCCACACATTGACTACCATACCTTTAACTTTGAATTTAAATGTCAAATCATTACTTTGTCTATGTTGTTTGAGGAGATGGTGGATAATCACAAGAGGTGAATTTGTGTAGCTAGAACGTGCTTCACACCTGCTACAAGTGATGGTTGGAGAGTGTTGTGGGCCTCTTTAGCTAGCTAATAAGCATAAGTAATCACGTATGTTGCTTGGAAGGTGATCCACTAATTATAGATCAAAATACATAAGTAGGCATATGATCCAAGGCTCAAAACTTACTATTTTGGTTGATACACCTATTCAGAGTTTTGAACCATTCTCTGAGTACAGCAATAATTAACAAAATTCATTTTGGGGAACTTTAATTCGCTTAACAAGCTACAAATCATGAGTAATATCATAAAAATGATGGACTATATGCAGAGAAATATGTTTAGCAATTCAACTAAGCATCCCGACATTTACGGGCCTTGATAGTCACAGACCAATGAGAAGAGATGGATTAATATTTGATGATCCCGAGAAGCATTACTAATGAAACTTCGTAGGATTAACATAGATAGTATGCTAGAGCTAGCATGCTTCAAATCATAGGAAATGATCAATTATACAGTGAGAACAAGCTCTAACAAGTTCACTATTCTGATGGAGTTATGACAGAGATATGAGAATAAGAAGTAATGACTATGTATGTATTAAATCATGTAAAAGTACAATGTCATTGGCAATAAATTATTGCTCAATGAGTGAGAAATGAGTGAGCTATGAGATGAGCTCCTCTTCTCAATGAAGGTACATAAAAAGGATCTCTCAATCTCAAGATGCACGCAGGCTTTTCATATCCTCTCTTTATAGTCTTTGTTGGAGCCAAAGATTTGAATTCAAATTCAAATCTCTACCTAAAAGTGAATCCTAAAGTATAGGATTGATTCTCTCTTGACTCAAGTACCAAATGATATGATATTATATGATTCCTAACTCCTTGTGGGTTTATTCGACTTTTACAAATGTAATTGTGAAGCAAAATTACAAGAGGTTGTACATATGAAGCCTTGCAAGTGTTATGTCAATACATCAAGCTTGTGTGAGGTGATCAAGTATGTAGGCTTGGCCTTAATTGCACCAACAGCTCCCCCTCCAACCTGACATGCTTGGTCTTCATAGCTCCTTGATTTATTGTAGCCCAATCATCTTGTCCATCTTTTTTCCATCCAATGCTTTGGTGAGTATATTGAGTTGAAACATAGGATAATTGTATATCCTTGCTAAGAAATTTCTCCCTTACATAAGGATAGTGCACTTCAATGTGCTTAGTCCTTGCATGGTATATAGGATTAGTAGCCAAATGAACTGAACTAGTGTTATCTCCAAAGATAATTGGAGTGTAGGAATATATATGCAAATTTGCATACAATTGCTTAAGCCACATAGGTTCCTGAGTTGCTGTCACATAATCCTAGTAGGAGATGGTTGAACCATGCCTTAAGAGAGAGGATTAGGAAGTAATCCTCAACCATGGCTTTTGGGGCAAGTGGTTAGCCCATCGCACTCCTAACCAGGAGGTTGTGAGTTCGATTCCCAACATTGGTATCAAAGCCTAGTTGAGAAATTGGGCGAGATGGAGGTTCGCGCCTCATTCGTGGGCACTTGGAAAAAGCGCTTATCTATGGTGAGTGTGAAAGTGGCCTTGGATGAAGGCGCATGGGCATTTGGGCACCCACAGAGGGTGGGATAGGTCCAAATTTGGTCCATGTGCTGGACTTTGAGGTTGGTGGAAGCGCTCATGCATGGAAAGTGGGTCCAAGAGTTAGAAGGGTCCACAGGTGAGCATTGAGGACAATGCTCAGTCTAAGGGGGAAGGAATGTCACATAATCCTAGTAGGAGATGGTTGAACCACGCCTTAAGAGAGAGGATTAGGAAGTAATCCTCAACCATGGCTTTTGGGGCAAGTGGTTAGCCCATCGCACTCCTAACCGGGAGGTTGTGAGTTTGATTCCCAACAGTTGCATTTGCCAAACCTCTATATTCTACTTCTCTCGAAGATATGGCCACAGCTGGTTGCTTCTTGGATCACCAAGATATGAGTTTTGAACCTTGAAAAGATAGGTACCCTAAACTGCTCCTCCTATCATCCTTGGTGGCTTTTGCTTCATCTTCAAAACTTGGTGGCTGTGCCATATACACCTTCTAATATCCAACCATTTAAGAATGCATTCTTGACATCTAACTGATATAAATTCCAATTTTGAGATGCAACAAGATTTACCAATACCCTGATTGTTGGCATCTTTGCCACAGGTGAAAATGTTTCTTCATAGTCTACTCCATGTGTTTGGGAAAATCCCTTTGACACTAACCTTGCCTTGTACCTGTTTATAAAACCATCACATTTCTTTTTAATTTTGTATATCCACCTTGAACTACTTACCTTCATATCTAGCTTCTTGGGAACTAGATCCCAAGTGTGGTTTTCCTGCAATGCTTCTGTTTCTTCCTGCATTGCTTCTCTCCACTCCTTCTTCTTCCTAGCCTCTTCAATGAAGAAGGCTCTTCTGCCATAGAATCTTTAGTGATGTAGACAGAGTGCTTTGTGACTAAGGATGTATCATATCCATACCTTATGGTCTTCTTACTTTCTCTTTGTGATATCCTTAAATCTTGATTGGAAGACTTGGGTAGATCCTCTCATTGCTTGTATTTGAACTTGCCTCTTGACTTCCAAGCTTTGAAGTCAATTTGTTCCTCATCCTCTGAGTTGATGTCCTCTGCTAGGTGTTGATAATTCTTGAGTGAGGGTTGGAAAATCATTTTCCAAATCATATGGTAACTTGACTTTCCTGCAATCATCTTCAAACCATGAATTATTCTAATCAAATACTACATCCCTACTAACTATGAATGCCTTGTTAGTGGGGTTCTATAATCTATATCCCTTTTGATTCTGATCATACCCACTAAATATACATTTCTCAGCCTTAGGGCCAAGCTTCCTCTGATATGTGAATGGATGTGTGCATAGGCAATGCACCCAAATATTTTGCAATGATCCAATGAAGGTTTTGTGCCATTCCATGCTTCATATGGTGTCATACCATCCAATGATTTGGATGGACGCCTATTGACCAAGTAGCTGGTTGTGGATACAGCCTCTGCCCATAAATAATTAGGTAATTTTTTCTCATTTAACATAGAGCTAGTTGTTTCAACAATTAACCTATTCCTTCTCTCTACCTCTCCATTCAATTCAGGAGTATACCTGGTTGTTACTTCCCTCTTTATGCCTCTGTCCTATACAAATAGATCAAACTCATGTGAAAAATACCTCCATCAGACCTCATTCTCTTCAAGCTCCTTCTATTTGGTTTTCAACTAGTGCCAAATATTTCTTGAAACATGTAAATACCTCATCCTTATGCTTCATGAAATAGATAATTTTCCACCTAATATAATCATCAATAAATGACACATAGTACCTTGAGCCTAAGATGGATGGATCTTTGCTAGGACCCCACACATCAGTGTGTACAACCTCCACATAGTCTTCATGGATATATCCTTTCCTGCTCAATGGTTGCCTATGAGCCTTACCAAATTGGCAAGCTCCACATTTTTATATCATGTGCTGCTTGGTCACATTGGGAATGCCAAGCACACTTTGATCCCTGCAAATTTGCTTCAAAGTTCTTTCTCCTATGTGTCCTAGCCTTTTGTGCCATATTTCCATCTTAGATAAGGTTTGATCTCTATAACTGAACTATTGGAGGAGATGGTGGATAATCACAAGAGATGAATTGGTGTAGCTAAAACCTACTTCACACCTACTACAACTGATGGCTGGAGAGTGTTGTGGGCCTCTTTAGCTAGCTAATAAGCATAAATAATCACATATGTAGCTTAGAAGCTGATCCACTAATGATAGAATCAAAACAGATAAGTAAGCGTATGATCCAAGGTTCAAAACTTCCTATTTTGGTTGATACACCTATTCAGAGTTTTGAACCATTCTCTAAGTATAGCAGTAATTAACAAAATTCCTTTTGAGGAACTTTAATTAGCTTAACAAGCTACCAATCATGAGTGATATCATAAAACATTATGGAGTATATGCAAAGTAATATGTTTAGGAATTCAACTAAGCATCCTGACATTTACGAGCCTTGATAGTCACAGACCAGTGAGCAGAGATTGATTAATATGTGATGATGGTGAGAAGGTTTACTAATGAAACTTTACAGGATTAAAATAGACAATTTTTTGGATCTATCACGCTTTAAATCATAGGAAATGATCAACGTGAGAACAAGCTCTAACAAGTTCACTATGCTAATGGAGGTATGACATAGAGATGAGAATAAGAAGTAATGATCATGTATGTATTAAATCATGTAAAAGTACAATGTCATTGGCAATAAATCATTGCTCAATGAGTGCGAAAAGAGTGAGCTACGAGATGAGCTCCTCTTCTCAATGAAGGTACATAAAAATGATCTCTCAATCTCAAGATGCATGCGGGCTTTTCATATCCTCTCTTTATAGTTTTTGTTGGAGCCAAAGATTTGAATTCAAATTCAAATATGTACCTAAAAGTGAATCCTAAAGTATAGGATTGATTCTATCTTGACTAAACTACCAAATGATACGAGATTATATGCTTCCTAACTCCTCCTGGGTTTATTCAACTTTTACAAATTTAATTCTGAAGCAAAATTACAAGAGGTTGTACATATGAAGCCTTCCAAGTGTTATGTCAATATATCAAGCTTGTGTGAGGTGATCAAGTATGTAGGCTTGGGCGCATGCATTGTTTTTGTCCATGTCATAACTGATTATACTCATACACTTACCAATGCACATAAACCTTTCATGACTACTTATAAGGGTTGTTTTATGTCTAATTATCCCTCTAAAATACCACCAACACTGAGGATCCTTTGACCATAGCATAGACTTAATTCCTGGTAATTCCCCTCCTCATAAAGCAACTTATAGGCATGGCCTACTACATCAAAAGGGAATTGAAAACCAAGTGAAAGACTTCCTTCACAAAGGACTTATAAGGCCTAGTTCTTCCCCATTTGGAGCAATAGTTCTTTAAGTAGAGAAGAAGAATAGAACTTATCAAATGTGCATTGATTATAGAGCCCTTAACAAGATCACGATAAAAAATAGATACCCTATTCCTCGAATAGATGATCTCCTAGATAAATTACGAGGGGCTTGTGTCTTCAGTAAAATTGATCTTAAATCAGATTACCATCAGATTCGTATGACACAAAGTGATATTTTTAAGATTGCATTTAGAACTCAAACCAACCATTATGAGGTTATGGTAATGCCCTTTGGACTTACTAATGCTCCTGCTACATTTGCACAAATGATGAACACCATTTTTCTTGATTACGAAGCTTTTGTTCTTGTACTCTTCAATGATATACTTGTTTATAGTAAGAATGATAGTGAGCATGAGATGTAGCTTAAAACAGTTTTTCATTTGCTATGACACACTTTACGCTTATCCTAAAAAGAGTTACTTCTTTCAACATAAGCTAGAATATCTAGGACATATTATTTCAAGTGAAGGCATGCATGTGGATCCAAAAAAGATAAAAGTTATAGTAGAATGGCATACACCACAATCAGTCAATGATGTTCGTTCTTTTCTTGTTGGCTAGTTTCGATAGGAAGTTTCTTTGAAATTTTTCTTATTTAGCATTTCCCCTCACCTTGTTATTGTAAAGAAAAAAAAAAGTGCATGGGGACTTACCCACCAATAATCCGTTGAAAACTCAAACATGCACTTGTTTTACAGTTACCTAATTTTTCACAACCATTTCATGTTCTTATTGAGGCTAGTGGTTCAGGAATATGTGTTGTTTTAATGTGAAATGATCATCCCATTGCATTTGAGAGTAGGAAGATTAAGCCCTCATATAAGAATTATAGTACGCATGATAAAGAATTCTTAGCAGTTAGTTGTGCATGCTTTGCAAATTTGGAAACACTATCTTATGGGATTTGAGGTCTTAATCAAAATAGATCAACAGGTTAATAAGCATTTATTGAATCAGCCCTTAATATCTGATCGACATCTTAAATGGGATTTATTCATTCAAAATTTCCAGCCCTTGATCCAATATCAACCTGGTAAAGCTAATGTTGTAGTCGATGCTCTTGCATTTTTTCCTTCTGCAATCCAAATTCATTCCTTTCAAGAAATGATTTCCACTTATGCATCTGATTTGTATTTCTCATGTGCATGGAATGAGCCTTTAACTAATGAAAATTATACATTTCATCATGGGTTACCTTATTTTCAACATCAATTATGCATAACCTAAGATTTTAAAAATTTTGTCATTAAAGAAATGCATGAACCATCTTACATGGGTGATAGAGGCATACAAAGCACTATTTTTGCTTGCAAAGATTTCTTCTTTTGGCCCCACATGCAAAATGATATTGCACATTATGTTTCTCACTGCATTGTATGTCAACGTGTAAAGCATCATCATGGTAAACCATTTGGATTATTAATTCCACTTCCCATTCCAAATGAACCATGGGAACAAATCTCTATGGGTTTTTCATAGGTTTTCCTATCACTATCACATAAGGATATGATTTGGACACCTCAGGCTAGAAAATTATTCTTTAAATGCATTTTCCCACATCATGAATTTCATAAAGTAATGTAATCTGATCATGACGTTGGATTTTGTAATCATTTTTGGGTTGCCTTATTTCAACATTTTGGTTCTAAATTAGATTTTAGCTCTACATTTCATCCCAAAATTAATGGAGAAAGTGATGCTACAAATGTTGGGGATGTAAGGGTCATGTGACCTTACCCCCATATTCATATATATACATCATTTATAGAGCATTTCCTCAATGGAGATCATTATGTGGGTTTCAAGGCTCCTATGCATCTGTACGTGTCTCTCCTCTCCTCTCTCTCTCTCCCTCCATCTCCTCCTTGCTCATCTTGTTCTGCACGCCAAAGCCCTTCATTAGTATCAGAGCATGTTGAAGTCTGGTGTGCAAGAAGCTTCAATGGAAGCTTAGGTCACAAGAGGTGAAAGTGCAGGTCGGCACCTCTCAACAGCTGTTCAATATTGTGGTCATAACTTGATCTAGGAAGCTCCGATTGATGTGTTTTAAAGTTCTTTGCATAGTTGAAATAGAGGTCTACAACTTCACACCACGGTGCAACTTCGGAGATTTAAAGAGGTGAAAATTCAAAAAAGATAGATTGATGTAGAAGATGAATCTACAATCACTTGAATAGTATGCTTGTTTTTGGGCCATAACTTGAGTTTTACATGTCATATTTGAGCGATTCAACTTGCTCTATGTAGGTTGAAAGGATAGCTATAATTTTGTAGAAGACGTCACTTCCAAATTATGAGTGTTTAATCACCAAAACTACAAAATATAGAGCAATAGAGTTGTAGGTGAAGGTGAAATTCACAGCAGATGCTTGTTTTGTGTATATCTTGAGCTATGCATCTCCGTTTGAGGTGTTTTATGTATCGTTATGTAGTCAAGAAAGATTAATTGGATTTTATTGAAGAGAAAAGGTTCAAATTCATAGGCTATCATCTCTAAAATAACAAAAAAGTAGAGTAGCATATTTTCACCTCGAGAACCCTAATTGCTTTTGGAGGTTCATTTTCTTGTGAAACTTCTTCGAGAGAGATTTGATGGTGTGTGAGATCTTATTTTATGAGCTTCAAGGCACTTTCCATGTATGATCATTATGGTAGCTCCTCCATAATATCGTTGGAAGAGATGGATGGATACCTCAAGGAAGTGAGGTGGTAATGCCAAAACCTGCTCTGTACCTACCCTATTTCACTTCAGGGTTATGTAGTAAGCCCTCTTAGCTTGCAAATGATACCAAATAAGTACCTATGGACTTTGGAGTTGATGCTTCAAACAATTAGTTCAAAACAGATAACTTCACAAATAGGTAGTGCTCAAAAACTTGCTATTTTGGTCTTGACACCTGCTGGATCTTTTGATCAGTGCTCACAGTACAATAGCAATTGATCAAAATCCTTTTGAGGGTATCTAATTAGCTTAGATAGCTAATGATTACAAGTGGAATCACCTAAAATGATAAACCACACACTGAAAAATCAATTTAGCAATTGGATGCTTACCCCCCACTTTTTAAGGATTGTATAGAGAATGACCAGAGAGCACTTCGACACGATTTTCTCCAAATTGGCTGAACCAACTACCTTCAAATTTTGAGAACTTAAAATATTCGATGAGCTGATTCCAAAAAGCTATAGATCATGCAAAATGATGGAGAGATCACTGAGATATGGTCCTACAAAGTTCACTGTTTTGATAGACAAAACTGATCAATGAAATGTATGTATTATAAACATTGTTGTACAAGATCATTGGCAAACAAATGATGCACAATGATAGTGGGATGAGTGAGCTATAGGGTATGCTCCTCAACCTCTACAAAAGATCAGAAAATGAGCTCCAAGAAGAGGCCATACAAGACCGCAAGTTTACAAGTCCCTTTTATAATGACTTTCTTCAAATTTGAATTCGAGATTCAAATAGGGCTTCACCTAAAAGTGCTTCCTCTAAATGAGGAGATATTCTCTCATGATAAATTTGTAGCTCACTTTCCTTCCTACCTTCACGAGATGTAGGTCCTTAAAAGATTCTTCCAAGCTCAAACACTTTTACAAGTGGTAAATGTCCAAGCAATGGTTCATGTGAGTCATCACATGCTTCCTCATATCATCCTTCAATTAAGACAAATGTGAGGGCTTGTCCAATTGCACCAACACATATGAGAGTAGAGCATGATCTTGTCACATGTTTGGCATGTGAGATGACATTGTGGTATATCTTCTTTTTTTGAGGTTCATGTCATCGTGAATTTGATCCTAGCATTGTTAGTGGATGTATAGTGGCATTGTGGTCTCTATCTCGTTTATGCCACTTGGTTATGGATTTACTTGCCGGTTGCAAATATTTTATGAGAGTTGATTTTGGACCTTTGTTGGTACTTGTATCTTTGTTTTCTTTATAGGTACATGATCCAAATTGGAGCCTTAGTTGCACATCCATTTGTCATCTTGATTGGATATTATTTTAGCATATGGTCATTAATTTGATATCTATTTACAAGTGTGATTCTTGGCATATGTGGATGATGATTCCCACCTGGTTACTTTGGTTCTAGAGTCCATTTTATAGAGGAGATGCTACCAAAATTTTGACAGATTTTATGCTAGAAGAGAACTCTAGTGGATCTTGAAGCTTGTGTGATAGATTTGTTTCATTGCTTATCTCCATTCACTTGGACTTGGTCACGCGTTGTTCGTGACAGGTTGGAGATGGGATCTTGTAGGATTTATTCTTGAGTGGGAGGTGTATTACCATGGTATTAGCATGTATTGCCATCAGCTTCTGGCATGTGTATTTGCCATTATCTTTGATTGGATCAGTGATAGGTGGTGAGAGGTTACTCATTGTTCTTTTTCTATTGGTTATCTTGTTTGATTGCTCAATTTACAGGGGATACTCTGTCGAATTTTTCCTAGGATTCCTTCACATCTACTTGATCAGTTTGGAGACTTGGTGAGCAGGTTTATGAATATATGATGTAAGTTATGCATATGGATATGCAGATGTGCCTTGGCACTTCTTCAACTTCAACCTGTACTTCATTATTCTCCTCTTCATCAAATATTTGAACCTTTGATTTACCTTTCTTCTGATTCACAACTTCTTCATCACCTGCATAAATATTGATTGTACCTTCATACCAAGTACCTTGCTCATCAAATGTAACATCCTTTAATACAAGATATTGTTTTGTGGATGGATTCCACAACCTATATCCCATCTGCTTATCATCATATCCAATGAACACATACTTTTCAGCTTTAGGTTCCAATTTGTGCCTCAATTGAGATGGAACATATGCATATGCCAAACATCCAAATACTTTGCAATGATCTAAAGTAGGTCTCTTACCCCACCATGCCTCATATGGTGTCATACCCTGCAAAGCTTTACATGGTAATCTATTGACCAAATATGTGACTGTATTTAAAGCCTCAACCCACAAATAATTTGGACAATTTTTCTCCTTCATCATGGATCTTGCAAACTCAACAAGAGTTCTATTCCTCCTTTCTGCTACACCATTTTGTTGAGGAGATTACTTGCAAGTAACTTCCCTTTTTATACCTGCATTCCACAAGTAATCACTGAACTCATTAGAGAAATACTCTCCCCCTCCATCTGACATTAGTCTCTTCAACTTTTGCCCTGTAATTCTTTCTGCATACACATGATAATGCTTGAATGTTTTGAATACCTCTGACTTATCTTTGATCACATAAATAGTGATCCATCTGGTAGCATCATCAACATAAATCACATAATACCTTGAACCATTTATACTAAAATCCTTTGATGGTCCCCACACATCTGTGTGTACCAACTCAAGCTTCTCTGAATACATAAAACCATGCTTGGAATAAGGTTTCTTATGAGCCTTACCTAATTGACATGCCTCACATCTGCATGTCATAGGTTGACCTGCAACATTAGGTAATCCAGGCATTGAACCATTATTAACCATATGTTTAATACCTCTTTCATTGAAATGTCCAAGCCTTTTGTGCGAAAGATCTAACTCAGAGATCTTATGTCCTCCATAGGTGAACAAGGCATGACCAATATTACCTTGAATCTTCAATGTGAAAAATCTTCCTTCCTTCTTCCCTGAAACAATTTGTTTATACCCATTGTTAGGGTCTTCCACAAAAACTCCTTCATTAGTGAACCTAACTTCATAACCTTTTTCAACAATTTGTCCTACACTTATCAAATTCTTTGGAATTGTAGGAACATACAAAACCTTACTCAAGAGAGTACTTACATCCTTGGCCTTCACTGATCCAATTGACTTCAAATTATGCTTCGTATTGTCATCTGTTTGAACTACATGATTAGTTACCTTATTTTCCAAATCAGTCATCAAATTTATGTTGCCACTCAGGTGATTGCTACACCCTGAGTAAATGTAGAAGACTCTTTGGTCTTCACTTTGCCTTTCACAAGTTGCATTCATGATCAAGGTTAAATCCTCCTTCTGATCTGAAGCATAATTGTAGTAGGTATTGTTGTATTGTTGGCTTTGGAATCCTCTACCTGCATTTCTTCTAAAATAACCTCTACTACCTCTACCTCTGAAATTACCTCTTTGATTTCTGCCACCTCTTCCTCTTGAATTAAAGTTCTAATTATATCCACCATTATTCTGAGCATTAAGCCAACAATCATGAGCTAAGTGATTTATCTTACCACAAATCCAGCAAGCTTTGACTCCATCTTTATTACTTCTGCCTCTTCCTCTACCTTTGTCACCTCCTCTTCCTCTTAGGAAGTTAGCCTGAATAGTTGTACCTTCATCTTCATTTGCTTGTTGCTTCCCTTTGCTATTCTTCTTCTTATCCTTTGAATACATTGCTTGACCTGCACTCGTATCACTTTCACCTTTGACATCCTGCTCTAAAGTTAGCATGTGTCCTAGCAACTCATTCAAATCAGGAGTAAAATGATCTATTGATAATTCCGTAGACAAAATGAATGGCTTCCATTTGTCATCACCTCTCAAACCTATGAGGATTTGCCTTACCAATTTATCCTCCTCAATATGTTCATCAACTGCTCCTAGTGCATCTACAATGTCCTTCATCCTTGTTACATAATCTGAGATGGATTGAGAGGACTTTTTCTTGAATGTGGTAAACTCTGCCCACAAGGATGCCTTCCTTGACTTTGTGGTGTTTTGGAAATGATCCTCCAAAGCATTCCATATATCACTCGCACTTTCACGACCTCTAATATGAGGTAGCAAGTAGTCATTAACTCCCATATAGATAATGCTCCTAGCTTGAGCATCTCTCTTCATCCAAGTCTTCAAATCTAAGAATTCATCCCTAGTTGGAACACTAGGATCTCTGAACTGAGGCTTTTCCTCTTCACTTGTGATATAACCTATCAATTCTTTGCTCATAAGATGAGCTTCCATCCTCATTGACCATGCTGGATAGTTTTCTCTATCCAATTTCTCTATCTAAAGAGAATCTCCCATCCTTTCTTCACCTGTGTATTCAATCCTTCAATCTTTATGAGGAATAAGGTTACCTTTGCTTCGAATGATACTCCTTTTGTCTTCCTTGATATCTTCTGTCCTCCTTCTCAAGCTTTGCTTTAAAGCTTTGTTTTAAAGCTTTGCTTTCAAGCTCTGCTTTCAAGCTTTGCTTTCAAGCTTTGCTTTCAAGCTTTGCTTTCAAGCTTTGCTTTCAAGCTTTGCTTTCAAGCTTTGCTTTCAAGCTTTGCTTTCAAGCTTTGCTTTCAAGCTTTGCTTTCAAGCTTTGCTTTCAAGCTTTCACTTTTTGTATCTTCAAATGTTGAATGCTTTATAACTGCAGCAGTCGAGGTCCTCCTTTCTTCAATTTTGATGCTTCCTGCTCTAATACCACTAATGGAGAGTCTTAATCTCCAAAAGAACAAGTTATCCTTGAAGTTAGAGCACCTCTATATCAAGAATAACTTAAAACCTTCACCAATTTGGAGGATCAATGATCAACTATCAGAATTTTGAACAAACTATGAAGAAGATGACTACACAGAAAGTCTACTGCATATATCTCACTCTTTGACTTACCTAATGTGTAAAGTTTTTTATAAAACTTTGTACAAGATGTGGCTTATAGTTCATGCACCTCCTCGAAGTTAAATCATTCCAAAAGACTCAGTAGATCTTGAGAAATGATCTTAACAAGTTACCTATGTCTAAAACTGTAGTTCTTTACAGTCGACTTTGACACCTGCAACTTCTGAAGCTTGATTCTCCCAAATTAAAACCCCTCTAAGCAAATGATTTTAGCCATACATGGATTATCTTTCAACTTAGATTTTGACTCTTCATTTGTGCAAAACTTTACATTGTGCACTGAGAACTGATCATTTCTTTGACTATCGGGATTGCGCCTATTTTAAAAGACACTGACTACTTTCTCACATATGAATGTTCCTACACATAATTCTCACAGCCTGTTTACAATTAGGCTTTCAAACTTTAACCATAGACTCATTAATTATGGAGTTAGATACCTCCAAAAGGATTCTTGAAATGAGCAAGCACAGAAGGAGAACACACAAAAAAATCGGGTGCAACTTTCCTTCATTACTGAAAAGTTTTACATCTGGATGAGAGAGATATCTTACTCACTTTACAAGTGTCTAATGACTTCTAATTCTCATCAATTCTTGTTCTCTCACACTCTCTCATATTTTCCCTGACATTTTTCCTTGTATATATAGACAAAAATGTACAAGCTCATAACCATACAAAAGTATAAGTGAGCTAACTCTAAGTTAAGGTACATATGTATACATATCTTCATTCTCTGAACATATACTTTCTTCATGCTTCATATCTTGACCTGTTCTTCAATCCTTGACTTCAAAAATTCATCAAAATTTCAATTGTTGATTGCCTTGCACCAACAATGTGAAGATTGGGCCACCAGAATCCTACAAAGAGGATGGCTTTGATTATCTTATCGGAGCCAAAATGACCTCCTGCAACACCTTGGTGTGCAGTCTCTAGTATGCTCAAATAATCACTTTCATGAATACATTGTCTTAGGTATCCATCTCATCCTTGTTTGTATAGATTGTCGCCAATAAGTGAATAGTCTTGTGCTTCTTTCTCTAGACTGCATTGTGGTGCTAAGGTCATTCCTTGAAGGAATGTTTTCATCCTCAAGTACGTCACTAAAGGTTCACTCCATTCTGGTGTGAAAGACATGTGATATAATGTGACATGTTCTACAGGTGGTCTTGCATAACAAACAGGGCATTCTTTACACATCTTGTAGACATGTACTTCCATGGAAGGCCAATATACTCCTAGTCTTTGCACAGTCTGCAATGCATGATATTTTGAATGATGTTGCTTTAATGCACCTATGTGTGTTAATTGCAACCAATTCGCATGTTCTGATTCAGCTACACAACAAGCAAGAATCTTTTGATTATCTTGTTTATATATACTTCTTGCTATTATTTGATATCTTTATGACTTGGTAATCTCTCCTTCTTTGATCCTTATCCTAGGATTCTTGGGTCCATATGTGAGAATAGGGACAATAGACTTAGCCCATTCTAGTACTATCTCAAGGTTAAACAAATATGCATCTGGTAATTCATTTGCTACTCCTTGAGGAGCTTCTCCTGTGGTTAATCTTGAGAGGTGGTCAACTCTGAGGTGGGTCTTTCCCTTCCTCACTACTACTTCAAAGTCATACTCCATGAGTAATAGAAACCAACATATCAGTTGTCCTATGTTACATGGCTTATTGACTAAGTACACTAATCCTTGGTGATCTTCAAAGAATTTGAACTTATTTGCCAACAAATAATGCCTGAATTTCTTTACTGCATAGATCATTCCTAATCCTTCTCGTTCCGAAGTGGTCTAATTTCTTTTTGCTGCATTCAACTATCTACTCGTGTAAGCTATAGGGAGGTCTACATTACCTTCATTTGTGGGTTGTACTAACACACATCCTATGACATAGTTGGATGCATCCACATGTACATGGAATGGCTTGCTCCAATCCGGGGTTGTTAATATAGGTGCTCAACACAAACGTCGTTTAAGGTCATTGAATGACTTTTCACATTCATCTGTCCATTCAAACTTGGTCAAAAGAGAGTACAAAGGCTTGGCTATGATTCCACACATGTGTATGAAGTGTTTGTAATAACCGCAATGGCCCATAAAAGCTTGTACCTCTTTTATGTTGTTTGGCATAGGTAGATCTACAATTACTTTCACTTTTTCTTCATCCGTAGAGATTCCATTCTTTGACACAATGTGTCCTAGAATTTTGCCTTGTCTGACCATAAAAACACTTTTTTTTTTGTTCAGAAAAACTTGATATTCTCGACATTTGTCAAATACTTGCCTTAGTTCTCGTATATGGGTCTACCTCATATTCAAATGAGTACATATATCATCGACATAAACTTCCAAATTCTTGCATAAGAATTCCTTAAAAACATGACACATAAGTCGTTGGGAAGTGGCAGATACATTTGCTAGCCCAAATGGCATCACATGAAATGCAAATATGCCCCATTCTCTGGCAAAAGCCGTCTTGTGTTGATCTTTTGGAGCAATGGCTACTTGATTATAGCCTGAGAAACCATCAAGAAAGCTATAAACTTCCTTGCCCGCAACTCTTTCCAATAAGTGTTCCATGATAGGAAGAGGATAAATGTCTCTAATCATGGTGGCATTAACTTTTTTAAGGCTAATACACACGGGCAATTTTCCATTCTTTTTGGGCACAATCACAATGGGGGATACCCATTCAGTATGCTCAATTTCGTAAATGAATCTTGCTTCTATCAAACGATCTATTTCTTCTTTAATTTTAGCAGCGTAGTTATCATTGTATTTGTATGGTTTCTGTTTCGTAGGTTTTACATTTGGAGTCATAGGGATTCTATGGGAGCATATATCTGTGTCTACTCCTTTCAGGTCTTTGTAACTCCAAGCGAATACATCTCTATATTCACCCAATAGGGCAATTAACTCTTCCTCTTCATTCGTCAAATCATGCCCAATGTATGTACATTTTTCTTCTTCTCCTTCTATGGTGACTATGATTTTTTTGGTTTTCTCTCAATTATCCTATACTTCTCCAACATGGGCTTTCCTTTTAGGCATTTGTACCATGATTCTCTATTTCATACTTCTTGAAATTCTCTGGTACTTCCATGAGTAGTTCTTCTTCTCCTTTGGTCTTAGGTGATTTCTTTCTCTTCTTTGGTTTGCTCTTTGTATCTTTTAGGGATGGCTCAAGTTGTTCCATTTGACTTTCCTTTTCTTCTTCAGGGTTTTTGGCTTCTACAAAGTAAAGATGTTCCTCTTCTGTAGAATAGAAGGGTTCCATGATAACGGATTCTAGGTCCTCGTCATCACTACTCTTCTCTTGGTCTTGGGTCGATTCCATGCATTCTTCTAGGATAAAGTCTTCCTCAATAGGTTCAATCATAAAAATGGAAATGTCATATCCATCTTCATCATAGTGAGGGGTCCATTGTTCTTCGTTCACTACTATGTCCATTGTGGCTAAGATTTCTACCCAACCGTGAGGCTCGAATTCCTCGTCTGGAAACACTATAGGTGCGTAAGCTGGGTCTTGAAGGGTTAGTGAATGTTGTTTTGAACCTAAAGTCCTGGCTTCTAACCATTCTTGCTCTTGTTTTGCTACTTTACACATCCATAGATGAGTATCTTTGTGTAACCATGAGGGGTCTGACTCCAATGAGTGTGCCGATTCTGTTACTTCTTGTGTCTTATGGATGGTATTCCATTGTATTGGGGGTACATCTCAATGGGAATAGTCTTTAAGATTGACTTTAGTAGTCACTCCTAAATGTTGCAAGTACAAGGAATTAGTTCCTCAATCTTGTACGATTTGCAACTGACGCATGAATGGTCATCCTAAAATCATCTCGTAAGCATGATTTTTCCCAAAATCACAAATGGCAAAAGTATGCTCAAACTCCACATCACAAGTGGTGAGAGATATGCCTTCTAGCATTAGGGGAAAAAGTGAGCCCTACATGTGCCTTGTAAGGATCCTAATTTTTAGGGATTAAAATGCTTAATCTAGGAGATTATGGGTCAATGGAAAACCACTGGTGGTATTGACGAATATAATGTTATTTGAAAGGCATGTGTACTTGAATATTAAAAAGGATATTTTTATGACCCTTGGATGTTTTATTTAAGGGCTACGACTGAAAGGAACATAAAATATAGAGATAGAGGCTTTGACATGCGTTAGATGGCACAGTAGAGAGAGAGAGAGAGCCGTTCGCGAGTTTTTCTCAGATGCTTTGCATGTTTCTTGACCCTTAGATGAGGGGAAATCGGATGGTTAAGCGCATTTGGGGCTGAGAACAACTTTTGAGCTGATGTGCACCATCCGATAGAAGGGGAATCTCAAGGCCGTCCGCGTTCGGTGTTGAGCGCAAGTTCGTGGGAGCTTACAATCGTCTGATCATTCCTTGATCCAATGCTAGAGGTGAAAAGGCGCATTTTCTTTATGGCATCTTGATCTCAGCCATTAGATGTTCGCTTGATCCAATGGCTTGAAATTTAGGCGCCCAAAATGGGAGGAATTCAACTAGAACCATTAGATTTAGGATGAAATCCGAGGGCTTACATCCAAAGGTGCATTTTTTTGAATGCTTTACATCTCAACCCTTCCCTTCTCTCAAATACAAGGGCTTTAGTTCATTCCTAAGGCTTTCAAAACCAGTCACACACCTAAAACCACTAGTTCAAGGAGGTTTTCTCCTCTTTCACCACAAAGAAACCATGGAAGCCTATGCCTAGCCTATGTGATTAAGGGACTAGACTGTGTCCACCACCCTCTTCTCATTGGTCCATCCCTAATCACTCCTTAATCTAAAAGGCCCATGCATGGTTCATTTCTTCCCCTAATGAGTAAGCCTAATGGTTTGGTTTTTCTATATGTCCTTCAACCATCTGTAGTTTCATCCTGGTGGGTCTTAATGATGGCTTACCCCAACGTTTCCATAAAGCGGTGGTAGTGATGGCTACTCCGGCTCCTGAATCTAAGATGGCTTTAGTGGTGTAGCGCTGGTGGGTTATTGGAAGATAAGTGTTACCTTCCTCTCCCTCGCTTACATCTCCGATTCGTTCTATGGGTATCTTGGGTACCTTCTTGTGTGGTCCTATCTGGGAGTGACTAGTAGCAACCTCAGGGAATTGATTTGCTACATGCTTCCACAATTCTAGTTTAATCTTTAAGTACTCCTCTAGAGTGAGATGACACTGTACTTGGGTGTTCTTTATCACTTCCGTGTTTCTAGGGACTACTGATTCTTCACTCCTCACTAGTATAGTGGGTGCTCTCATACTAGTATACTTGGCTTCCCAAGGTCCTGTGAACTGAGGTAATTCTTACAAAGAATTGTATTCAAAATGTGTGTGTTCACTCCGTTGTTCTTCCTCTACATCCTCGTAAATAGAGGGGATGTCTTGGGGAAATGGCTCTTGCAAGTCATCTATTTCTTGAATAGGAGGATGGGTTTCATGTTCTTTTCTCCACTTCTCTTCTTGGATTTCTCTCAGAAATTGGTGTGAGTACTTATGTATGGAAGACAAGTTTTCTTCAACCTCTGTTCTTGGTACTTGAGACAGGGATGGTGCATTCCTTTCCTGTGTCTCCGAGACCATAGGGCTCCTATACTGATTCTTTTTCTCCTTGCTATCAATCAGGTAATCTAACCTCTCCAGTAGTCTTTGAAAGTGTAATTCCAGTTTTGCCATGTTATTCCCATTAAGATAATGAGAGGCCTCGAACATAGTTTGTGCTAATTCTACCATCTTCATGCAGAGTTTAGTCCTCTCAATTGCTAAGTCTGCTCGTGGATAGCTCTTACTCATTTCAGCTATCTGGGGTCCTTCTTTTAGTCTATCTTGATATGCACGAAACATCATGTCTAGGATTTTTGGTATAGGTTCCGCTAGAACTGATCCTGATCTCTGAGCTAGGTTCTCCTGATTAGATTCTTGAGAAGTCAACTCTAGGATTTTAGCTATAGACTCCTTCAGACTTCCTTCCAACTCAGTTATCTTTTTACTCCATTTCCTCTTAATTCTTTCTCTAGAATCCTTCCAAGATTTCATCTTCTTGTTACTAGATTCTCCAACTTCACTAGTTCGAGCTATTTTCTCAGGATTAAGTTGTTGCTTCTGTAAGAGCACCTGGGCTCTTGTTATATCTTGGATAGGCACGTATGTAGGATTGGATCCATCTGCATTGGTACAATTCCTATCACGTTGATCGGTGTCACTTTTGAAACATTAGCACGGTTCTTAGGAAAATCTTTGATGACATGATCTTTACCACACTCGGCACAAAAACCTTGTATGTTATAGTATTGTGACTCTCCTGCTATCAGAGGATGTGGACAATCCTTTATGAAATGACCTCCTTGGCACCTAAAGCATTGTCCTCTAGGGCCCTGGGGTCTTTGTTGTCTCAATTGGGGCCGTTGATTAGGGTTGGTATACATCACATTAGCATAAACGGCCTCCCAACTGGATTGAAATGGTGGACTATCGTATTGATATGTTTCCACATGTTCTGGTGACTCTATGTAATATGTGGGTGGACTATCTATGTGGGTAGAGTCAAAACTATTAGAATTAGAGTCACTTTCTATGATTAGGGGTGAAGAAGGCACTAAAGCCCTATTGAGATTTTTCTTCTACAGCAACATATTTGACTGGGATGACATTAGCTGGTGGGGGTGATTGCTGAGCTAATATAGGTTGAGGTTTGTGTTGAGCCTAATAAGGATAGTTCTAAGAAGGCCTATAGTAATGAGGTTGAGCATTGTATTGGCCTTGATACCTACTTGGTTGAGGGTATGCTTGCAGGTAGTTCTATCGTACTACTTGTTTGTTGTGTGGGTAGTCTTGAGCCGTGTGATTCATGTATCATCTCTCAATCGTACAGTGTTGGCCACTAGGGTTGGATTGCGGTTGTTTTGCATTGGGACACACATGCCATATGATCACCACCATAGGTGTAACAACGCTTGTTTTTTGTTAACCTGGGAATTTGCTTGCTAGAAACTCCTAGTTTCTGGGCCACTTTTTCTGCTAGATCCTCTATCGAGCTAGACAATTTTGAGGATGCTAGAGATGAACATTCTGAATCCTTATAGACTTTTGAGAGTTCCAACTCATCTCCAAGGTTGTCCTCAATGTCGATACAAATTCTTACACATTGCGTTAATATTCTGGGTTCCTTCAAGTATACATAGGAGCATAGTTTAGAGCTCAAGAGGCGATCTAAAAACAATGACACTTGTTTGGCTTGTGACGGCAACTCTTGCATCGGGCATCTCTCAACATATTTTCTAAACCTACGTCGTGCAAGTATAACTGTTTCTTGAGGGGTCTGTTTGAAGCTATGAATCAACGAAGAAGTATCATGTCTGATTCCACTTTTAGAGAATTCTGTGATGAATGACTCTAAGAAGTGATGGATATCTCTAAATTGCCTTTGTTGCAATGGTTGGAACCAAGTTGAAGCTGTGTTCTTTAACATTAGTCCAAATGCATTGTATTGCGTGAACATGTCTTCTACTTACTCTACTCGTAGCACTTGCTTAAATTCCGCAACATGATCATAGGGATCTCCTGTCCCATTAGAGTAATTTTTCATTGACTTTACTAATTGAGTGGGTCTTAATATCCTTGGGTGTTCACGTGGTCTAGGTAGAGGAAAATCATCTCTACCACCTTGTATTCTAGGTTCCCTTTGTCTTTCCACTCTATCGGTGTCCATGGTGGTTCTCTCTCTCTCCCTATGGGATGAGTGAAACTTACTTCTGGTCTCTCTTTGTTCTTCTCTCTTTGAGTACCATGAGTTGAGGATGTTCCAGCACCCTGATGGCCCGTGTTTACATTTGTTCAAGATGGAGGGAATACTAAATCGCCTCTCCATGTGTAGGTATTTCTCGCGTGATCTGGTACTACAAATACTCATTCTAAAGTGTCATCCAGGTATGCAACCTTTCTAGGTGTATCTCGGTCCTTGAATTCATAAATCATGATGGAGCCTACCTCCCTAGGTTGTTCCATTTGCTATCTCCAAAACGCTTCATCGGTTTCCTTATTCAGAAACAATTTGATGCTTCTATTATCTTGAGGGATCCAATCTAGGATTAGTACTCTTGTTAGTACATATTTCCCTCTAGGTGTCCTAGGTTCTTCTCCTAGTGGTTCTTTTCCTTGGGTTCTCGCTTCCGTTTCTAGCTAAACTACACCAAACTCATTGGTATGATTTGGTTGAGTACTTATGATGTACATTGTTCCTTCTTTTTCTATGTATGTGTCTCTCTGGAATTTCACCACTGGACGTTCCAATCCAATGGGTTAATCAGGATTGTGAAATTGCACCACGGATCTTTGCAAACCATCCTCGTAGATGCGAGCACCTAATTGGTTGGTTCGTACATATTCTAATTGAGTTCTATAGGGTCCTTCGGGTCTCTCCAAATATGCTATGTTTTACCCTCCTTTTGGTCTTTCATTGCTAAAAGCCATTTTTGACTTAGTAGTATCTGAGCTCAACTCGTAAGGGTAGCTATTCAATTGCTGAATCCACAAACGTGCATTAGTTCCTACACTTGCTTCAGATGATCTAAGGCTTCATCGGTCTGACTTACCTATATGCTTGCATGACCTAAGGTTCATGAATTTACTTCTTGAATCCCTCAGTACGCACTCTGATTGTTAGTGTTGCTTTGTTCTTTATTGCTTGTTTCCTTTTTTTAATCCCTTTAAATTCTTGTCTTGTCTTCACTGTATGCGTCAGGATTTGACTTTCCATTGTACTTTTTGAGTTCTCATTCTGTCAGACTTAAGTTCTTTCCTTTAGGTTTTCGTGTCGCACACTTTTATCTTAGCCTTGAACTTGAAAAATTAAGTCTCTTGAACTTGATGCGTTCCTATCATCTTTCTAATTTAATTTGATTGCTCTAATGCCCAAGAAGTCACACTTCCCAAGCCTTGCGTTCTTCACTGCCTTGCCTTGATTGCCTTTGATAGCCCTTGCTAGACCTGTAAAATTCCAATGTTTAGACCAATTCTTAAATTGATGATCAAGCACTTTGATATATACACCTTTAAGGGTCCTCTCTCCTTTGACAAACTTTCTCCAATGCCCCCTTTCTTTTCTAGTCCCACAAATGGTCAATTTTAAATTATCTTATCTAAAAATCAACGTGTTCTTCTTGAATGGATCTCAAATGAAAAAGATATGAGCGTTCAAGTCCTCGGGGGTACAAATTGACAGACAAGTTTTTCTTCAATTATGAGCTAAGGGGTCTCCAATGAGCTTAATCACCCGAAAATTTTCTCAAAATAGCCTCAAAATTGACCAAAAAATTAAACCCTAATTTTGGCCTTTTGGGTGGACAATCGTGATGGTCTGAGACAATCACGATGGTCTAGGACCGTCGTGATGGCTCAAGTGAACCGTCGTGATGGAGTGGTACAATTGCGATGGTCCGATGGTGCGAGGCATCGCGATGGTCTAAGTGAAGCGTCACGATGGTCAGTCTAGCGAGCAATTGCAATGGCGTGAGCCCGTCGTGATGGTGAACGGTCAATGCAATCATTGCAATGGCATGAGCCCATCGCGATGGTCATGGGGCGTGATGGCTTGAGCCAATCGCAATGGTTAAATTTTGAAGCATCGTGATGACTTCCTCGTATCGTCGTGATGGTCTATCTTGACATGTGGTAAGGGATCATCATGATGGCGTGGGCCAATCGCAATGGCATGGGGTCGACGGGATTGTCACGATGGTCAGTGACCGTCGTGATGGTTCAACTGAACCATCGTGATGGTGTGAGACCGTCACGATGGTCCGACCGAGCCATCGCGATGGTGTGAGCCAATCGCGATGGTGCGACACAATCACGATGGCGTGAGCCCGTTGTGATGGTCCACAAAAATGCAAATTTTGAGAGTGCACCTGTGGATTTGTGTGTGCGCGAGGATTGCGTCCACCCTGATGTGGTTGCCTACCTCAAATTCCGCATTTGCTAGACCATCGTGATGGTATGACACAGTCGACAGATTTTGACAGAAAGTGAATTTTTTACCTTTTGGAAGCTTTCCTGCTGCTCTGGAGCACTGTACTTGCAAGAAAACTCAAAAACACACACATCACAACAAGCACAAAAGCTCTCTCTCTCTCGCACGCACAAATGAGGGGAAATGAGGACAATGGGTGGATATGGTGAATTTTTTTATTTTTTCGGGGGAAGAGGATGATGCGATGGTGAAGAAGGAGTGTAGGGGAGATGAAAAACACTAAAAACTAATTAAAAACAACAACAAAAACTGAAATTTTTACCTTCCAAAACCACTTCTTGCTATACTCTTACCATCACATATTCGTCATAGACTCGATCCCCGTCAACTGCGCCAAATTTGGTGTTGCTCTAGCACAATGGTAAGTACCACGTTAAGAAGCTCCACCTCCTTAATGTCGATCCGTAGAAGAGATAGGAGTGATGTGAAGATCGTGAATGCGAGATGTAGTGAGAGTGAAGGTGAGAAGCATAGAGATGCACACACACATGTAAGAGACAAGCAAGACACAATGGAAGGTAGGAAAAAAGAATCTATTCTCAAGATCTCAATTACAACTCAAAATAGCTCTAAGCTCTTCGCTACTCATGCAAGCTAACCTCAAAAATGAGATTTCTAGCTCTCTTTATAGTTTTTAGACTAGTTTTGATCGGTTTCACATCTAGTGACTGGCATAGTTAAAAAATAGGTTGTAGGTGCTATTTGAAGGTCTAAACAAGGTCTAAAAATAGCCAAAATTGGTAGGCTCATTCTACCTAAGCTCCTCAAGCTTGAGGACTCCTCGGCTTACACAAAATG
This sequence comes from Ceratopteris richardii, assembly GCA_020310875.1. NCBI lineage: Eukaryota > Viridiplantae > Streptophyta > Polypodiopsida > Polypodiales > Pteridaceae > Ceratopteris > Ceratopteris richardii. The sequence continues at coordinate 67,436,625 of CM035412.1, forward strand.
GAGCTATTAATTACAAAACTGGTTGTTCTATGTTACATATGGTACAAGAGTGATGAAAATCACTGTTGAAAGTTTTTGAAAAAGTAATAAAAAACATATTTCTTTTGAAAAACTACTCCGCTTGGCTCCCCACTACTTCTTCATAGTTCCCGTTGATGGGGGAAGTATCTCAACCCCTATGCAAGGATGAAGTGTCAATGATCTCCATAGCTAACCTTCTTTGACCTCTTCACACCAAAAATGCTCTTTCTCAGTGCTTATGTAGAGAAATCCTCTGAGCTTTTGTAAAACTTTAGTAGACACCAAGGGCTTTCCAATAAAAAAAAATTCACTTCAAATGGATTATTACACAAAGAGAAACAATGTCTACAACATGAGCTAGTTGAATGCTCACAACTGCTAGTCAAACAAAGACCTCACTTCACTCCAACAAGCCTTTTCTCAGAGAGTATATAGAGAATGAATCTCAAAATCAAGTCAACTTCAGAGCACTCTAATAGCTAACCAATAACACTAAAATCATAGCAAATGGATAAATAGAGAAGGAGAACCAGCCCTTACAACAGAGAGCCAAATATTTCCAACAGAGCCTACACACAGAGAGGGATATCAATCACACAAATTCATTAGAATGAATGTTTCTCCCAGACTGCTTAGAGAATGCTCCAGAGAATCGATGAGCATAAAATAGACTCTTCATTACCTTCTTCGTCCAACTCTACCAATGTTGCTTTGCCTTTGTTGATTGATTGTGCTTCATAGCTTTATGAAGATCTCCCCCTCCATGGTGAAGTCATGCTTGAACTATCTTCATTGACGGAACACCTTGGGCCGCTTAACTCTAGGTCGATTTGTTCTTCATCATGTCCATGCTTTTCTTCTTCATAGTCCTGCATACAATCATACTTCTCATACCAAGGGAGTAGCTCATCAAATGCTACATCCCTTGATATCCTCAAGTCCTTTGTGTTTGGGTTGAAGCACCTGTAACCTTTATGATCATTTGAATATCCTAGAAACACACACTTTTCTGCCTTTGGTTGTAGCTTGTGCCTCAATTCACCGTACATAACAAGTACATCCAAATATCTTCAGGTGGGAAAGATGAGGTTTCTTACCATAATAGGCTTGATATGGTGGCAAGCCATGGATCCCTGAGGTAGGAGCCCTATTCATAAGATACACGACGGTATTTTCTGCATCACTCCAAAACATGTTAGGTACATTCATCTCATTATGCATTGCTCTAGTGATCTCGGCAATTGTAGCTCAAGCGTAAGCACCACCTCCTTTACTTGTCAATTTGCGGAGACGTGAGGACCGGTATGAAGACCAAGAGCAAGTGAAGGCACAAGTGTGTGAGTGAAAGCACACAAGCATGCACACACACATGCACACACAAGGCAAGATCAAAGAAAGGAACAATGGAAAGCTTCTATTCCAATGGAAATCTCTTACAAAAGCTCTATTTTCTAACAAGCTAACCTCAAAAATGAGCTCTCTAGCTCTTTTTATAGTTTTTTTACTAGTTTTGGCCCTGTCTAGACCTAGTGTCCGGCCTAGTTAAAAATTAGGTTCTAGGGCTTATTTGAGGGCTCAAACGAAGTCTAAAAGTTATGAAAATTGGTAGGATGATACTTCTAATACTCCTCACGCTCGAGGACTCCTCGTCTAGAACAAAATGGAGTTACAAAAATGGAAAATGGTATTTACAATGGTTTTAGTGATGAAAATCACTATTTTTGTAGGGATTTCCTCTGAAAATTTGACATACACTTCTTGGATTTCCCTACTTGCTCCTCTTCTTGTGTGTCCACTTCTTTGAAGCATTCCTTTGACTTGTGCTTGATCTTGAGTTCCAACACTCCCCCCTCTCTCGAGTCTCTCGTCCTTGACAGACCCTTGTGGTAATGGTTGTTCCATGTAGTGCTTTGAGAGGTAGTGTCCCTCCTTTGTATGTGCTTCGTCCCTTTATTCCAGTGAGAATGTGTCATTGTAAACTTCCATAAACTGCTAGTTTCTCAAAAGAGGCTGTCAAGGTTGAGTTGGAGCCATTGCAGGGTATGAATCATGTCCTAGGTATTGATGTTGTCCTCGTGATGTCTTCTCGATCGTCCAAAGGTGATGTTCATAGTAGTCATGCCAAGTACTCATAACCCATAAAGAACGATGGGTAAGTGTGTTCGTGCATGGGTTGAGGAAAATATGTGCCTTGTGCATGGCCTTGAAATGTAGCCCTATGCAAGCGTACTTGGAAAATGCATTGGAAGAAGTATGGTGCAAAAATTGGGGGTCTTGAGCTAAGTGCTCAAGGGTATGCCGACGAAGAGGTTTCCTAATCTATCATGGTTATGGTGTTGCCAAAGTAAAGATACTTACCATGATGAAGGGTCGATCGATGTTTATCTCTTTGTGTTGCACACCCGGCCTATGGAATGGAACATTGTTGATGAATGTCTGTGTTGATGGTCCACTAATGAGATTTTTTGAGTGGCTGGTCTTGTCTCCTCTTTTCAAAGCAACATTTGCCAAATACTGAGAATTGAATTTCTTTATATTCCTTGACAAACAACATTGGGTAACTACACCAAGCTTAGTTTCACATATTCTATTTAGCTCACCATAAGTAGGAGTCCTCCCCTAGTATACATACAAGGATTTGCAAGGTACCAGAACTACCCCTAGTAGATATCCTTTGGATGCTCTCATACATACAGCAGTTAAGCATCGCTCAAGTTGTGGACCTTCAAGATCTTCCCTCCTGCCATGGTAAGGGGAAGCAATAGTTGACTATTCCATGTTCATGCCAACTGCTTGACATCTACCAAATAAAGTAGCAATAATATCATTTGTTAGCCGAGTCACACTTCTATCCAAACTAATAGATGCCCAGGAATCAATGGTTCTATTTTTCAACTAAGTATGACTCATTCATGTTCCATGAGCCAAACCTGGGAACAAGTTCTTTCTCTCTCTCTTTTTCTTTTCTTTTTTTTTTGCGGAACAATGTCACAAAACAAGAAGACAAAGGTTAGTATCAACAAATGGTTTACATGTGTCAATGTGCTCTTGTGCATGGGACTCTCAATTGTGTCTATGCACGACCATGTAATGTGGCCCTATATTAATGCATACTTTGGAAATGCATGACCTGAATGGTGCAAAAGATAGGGTTGTGCAAGGAGCACGTGGTTGTTGCTCATTGAGGCTTTCACTGTTATTTGCGGATGTTGATGCCATCTGTGGTGGAGGTATCGATTGGATCTTGAGATGACAACTGATCCTTCCTCCTTATAGGGATCTGTGTAGTTTTCTAACTCTAATGAAATACATTGTTCATGAACCCAAACTTGAAGAGGTTGAGTCCTTAAATTTAAGTTGACTGCATGGTCATAGATCCAATCTTGTCCCAAGACAAGTGGCTCTGTAAGGTCCTCATCATGACACATTAGCATTTTGACTATCATTGGAACATCTTGAAGGTAGATGGGAAGTTCCACCTCGCCCAAACAAGGGGTTTCCATACCTCCCAATCCTATGAGATAGGCTTCTATGGGATTGATGTCCAACTCGAGGACTTGGCAGTAGGAAAGTCTAACTACACTACTTGTTGCACCTGAGTCAATCAATGCTTTCACAATCCTTGCATGCTTTCCTTGTCCTATCTCTATGGTCACAAAGGGGCATCGGTTGATTCCTTGAGAAGTAATTAAGCCCGATTTTTGGCACATGTCCATGTGATATTTTGGGGCTTTCAGGTTGACATTGAGGCCTAGTAGCCTTAACTTATTTTGCCTTATGTTCTTTCTAGCCTCTGCCTATGCTTCTTCTCTAACTCTTAACTCCTCTTCTTTTTGCTTCTTAGCAGTGTTGAGTCTCATTAGCATATCCTCTGTAAGAGGTTCTTGGTATAACTTGACTCAACAACCACTTATATAATTTGGCAAGATATCACCTTCTAAAGTGGCCAATTAAACAGCACCGCTAGTGAAAATTCTATTAATGATCATGGGTCCACATCCTTGCTTTTCCAATTTACGGGCATGTTGCTTTAGCGTATACACCAGCACTAAGTCGCCTTCTTTCAATCCTTTATCCTTGATGTGTGCATCGAAGTATGCCTTTTGTCCTTTCTTTGCAGCATAGATGCATGCTGCCGCTCGTAGCCTTGTCTCACCTAAGCATTCTAGATCAAAGATCCTAGAGGACAACTCATGTCCATTCCACTCATGCTCTTGTGCTACTTTTAAAGCCGGAATTAAGAAATCTAATGGTAGCACAACATTCTATCCAAAGACCATCTAAAATGGGGTGGCATTCAGTACCGTTTTATAGGCAACTCCATAAGCCCAAACAGCATGATGTAGCTATTTGTCCAAATCGGAGTGTTTATTATTACTAGTTTTGTCAATACGTTACATAGAATCTTGTTTGTGCTCTCAGCTTGTCCGTTAGCTTGTGGATGATAGGGGGCAGACTTTTTTATGTTCTACCAAGAATTCTTGGAGCAGATTTTCAATGACTGCATTCAAGAAGTGCGTACCTCTATCACTCACTAACTCTATTGGTAGTCCATATCTTGTGAACACATTCTCGAATAAGAACTTAGTTGTAGTCTGAGCATCATTCTTTGTGGTGGCTTTTACTTCTACCCACTTGGTCAGGTAGTCTATGGCTACAATAATGTACTCTTCATGGGAGTTTCTAGCTGGGAGGTTAATAGGACCGACAAAGTCTATACCCCACTTCGAGAATGCACGTCCTCCCATCATTGGTCTCAAAGGCATCTCGTCTTTTCTAACCGGATATTGTGCACGTTGGCATGTGTCACATTCCTTCACATAGGTATGTGCATCCATATAAAGAGTGGGCCACCAAAGTCCTGAGAATAGAATGGTCTTGATTACTTGATTAGGTCCAAAATGTCCACCTGCAACACCACTGTGTGCAATTTCTAAGACTTTCAAATAGTCTGATTCATGAACGCACAGTCTTAGGTAACCATCTTTGCCTCTTCGGTATAGGTTTTCTCCTACTAAGGCATAGACTTGAGCCTCTTGCTCCATGCTTCATCTTCTTGCTAGAATAGCCTCTTTGGGTCCCGATCGCATAAATTCTACCAATGGAGCACTCCAATATGGAATTAACGATACTTCATAAAGGGTGGCATGCTCCACTAGGGACCTCTCTTGGCACACTGAACAATTCTTAATCCACTCATGTATTTCTTTGTCCATGCTAGGCCAATATACTCCTAAACATTTCAAATTTTGCAATGTTTGTTGTTTACTATAGTGATTTCCTAGCAATCCTTCATTAGCTTGTTGCAACCAACTACTATGTTCATCGTCCTCAACACAACAAGCTAGTACACCCTCTGTATCTTGTTTGTACATGTTGCTTGCCAATATGTGATATTTTTGTGATTTTACAATTTCTTCTTGTGATGTTTTCACATTCTTATCTGCGGGTCCAAAGGTTAGGACTGGTACCAACTTATTTGCCCATTTAGGAACAACTTCTAAATTGAACAGATAAGCATCACGTAGTTCATCAGATACTCCTTGCGGTGACTCTCCTGAAGTGATGCTAGAAAGGTGATCTGCCCGAAGGTGGGTTCTACCTTTTCTAACAACAACTTCAAAGTCATATTCCATTAGCAAGAGGAACCATCTTACTAGATGTCCTATATTGCAAGGTTTATTGACCAAATATAACAAAGCTTGACGATTAGTGAAAAACTTGAACTTATTGACCAATAGATAGTGCCTAAACTTCTTCACGGCATGCACCATGCCTAAACCTTCTCTCTCTGTTGTTGTATAATTTCGCTCCACTGCAGTGAGCTCTCTGCCAGTGTATGCTATAGGCAAGTCTAGATTTCCTTCACCTGTGGGTTGTGTCTCTTCAGCTCATTGAAGGAATTCTCACATTCATCGGTCCACTCAAAATTTTTCAACAAACCATAAAGAGGTTTAGCTATGATTGCATACATGTGGATAAACCTACGATAATATCCACAATGGCCCATAAAGGCTTATACCTCTTTAACATTCCTTGGTCTTGGAAGCTCCGCTATGGCTCTTACTTTATCCTCATCTGTAGACATTCTGTTCTTAGAAACAATATGACCTAAGATCTTACCTTGTCGAACCATGAAAACACACTTCTCTAGGTTCAGACACACTCGATATTCTCTACACTTGTTGAAGATCTGTCTGAGTTCAGGGATGTGGTATCTTCTTTCTTGGGAATGGGCACATAAATCATCCACATATACTTCTAAGCTCTTTTGCAAGAACTCTTTGAAGACATGACACATGAGCCTTTGGAATGTTGCAGGTGCATTTGTGAGCCCAAATGGCATCACACGAAATGCAAACATTCCCCACTCTATGGCAAAATCCATCTTTTGTTGATCTTCTGGGGCAATGGCTACTTGGTTATAACCTGAAAATCCATCAAGGAAGCTATAAACTTCCTTGCCTACAACATGCTCCAGTAAATGTTCAGTGATTGGAAGTGGATAACTATCTCTGATCGTAGCGGCTTTAAGTTTTTTGAGGTTAATACATACTCACAATTTTCCATTCTTCTTGGGCACTACTACAATGGGGGACACCCACTCAGTATGCTCAATCTCATAGATAAATCCAGCTTCAATTAGTCTATCGATTTATTCTTTTATTTTAGCTGCATAAGTGTCATTATATGTGTAGGGCTTCTGTTTGGTGGGCTTGGCATCGGCAGTCATGGGGATCGTATGAGAGCATATTCTTGGATCTACCCCTTTCAAGTCTCTATAGTGCCATGCAAACACGTCCCTATATTCCCTTAATAGAGCTATGAGCTCCATTTCTTCTTTTGCACTTAAGTCATCTCCTATGTAGGTACATCCCTCTTCGTTCTCCTCAATGGTCACAACAATCTTTTTGGTCTTTTCTTTATTATCATATGATTCTCCTATGATGCCCTCTCTCTTAGGCATTCGTACTTAAATTTTGCGGTCGTCAACTTCATATTTCTTGAAATTCTCTCGTACTTCAAACAAGGATTCCTCCTCTTCTTATTTCACTGCTTTTCTTTTCTTTTTCTTTTGACTGATCTCACTTCCATCCTTTGAATTTACCGTTTCAATGCTTGTGAGAGGTTCTTCTTGTTATTGGTTAAACACTCCTACATCTTCTAAATAGTGCTTTTCCAAGGTAAAGCAACTATCCATCACAATGGACTCTAGATCGTCATCATTCTCTTCTTCTTCTATGACATCACTAGGGTCACATTCTTCTAGCAAGGGCTGACGCATGAACACTGAAATATCATAACCCTCCTCATCACAATGAGGTGTCCATTGTTCTTCATTGACTGCAATGTCCATGGTAGCTAAGATTTCTACCCAACCATGAGGCTCAAATTCCTCATCTAGAAAGATCATCGATGTATAGGCTGGGTCTTTAATTGGTCTATCTCCTGGAGAAGTTCCTTCTTCTCTTGCCTTTAAGCGTTTTTCCTCTTCCTCCGCTACCTTGCACATCCACAAATGAGTATCTTCATGCAACTAGGATGGATCAGGTGGACTTCCAGAATGCATAGAGATAGAATCTTCTTTCGCTTTGTGGATAGGATTCCACTGTAGGGGTGGTACATCTCTGAAGGTGTAATCCTTCAAATTGACCTTGGTGGTGACCCCTAAGTGTTGTAAGTACAAGGAGTTGGTTCCCCAATCTTGTACTATTTGCAATTGTCGTAGGAAGGGTCTTCCTAGGATCATCTCATAGACATTATTTTTCTCAAAGTCACATATAGCAAATGTGTGTTCAAACTCTACACCACAAGTGGTTAGAGTTATCACTTCGAGCAATCCTAGAGGTCTTTCAAAATGACCATCGACCATTTGAAGCTTCATTCTGGTTGGTCTTAATGTGGGTTTTCCCCATTGCTTCCACAAGGAGGTGGTCACAATAGCAACACCAGCACCTGAATCTATGATTGCTTTGGTTTTGTAACCTTGGTAGGTGATTGGAAGATAAGTACTACCTTCTTCACCCTCACACATGTCTCCTATTTTATCGAGAGGTATCTCTGGAACTTTTTGCTTAGAGCCTATTTTTGGCATATTGGAATCAAGTTCTGGGACTGATCCTTCACATGATTCCATAGCTCAGGTTTTGCTTTCAGCAGCTCTTCTACACTGAGATGACACTGAACCTTAGTGTTCTTCACGACATCGGTGTTCCTTGGAACCACTGAGTCTTCATTTCTTACCAATATTGTGGGAGCTCTAATCTGAAGAGACTCAGATTTCCATGGGCCTAGAAATTGAGGTAGTTCTTCTAAGGTATTAGATTCAAAATCTAATCTTTCGTCTTCTTGTTGTTCTGCTTCATCTCCGTAAATAGATGGAATGTCTTGGGGAAATTGATCATTAAGGTCATCAATCTCACGAATAAGAGGGGAATTACCCTTCTCCTTAGCCCATTTCTCCTCTCGTATTTCCCGCAAGAACTCTTGAGAGTACTCTTGAATTGAAAGAGGTGTTCCAACATTCGTGGAATTAGGAACATAAGCTTTCATTGGTGGAGAGCTTTCTCCCTCAAGAACTGGTTGAGCTTGTGGAGGTAAAGAAACTTGTGGTTTGTTTACCAACTGCTCTAATCTTTCTCATAAGCCCTGGAAATGCAAATCCGGTTTGATTGAGTTAGTTTGATTGAACTTTTGGCTAGTCTCGAGCATTGCTTGAGCTTGTTCTACCATTTTCATGCACATTTTCATCCGTTCAATCTCTAAATCTGCTCTAGGGTAACTCTTGTCTAGCTTTGCAGCTGTAGGCCCTTCTTGGAGTCGAGCCTAGTAGGCCTTGAACATTATGTCCAAGCCTTCTGGCGTTGGATCTGCAAGAACAGACCCTGGTTGTGGTCTATTTACAATGGGTGGTGGGGTGGGATGAGGTGGAGTGGATGGAGTTTCGGCATGCGAGGGACTTTGAGATGCAATGTCTTCTATTTTTGTTTTCGCTTCTTTCAAGCTTTCTTCGAGTTCCAATAACTTTTTAATCCACTTGTGATTGGCCTTCTCTCTGGTATCTTTCCATGTTCTTGTTTTTCGCTTACTAAGTTCTCTTGATTCACTTGACTCTAGCTTATCCTGTTTCAAAGCTTGTGCCCTAATGACTGCTTGTATAGGAGCCACATTATTGCTACTTGAACTTGAATCCACCACTAAGCCTACCACATTAATGGGTGTGACCTTGGGCACACTAGAGGGGTTCCTTGGTCAATCTCTCGAGAGATGGTCTTTGTCGCACTCAAGGCAAAAGGCTTGTATTCTGATGTTCGAGATGGTGGGTGGGGACAATCACAAATGCAATGGTCGCCCTGACATCTAAAACATGGTCCTCTAGGGGCTTGTGGTCTCGTTTGTCTCAATTCGGGCCTAGGGTTAGGATTTTTATACATGACATTTGAGTGTTCAGGCTCCCAATTTTGTTCCATATGTGGTGTCTCATATTGATACGAGTAAATCTCACTATGCTCAGGTGACTCTGTGTAATAAGCATGTGGACTACCTTCATGGGAGTAGTCTGAACTATGAGCATGAGAGTCATTCTCTGAGATCAGTGGGGTCACTAGCACGAATGCTCTATTAAGGTTCTCTTCTACCATTGCATACTTAACTGGAATTACATTGGCAGGCGCTGGTGGAATTACATTGGCAGGCGCTGGTGGTTGCTTGGGGTGTCTGCTTGAAGATGTGAAACAAAGATGATGTGTTATGCCTAATACCACTCTTGGAAAACTCTACAATGAATTCGTCTAGCAGTTGACCTATATTGTGATAGTTGCGACTACTAAGTGGTTGAAACCAAGCTAAGGCAGTGCCCTTGAGAGTCAAACCAAATGCCTCGTACTGGGTGAACAAATCCTCAACCTATTCAGCTCTTAACACTTGTTTGAACTCGGTCACATGATCATAAGGATCTCCTATCCCGTTGAAATAATTCTTCATTGCCTTGATCACTTGAGTGGGTCTAAGGGTTCTTGGGTGCTCTCGAGGTCTAGGCAATGGAAAATTATGTTCATCTCTTTGTTGTCTATGTGCTTGATGTCTCTCTCTTTCATATCTTTCATTTTCAAATCTTGATCTATTTCTACCCACAGTGTGTGAAAAACTAACATCAGGTCTCTCCCTTGTTTGTTCTCGTTGTGCTTCATGAGCATCGGATGATCCTACACCTTGGTGGCCATAGGAAAGATTAGAGCGTGGTGGAGGAGAGATCAATTTAGCCTGCCAAGTATATGCGTGCCTATCATGCTCTGATACCAAGAACATTTTCTCTGATGTGTTATCCAGGTAGACAACTTTGCCTGGTATCTTTGGATCCTTGAACTCGTAGATGATGACTATGCCCAATTGGCTAGGTTGATCTGGCTTGAATCTCCAAAAGGCTTCTTCTGTTTCTCTATTCAAGAATAATTCTATGCTTTTGTTGTCTTGAGGGATCCAATCTAGAGTGATCACTCTAGTCAAAACTGACTTACCTCTAGGAGTCTGGGGTCCTTGTCCTACATTTCCCTGTTTTAGGTCTCCTATCTCATTCTCAAGAATGATATTTCCAAACTCATGAGTCCTATCTGGTAGGTTGGTGACAACATACATGGTTCCTTCCTTATCAATGTATGAACCTTCTTCAAACTTGACTACTGGGTGTTCAAGTCCAAAGGGTTGATCTCGATTTTTGAGTTGGACTATTGATCGCCTTAGGCCATCCTCATAGATGCGAGCACCTAATCGGTTGGTCCGAATATATTCCAACTGTGTCTTATATGGACCTTCTCATGTTTGTAGGTAGGAAGTTCTTGAGCCCCCTGCAGGTTTCCCCATGCTAAAAGACATTTCAGAGTCACTTGTTTCAGAACTTAGTACGCAAGGGTAACCACTTAGTTGTTGTGCCCAAGACTTAGCTGTATGGTTGACACTAGCCTCAGAAGATCTAATGCTTTTTTGACCCTTTCCTAGGTGTCTACCAGATCTCAGGTTCATAAGCTTTGGTAAGAGTCCAAAATTTCCCCTTCGTATGGTTCAAAATCCTTTGGAGTCCCCTTGGGTTCCTAATCTCACTAGAGGGTCAACTTCAAATTAGTCCAACAAGCTATAGAGCTCAAAAAATGGACTTTTGATGAAAAAGTTATGTCAAATCAGGCTGCTGGGGGTCAAAACAGGCAAACAGGACCTTTTGGAAAAATAGCGATGCTGAGCTCTTATGAAAATCACCATTGTGAGGGATGATGAAAATCGCGATATTGAGCAACCACAAAAAATCACGATTTTGGTGAAATCATTAAAATCGCGATGCTGAGCACTTATGAAAATCGCAATTCTAAACAATCCCAAAAAAGGCGATTTTGAATGAAAATCGTGAAAAACGCGATTTTGAGTGAGAATCATGAAAAACGCCATTTTGAGTGAGAATCGTGAAAAATGCGATTTTGAGTGAGAATTGTGAAAAATGCGATTTTGAGTGAGAATCGTGAAAAATGCAATTTTGAGTGAGAATCGTGAAAAATGCAATTTTGAGTGCGAATCGTGAAAAACACAATTTTGAGTGACAATCGTGAAAAATGCGATTCTGATAGAAAATCGTGTTTTTGGCCTTAAAATCGCGATTTTGAGAACGACCAGAAAATCGTGTTTCCTCAAAATCGTGATTTGTGAAAATCGCGATTTTGAATGAAAATCGTGTTTTTGCTCAAAATCGTGTTTTTGCCTGAAAATCACGATTTTGGCTAAGAATCGTGTTTTGAAAATCGTGTTCCAAGAATCGCGATTTTGTACCTTAGTGAAAATCATGTTTTTTAAAAATCATGAAAATCGCGATTTTGAGCCCACTGAAAATCGTGTCTTCTCAGAATCGTGTGTTTGAGAAATTTAGAGAATTGTGATTTTGAACACAACTAGAGAATCAGGATTGTGAGAATGACCCCAGAATCGTGTTCTTTTCAAAAAGCTTTTAAGCGGGAAATAGAAAATCGTATTTGTTTTTTTTTATTTGAATTTTATGAAAATCGCGATTTTCAGTCAGAATCATGTTTTTTTGGCGGGAAATTCAAATTTTTGAGCGTCGAGCAATGATGAGCTCCGTATGTGCAGAAAAGCATGAAAAAACACAGGCGCTTGCTCTCCCTTGCACCTCCTAACTCGTTTTCACATAATAAGGCATGAAAACTGGGATGAAAATGGTGAAAATGCACTAAACAACAAGAAATTTCTATGAAGATGAAGATGGAAGAAGATGGAGATGGTGACGATGATGAAGATGAAGAAGAAAAATCAGAAAATGAACACAAATGACACAAATCTACAATCTTACCATCACAATGCTCCTCCTCGAAGCTCTCTCCCCGGCAATGGCACCAAAATTTGGTGTAGCTCAAGCGTAAGCACCACCTCCTTTACTTGTCAATCCGTGGAGACGTGAGGACCAGTATGAAGACCAAGAGCAAGTGAAGGCACAAGTGTGTGAGTGAAAGCACACAAGCATGCACACACATACACACACATGCACACAAGGCAAGATCAAAGAAAGGAACAATGGAAAGCTTCTATTGCAATCGAAATCTTAGTTTTGGCCCTATCCAGACCTAGTGTCCAGCCTAGTTAAAAATTAGGTTCCAGGGCTTATTTGAGGGCTCAAACGAAGTCTACAAATTATGAAAATTGGTAGGATGATACTTCTAATACTCCTCAAGCTTGAGGACTCCTCGTCTTGAACAAAATGGAGTTATAAAAATACAGAATGGTATTTACAATGGTTTTTAGTGATGAAAATCACTATTTTTTTAGGGATTTCTTCTGAAAATTTGACATACACTTCTTGGAGTTCCCTACTTGCTCCTCTTCTTGTGTGTCCACTTCTTTGAAGCATTCCTTTGACTTGTGCTTGACCTTGAGTTCCAACAGTAATGTATCTATTCTTTCTCTCTGCTACTCCATTTTGTTGGGGTGTGTACCTGCATGTAACTTGCCTCTTGATGCCTTCTTGATATATGTACCTGTTTCCTTCTCTACCATTGCCTTGAATGCTTTGAAACATGTAAACAGATCTGATTTGCTTTTGATGAAATAAACCCAAACCATCCTTGTGCAATCATCTATAAAAGTGACAAAGTACTTGTTACTCGAACGGATTGCTCTTTGGTTAGCCCCCACACATCTATATGTATCAACTCCAATGGATGTTGGCTTATGTAGCCACTCTTCTTGAATGGAAGTCTCGCTTGCTTCCCTAGTTGACAAGATTCACATAAATGCTTCGTACCTTGTCCTTGTAAGTTGGGAAGACCTTCAACCAGCCTCTTGAATTGCATTTCCTTCATTCTTTGTATGTTGATGTGACCTATCCTCTCTAAAGTGAAGAGTCTCCCTTGCTTCTTTCCTCTTGCTATGACCTTATAACCTTGCTTAGGGTTCTCCACAAAGCATCCAACTTTGTTGAGCCTTACTTGATAGCCTCTTTCAACCATTTGCCCAACGGACACCAAGTTCTTTGTGATGGTAGGTACATGAAAGACATCCTTGAGACATCTTCCTTCTTCCTTGTCATCCAAAGCTACATCTCCAACATGGGAGATCTCATGGGCTGTATCATCACCTGTTTCTACATGTCCTTTACCTTTGGGAGCATGTACATTAGTAAACCAAGAAGCATTGCAACTCATATGGTTGCTACATCCACTATCAATATACCAAGTGTCATCACTTTGCTTGAATTCCCATTCATGTGCATCATCAAGAGATTGTCATCTTTTGAACTTGTGGAAGCATAATTACCTTGTACTTTTTATGAAGATCCTTGATTATAACTCCGTTGGTTTCCTCCTTGGTAGCAATCTCTAGCATAGTGGCCAAACTTGCCACATATGTAACATCCTTCGCCATCTTGATTCCTGTTTTGTTGATGCTGTCCTCCTCTTCCTCTTGATCTTCATCTACCTCTTTGTGATGAGGTTCCTTGGTCATGTCCTTGATTGCTAGATTGGCCTTGCCTTCCTCCAAACCTTCCTTTGCCCCTTCCTTGTCCTCGTCTTCCTTTGCCCCTTTGATTACCTGCATAGAAAACTTGTGCATCATTTCTTTTAGTTGAACTTCCACCTATGTTCATCTCTTCGGTGACCATGGGAGCAACCAATTGCTCAAAATCCATAAGATTATCCCTTACATATACTGAAGTGGTAAAGGAATTCCACTTCTCATCATCTCTCAAACCATTGAGAGTATAATCCACAAGATCGTCATCGTCTATGTGGCTTCCAATGGATCCCAATGCATCTGATAACTCCTTGACCTTAAGTATGTAGTCATTTATGCTACTTCCTGAGCTCTTCCTAAGTTTGTTGAGCTCATTCTTGATTTGGATCTTCCTTTCTTTGGTGCTTGTTGAATAAAGCCTTTCAAGTGTCTCACATACCTTCATGCTTGAATCCAAGTCTTGGATATGGCCGATCATGCTATTGCTAATGTGTTGGGAAAGGACAAAGATAACCCTCTTGTCTCTTTAATTGCATTCCCTAAAGGCCCTTCTTTGGTCATTGTTTGGATTTTCATCCAACCTAGGTCTTGGCTCACTTCCACTAATCAATCCCCAAAGGCCCTTGCCCATAAGGTAATTGGAGACCCTAAATCTCCATGGTTGATAGTTCCCCTTGTCTAGCTTTTCAATTTGAGTGTTGAAGTCTCTCATATCTAGTCTTTGCTACTTGACCTAGACCTTGGCTAATGCTCCAATGTGTGTAAAATGAAAATGAGGCTATGAGGTTACCTCAATCCAAAGATTTCCTTAGATGGACACCTTGTGCTCTTGAAATTTGAGTAGAATAGCTCCCCCTTGATGTGAGCTACCTCCAAGAAGCTTTTGTTGATGCAAATCTTCAACCACCAACTCCAAGAGGTCTTCTTGGTTGTATATGATGCTTCCAAGATGCCAAAATGCTTTGATACCACTGATGGGGGAAGTATCGCAACCCCTATGCAACGACGAAGCATGAATGACCTCCACAGCTATCCTTCTTTGACCTCTGCACACCAAAAATGCTCTTTCTCAAAGCTTATGTAGACAACTCTAGTGAGCTTTTGTAGACTTGTAGTAGACACCAAGGGATTTCAAAAAAAAACAAATTTCACTTCAAATGGATTTTTACACAAAGCTAAACAATGTCTACAACATGAGCTACTTGAATGCTCACAACTGTTAGTCAAACAGAGACCTCACTTCACTCCAGCAAGCTTTTCTTAGAGAGTATACAGAGAATGAATCTCAAAATGGATTCAAATTTAGAGTGCTCTAATAGCTACCCAATGACACTAAAATGATAGCAAATAGATAAACAGAGAAGGAGAATCAACCCTTACAATAGAGAGCCAAATATTTCCAAGAGAGCCTACACATAGAGAGAGATATCAATCACACAACTTCACTAAAATGAATGTTTCTCCCAGATTTCTCAGAGAATGCTCTAGAGAATTGGTGTGCATAAAATGGACTCTAATAGATATCCAATGAGACAAGAATTACATCAGATGGATACAATATGAGGGAGAACCAATGCTAACAACTCAAGGGTAGAAAGTTGCAACATTGCCTATGCACACACATAGATATGCCTACTAAAAGAAAACAAACAAGCAAGCAAGGGGCTTGCTTATCACAACTCCAGCACTTAGTGCTCACTTTACATGAGCTAAAACTCCAAGAAGATGGCCCAAAAGAAGTCGGGATACATGCTCCTTTTATAGTGAGATGTGTTCCCCTAAAATCTAGGAGCTACTTTTCCAAATCAGCCTCCTAACTTGGAGGGCTTAGTTGAGATGACTTGGGAAGTGGTTAAGTGACTTTTCTTGATGGAATCTTGTGGCTTTAGGCTTCCTTTGATTGCTCCACATGTCCATAAAAGATTCCCCACGAATTTTTAGCTTTAAGCTTGACTTTTAACACGCCTTCACATACTTCCTCATCGTCTATGCCGCTGGCTACTACCAATACCATCCATGTTTATTTTTATTTTATCAACTGAGGTCAGTTGCTTTCTCAACTGCAAGGCATGTTATGAATTATAGAATGTGTTGAACAAGGAATTTTTGGAGTGTCAATTCATTAATGTATTAATGTGTCTTGGTGTTTTTGATATAGCAGCTGAAGGTTTTTGAGGGTATGAAAGGCATGAAAGGATGGACATCAATAATCCGATTTATAATTTATATAGTTTGTAAATAACCTGCGTAGAGGGTTCTACATTTAGAAATAGTTAGTAAGTAGTGGTTAGAATAAGGGTCATTGTAGACCACAATTTTTGTTATTAAAAGCAAAGGCTCTTTACAAAAGATACCAACTTTTACTTTCATGCATGCTTTTTGAAACCACTCTCATGTAGTCACTATTTTCACATAATCAAAGAAATCCTATAAATACATGCACTCTGTGGACTATTGAAACAGATGGCATGGGGGGAGATTGCACCCAATACTATGTTCTATCTGGTTTCCTTGTGTATCTATTTTCTTTGTGTGTATGTGTGTGTGTGAGTTAACATCTTGATCATAAAAAATTTGCATTAAAAAATGGAATGATCTACAGCAAGATTTTGAACCTATAAAGGATAAGAATTTGCCTCATTTGGACCAGTACTTGATTGTCTACCTATAAAAAGTGGAAGCAAAGTTTCATATACATCTTTTGAGTTAGCTGATATCTCCATGTTAGATGAAAGTAAAACATGAATTTCATCTTCCACAAAAATAACATCACAGCCAAACAAATGTGTTTAATCTATGGTTGATAGAGATGATAGCCTTTGCTTTCAAAACTATACCCAACAACAATACATTTCACTACTTCATCATCTAGTTTTCTACATTGTTGTTCAGTTACTAATGCATATGCCAGATAACAAAAGTCACATAGAGAGATATCTTATAACCATGCCAACCCTCTTATGGAATGATTGATTGTAGTGCTTTGGTGGGAAACATATTAAGTACATATGATGCACACATAATAGCCTGATCAAGCTAAAAGCTACGTGGTAAAGCCTCGTTTTTTACCACACACCTCACCATTTCAATGAGAGATTGTTTTTTTTTAGAAACTCCATTTTGTTGAAGTGTATATGACACTATACATTGATGTTTTGGTATTCTCTATGAACAAGGATCATTATTGGTTGGATACTATGATTTAGATTATGCAAGAGACATTGATACCAAAAAATCAATTTATGGACATTACTTTTATTTAGGTTCAGGGATTTTCTCTTAGATTAGTAAGAAGCAACCAATTATAGCATTATCTTCTACTAATGCTGAGTACAAACAAGCATGTGTTGCAACATGGGAAGAAGTATGGTTGAGGAGGATCTTATGGCACATAGGAATACAAGGATATGAGGCTATAGTGTTGAAGTCAGACAACCAAAGTTGCATGACCATTGCAAACAATCCTGTTTTCCATGCACATACCAAGCACATAGAAATTTAGTATTATTATGTGTGTGAGTTGATTGAGAGCAGGGTCATGGAGATAAGCTATTGTCCAAGTGAAGAAAATGGAGTAGACATCTTCACTAAGGCTCTTGGGAGAGACGAACTTCATTAACATTTTTCATATCTTGGCATTGGACCAAGGAGGTAGTTCACCACAAGGTGGACATTGAGGGGGGTGTTAGATATAGTCAATAATCCACCTGCAAGTGACCACAAATGATCCATGGTGCTCTAAGTTGTAAGGCCCCTGTTATGAGGAGAAGCCATTATGAAAGTCCATACATCTGTGAAATCCTAACTTCTAAGTTAAATGAGGTCTATGTGTGATCATTGATGCTAATAGATGATCTTTGTGAGCCTAGCCATTAGGTTACGTAGAGCACAAACTTTTACGCCATTGGGTTGCCATTCAAGGCAAAAATAAAGGCCTTGTGGCCTCGTGCATTTCCCCATAGAACCTTAATGGGGGGAGTGAAATGGGGGATTGCCCCCATGTGCAAGGTCTAGGGGGGCCTATCCTCCAGATTCATAGGTACGAGACGTTAGGACTTCTAGTCATGGAGCTATTATCAGATTGTATGTTTTGTTGACTATTTTGTATCTCTGGACTACATACTGACTCCCTTTGTAAAATCTTTATAAGAACGGCCCATGTTGAGCTTTACATAGCATTCCACACTAGTAAGCCCTTCATCTAGAGTCTATCTAGATCACCATCTAATCTCCACATTGGGAGCACATGGGTGGATAGAACCATTGTTGTAGCTGCATTAGTCATGGGAATTTAAGAATTTGAGTTCTCTATCTCTCAGTTTGCATCTATCTTTGTCTCCTTTTTTCTCTCAACTCTCTGTACTATTCTATTCCATTGCGCTATAATAACAATCTTGAAACGAATGTTCCCATATCCCATACGAACAATCAAAATCAAATTATTATTATTGATTAAATCATAAAAGTAATTAAATGTGAACCTAACCTTATTATCACTCTAAGAAGAACTGATGATCTTTTAATTGAAGGAAGCTCCATGTTACTGTAAATTAAAAGTTTTTAATTCAAAAAACGCGCAATATACCTACAAAAATTCCTTTATCCATCACATTCAAAGGCTCACATTGAGCCCATTCACTAAAATGCGAAATGAAAAACAAAAAAATGAAATTCGCATATATTAAAATGATGATTTTTCTTTTAAGAGGAAATTCAATGGAATTCGTATCTCCTTGGACTAAAATAAATTGAAAGAACAATTATGCAAGTGAAGAGCATAGTACTCATGGGACCCCATATCCCACAAAGCAAGGGTTAAACTCCCTAAGCATTTATTTTCAAGAGCTAGAAAGCATTACAAGGGTAAACTTATCACACTGACCAAGTGTATCTAATAGCCCGCACACACTGAACACACAACCTCCACCTCAAAAAGCGAATGCCCAAACAACTCGTCTACGACAGGTGGACCATGCTTTTTTTTTTTTTGAAAATTTAATCATCAAGTTAGTCTTACATGTCGGTGTTTGAGCTTTTTTTCCCGTTGTGATGAAAACAATGTTTGTTACACCAAACTAATCAGATATTCCTTCAATACAAAAGTCCCGGCCGCAAGTTGGGGAGCAACTTACTCGACCTTTTCGTTTCATTCCTTCTGCACGAAAGTTTGCTCATTGGAAACATCAAGATTTTGTCGGCATACTTTTTCAATCAGGACCGTGTTCATGCTCTTTAGAAGACGACAACGACTGACATATTCGATATACAGGTTAGATTGAGTTTTGTCGATCGGCTTGACGTAAATTGCAGATGTGATGAACATGTGTGTGTTTTTTGTTTAAAATTTTCATTCAGAGTAGAGTAGACTGTAAGATCGAGCACTACGATCATTTCTGTGAAGATTGCGAACGGTTCGTGTTACGAAGTTACAGTCAAGGTAACCAAAATTAAGCATCAGTGACTGTATCATGTCCTTGCATCGAACATTACTCGTGAAAAGACCACCGTCTTCAGATAGAGTAAAAGAAATTATTCAGTCAGCTCATACATGTGCAGTAACGATTTCAGAGAAGAACAAATTAGGTTACAGAAACAGATATGCAGAAATATATTATGTACAATGGTTGCAAAAAGACGCAGCAGGTACTTTCGTTTATGTTTTGAATTCTCTCTCCTTCTCCATTCACGATTTCTTTCATAGTAGACTTTCGTTGCCGAAACATTGACATGGATATAATGCATCAAGTGCAACTACGAACAGGAAGCATCTCTGAATTTCGCGCCAAATTGTAAGCGCATTCAATTTTCTTCTGAATTTCATACATGTCTTACCAAAATATCTTCGATCTACTGTTCTTCTTTCACGTTCGCATTGATTTATTACTCCGATAGGTCGTCATCGCATGCACCTTGTTCATAAGTGTTAGACTCGTCTTCTTATCAGATAATCTCACGGTACGTATGCACAGACATCGCATGAAAGCACGTGCCGCAATTGGATCAGCAACAACAGCAGGGCATTCGACATAATGTTTCTTTCCTTTGGTCCGAAGATTGACACTTTAAGAACAGTACACTTTAAATGGAATAAGAAAATTTTAATGAGAATATGAAACGCCTTTGATTCGCGAATCCGAACGGACGAAGAGCAGCGCATTCATATAGAGTTGAAGCTTGGACACGCAGCAGTCTTGGATATATTCATCAGCACGACTGCATTTATGAACGATTTGATTTGTCTTTTGAAATACCTTCGAAATGGTCTCAAATGGCACAATGGAAATAGCCTACTCAAAATCCCGAACATCAAAGAAACGGCTGACCACCAGATCAGCCTCAACAAGAAGTGGTGCCTGTCTTGGACGCGGCTTCGGTGGGACATGAAATTCATGGGTATCTGGCACCCCCTTATAGAGATTAAGAAGTCTGTCCTCTTATGGCAAATTCTTCATCGAGGAATTTGGACCAACCATAAGGCTAGCAAACTTTGTGGGATCCCTCCTTGGTGCAAACGCTGCCACCGGGCTATCGAAGATGTTCCACACGTCTTCCTCACTTGCCCCAACTCCTACAGAATCTGGCAGACGGTTGGAATGAAAATCAGACTTCAAAAACAGCTTAGTTGGAAACAAGTCCTTTTGGGAGAAGCGATCGACTGCTCAGCGACACTCTGGAACGCCATCAGAGGGGAAGTCCTGTGGAAAATATGGCAGGAGAGGTGTGCTCTCAACTTCGGCGATCCCCCCAGGGAGTGGTCGATTGAGAAATCACTATTCCTCCTTGGCAAAAGGATTGTTAACAGTAAGAAATCCCCCCCCTTCAAGCACCATCAAGTCCTCCTTTTGATCAACAACAAGCTCAAACCCAAGTGGGCCCCGCATGAGGGCGATGAGAGGGTGATTAACCTTCTCTGTAATGCAACCTAGGAATCAATCAAGCTTCCCCTGCTTTGTGGGATTTGGGGGGTCCCGTGGGCACTAGTCCCCTTCTATTGTACCTTTGTTAAGTCCGGGAGAGTAGGCCATTGCCGAACTTCCTTTATATAAAAAAAAAATACCTTCGAAATTTTTTCTGATCATCGAAACCGTGTGTGGCACACGGAAAACTGATAGAATCAAACGTCATTTGCGACTCTCATCTTATCCATTTGTTGTGCAAAGGATACAGAAAGACACTTCAGCTGATCATCACACAAACAGCCTTTTATCCCTCTACGTGCTTTCACAGTTCTATAGATACTATATATGGAGAGTTCTTGACACAAGGCGCATTCAGATGAGCCAACCGTAGGAGTCCCGTTATCTGAGAGTACAATGCATTTGGAAAGACACACACACCCGATCTCGTAAGGTAGAGGCACCCATCTTGGGGAACTCAGAGGCATCCAGCCCCAGGCGAGACTTGAACCCTAGTCATCTGCCTAGGAATACAAGCCACATCCGCTAAACCAGGCCCGTTGGATATAGGAGTTCCATTTTCACGGTGAGACATATGACAAAAGATGAATCTTGAAAGGGTTTTCATCTTCTTCGAGGTCCAATCTGTTGGAGACGAAGAAAAGTGGAAGGTTCAAATGTTTCAAGTTCAACGGAGTTTGAACGAGCGTTTTGATTTGATCGTAAGATAGATATTTCACTCTTGTCCTCTCTGCAAGCACCCATGTCATGCAGAAAATAGAAAAGATGACGATTCTTTCCTCTCATTCTTTGCTCGTGTCATAAGACGCTGTAAAATTAGCATGAAACCATGGAAAAATATCACTAAAGTTAAGTACATACAAAGCAAAATATGCGACGTTCTTTTTTATGGCAAGCCACCCATAAAGCAATCTCATATGGGGATGGATCAAGAATCTACTCAGAACCATGACAGTTAAAACAATAATATTGGCATGAAGGGGACGAGAGGGTGATATACCTTCTTTGTAGAGCTTTCTAAATCGGTTTGATCTTTCTTTGCTTTGTGGGATTCGGGGGGTCCCAAGGGTATATAGCCCATTCACTTGTACAATTGTTTTCTTTATCAATTAAGGTCTAGGAGAGTAGGCTATTGCCGAAGTTCCATTTTGCAAAAAAAAATATTGATATGAACCTATATTTCCTGTATGATTGGCCATGTAATCCTCCAAAGTTAGTAGGTAGAAAAAGTCTAGGTCGACAGTGCCTCTCAAGGTCCAAATGAGTTTGCTGTATTCGATATCTTGCTAGTAGTTAACATTAATTAGCACATACGACATATTCTCTATTAATTACATAAGATGTATTGCATGTGTAAATGAAGTCAAATTGTCAACTCTATGGTTCGATTTGTATTCATACAAATATGCCCAAAGGATAAAAACTATTGCCTGCATGCTAAAACGAAGATATAAACACCACCTGTACTAAAAACTGGAAACCATATAACCAGTTCATTGATGCACATAAGTATGATCCATAGACTACAAACAATCCTTGAAATTAATATCTAAAAACGATGTAGAAATCAATCCGATCAATTCCTTAGATTTTCGCGTGCAAAGATATGAGTAAAATCGGAAACATAATAATTGTAGATAGTCACATAGATGCCCTAAGAACCCTTCATTGCAATGAAAAAGCCAAAAACTTATCGAAGAAGCCTGCAAATTAAGGGAACAAAGCTAATTTGAATAATTTCATTAACATGATAACTATTATAATAGCTTCCACGGATCCATTCATGTCTAAGGCATCGATATAAGTGTAGGTAATTGCCTATGAGTGTTTGTATAAGGCTCGGTATATGCATCAATAGACAATGGCCGATATAGACATCAATATGTTGTCTCTACAAATCGATGGTATAATCAACGATATGCATGTTGATATTAAAATCATCGATATAACATCGATATGTCCCCAGGTCAAAACCATCAGTATAGGTGTCAGTATGTCCCTAGACATACTGATGTTCATACCATCACCTATATCGACGACCAAATCTGCAAAATTTTTTTTGGGTAGAGTGTGTTGTCTCTTATTGCAGCAACATTAACATGTTGTTGTGTAGCAAAAGACAATACACTATGCCAAAAAAAAAAAGAGCACATATGACATGTACTCTAGTGGTTATCGATTTAGGGTTTACATGACTAAAAACCAAATCATGATTTGATAGAAAAAACACATTGTCAAACATAAAACAGATGAGCAAACTGAACCCTGAACCATGTACAAAAGAGATATTCCATAAATGAAGCATGTACAAAAGAGATATATATTCCATAAATGAACCATGTAGAAAAGTGGCACAAACCACTGCCATATATGAGCCGAATACACAATGTGGTAGACCACTGCCATATAGAAACCAAATACAAAATTATGATAAACCACTACTATATATGAGCCAATTACAAAATTATGGCACATCATTTCCATAGATATGCCCAGAGGGATCAAACCACCTATATCTACAATCCTACAACAAAGCACATTCATGAAATCAGACGAATGGACATGATATTTATAAACAACTAGAAAATACCAAAGCAAGTCTATAAGCTCACCTCATCATAGATGCTCCCATGAAACGATCACACCGTATCCCTCCAAGTCCTCCAGTAGTGCAACCAATCCATGATGATATCCATAAGCCTCCTCTGCTCATGTCAAAGGATGACCCACTACCAACTCCTGTAAAAAATATGCAAAATATTAGATTAACATACATGGCATGCTTAACATAAGTAAATTCACTCATCAAAATGATATTTACAAACTCGTGGTGCATAACGTCATACCCATTGCTATCCAAATATGACGCTTCAACCCTATATAGACATGTGGCTGCCACATCTTGCTATTGATGATATCAATCAGGGGTCTGCTACTACTCATCGTGAATCATATCCCACTCCTTAGCATCTAACTATAAAGGCTTCGATAAGCATACTTTCAAAGCATCACAAGTCTCTGATCATTGATGGGACATTACCTCACGTGCCGTGTGTTGAATCCACTCTGAGATGGCAATAGGCCTAGGTGTTGGCTGGTACTCATGATAGATCGACTCTATGATATAATTTTTTCAATCCTTGTCCTGTTCATCCCATTTCACCATGATAGAGTTTCCAAATTGTATGGAGAATAATTTTCATATGTGTTGATGCATGGCTTTTTTGGTTGCATCCATCACTCGAGATCCATCATGTATGCGATACACCTTGGAGTTGTCATGATCATGAGCATCCCAAGGTGTAGGTGGTGTACTATGTGGCAAACCCGCATTTGAGATACTTGCTCTAGGAGTAGAAGTGGGGGTCACAATGTTTGTCCACTACCTCCCCAACATCCACCTCCTCTAGAGCCACCTATAGATCTACCTCTAGAACTTGCTCCTCTAGAGCATGACCTTGATCGACAGGACGAATGAGACGGGCCAACACCTATATCGTGTTGTGGTGTCGAATGCATACGTGACTGCTAGAGCCACTAGGGGATGGCTGAGAGGACGGTCGTGGTGGAGTTGTAAAGCCAGGAGTATCTTCGGAGGGAGTAGTCTTGCCAAAGGGAGTACCTCCAGTGGGAGTAGTCCCGCAAAAGGGAGTGGCTCCGGTGGGAGTGCCATCAATGGGAGTGAGGCCAGGTTGAGTTCTACTGTGAGTGATCAAGCTTTGTGACGCTTTAGCCATATAAGCAAGCGACACCTGAGATATAAAATCCATAAATGGCTCCTCTATCATGGAGTGCACAGTGACTGGTAGACTGTCTCCCATCGTGCTATGCAACAAAAAACTCAAATAATTAAAATATGATAATAGGGATAATATAGAAAAATAGTAGTGTACAAAAAAACATAGCAATATAAATAAACACAAATTAGTACGTACAAGTTTCTGCTTCATAAATCCTCTATTTTAGCATCCTCTTGGAGATTTGACATGGAGAGGATATATATCTCTATATTGGCGACTTCTAGATCATCATCCTCGTACAACATATCGTCTATTACTTCATTGTGTACCTCATCTTTATCTAGGACCTCTTCATCTTAGACAATCATCTCTTCCTCCTCGACTATCCAATGCACCTTAGAGTCTAATACGAATGGAATTTCTTCTACATCTATGCCCTCACAAATTTTTCTGCTACATGGAGAGACTTGTAAAAACAAATAGCCACTCTCATTCTTTTGAATCTGGAATAAAGATAACCTACTCATAGTATTCAAGAAGTATAAATGTATCACTTTTATCTATCCATAGATTTATGGAGTCTACTTGAAGCAAATCACTCTTATCCCCCCTCACGGTTGCATTCTTCCAGAGGTGACTACTTTGAGCCATTTCATATCAAACAGAAAGTTATCAAACCTCTTGAAGGATAGCTTCAAGATATCTTGGATCACTCCATAATACTCAAGCTGGCCTTCTTGAGCATTTTTATCTCTTGCATTCGCTCTACTTTTTTGGAAAAAGTTCAGCATCACCCTGCTATCAAAAGTAAAGTTATTTTCTTTCATTCGTGTGATCCGAAAGTGTCGTTCATGAGACCATAGTGCACTATATTTAGAATACTCCTAATCACATCCCTTTGTGAGTTCCTCCACTTCTTCAGAGATATCCTCACCTAGTGTCTTTACTTATGAAATGGTTGTATCTATCCATCTACTTGTTGGAAAGGGTGGAAGAGGTCGAAGACTTTTTGCAAGAGGCAAAAAGTAAGCGAAACGATTCTTTTGAAATGAGCTCTTTCCCTTTCATTTGTCTCCTTGGCAAGCTCATACCTCTCGAACCACTTTTGCATAGGCTAAGAGTTAATGATGCAAAACTTCATTGCCTTCTCTTTGAAATCTTCATCTATTTTCCTTTGCATCCCTTTACCTTGAGGTTCATCACCTACGAGATGAACATCTTCATCATCGCTCCATAAGCAAAACATTTCTCAGTCCGATATGCATAGAAACTCTTTTATGAAAGAGACTCTTGTACGAGGCATCCCTCTACCATGATTCCCTTTAGATATGCTCTCTAATGAACAAACTCTTTCAATTTCTTCATGAAGCACTCTAAGAAGAATATCCATTGACTATGGACAATTCCTGCTATTGTAACTTCATGAACCACATGAACCACTAAATGAAGTTGAATTGTGAGAATACTTGTGGCGAAGTATTTCTCAACCATATAGAGAGCCTCTATAACATTGAGTTTTGCACTCTCTATGCTATCTCTCCTTATCTCTTTAGAAGAGATCCACCATACCAAGGAACTGACTTTGTAAATGGTTGTTCGCACATCCTCCGAAAGGCAATCTTTTAGAGCTATATCGAGCACAAACTGTAAAAACGTGCAAATCATGAGACTTGAGCCCTGCAAGATCATCCTTTCATGTGAGGGCAGTCTTTAGACACCTCATGCAACCAGTAGGTGTCAAAAACTATGAAATCATCTTCTTCACTTGTTGCTCTTCCATATTGCAGAGCACCCAAGGAGCTCTTGGTAGCGACACTGTTTCATTGGGCTTGGTAGTTGCCTACAACTCTTGCATACAACCTTGCTCTTCTAAGTCTTTCCTTTATGCTTTTCTTTCCTTCTTTTTGATCAATGTCTTCTAGAGCATCTCTCCCACATTCTTGAAAATATGCATCAAGTCTACCAAATGATTGATCAATAACCCACTGCTTCCAATCGCTTGCTTTCATTTGGTATTGTGCTTGTTAGCCAATTTTCCCTTCACGTAAAACATCTCCATCAGGGAGATATCTATGATGTCCTTCATAGATAATTTTTCAAAGTGCGTTGGAGTAGCGTGCTTCGAGTCATGGACTGCATAGGGGATAAGCATGGTAACCTAAAATCCATAAACCTAAACATTTTCCATAACTAGGATAGTCATGCATCATCCACATAAGTATGCCTTGCACTCGCGCGTCCCACCTTGTTATAGGTTGAGGCATGTCACACAAAGTAACCCCATCCCATAAAGTGTGTAGCTCTTCCACAAGTGGTGAAAGGCATACATCCATGTTTTTTACCTTATACTTACATGGAACAATGATGGCAAATAATAAATGGACCTTTTTTTATGGCCAGCCATGGTGGGATGCTATATTTGACCAAACATATAGGCCATGTGCTCCATGAGGAGTTGCGTAGACCAAATGGGTTTACTCCATTAATAGCTCGACGTAGACGTATGTTCCGAGGCTCTCCAACAAACTTTGGCCACTTACTATCTATGTGTTACCAAGCATCAAAATCAGCATGCACTCACATTACACCATATGTAGACATGCTCTTTAAATGCCATGATATTAATTGAGCTATGGGTTTGCATCTGAACATGTTGTTAATTCTTCGAATGATAGGAAAGTGGTAAAGAAACTTTGCAAGGATTGCTTCACCCACAAGGTCTTTTGTAAACCTATTCGTTCGACACTTTGGATATATATATGGAGATGCTCATACTCATTCCCAACAAGAATGTAATCATTCGGACAAGCATGAATCTTGGTGTAGTCCATTTCAACAGACTATAAAAGTTTTTTTGCATCTCCACATGTTGGAGGCATGTCATTGCCATCTGGCAGAAACTGATCTTTCACAAGCCTGCAAGCAATAAGCAATTATAATAATATTAGTAGATGAACTTATTTTGATACAGGAATGAAAATT